>MU866092.1:0-252256 GCA_033296915.1 Triangularia setosa | reverse complement strand
GCGATATTGCCCAACCAAGATGATGAATGGTGGGATGGCCCAGCCTTGAGCATTCGCCTCTTGGATAACTAGCCCACTCACGATTGCCTGGCTGGGCCTGTTTGGCCCTGCTGCGGCCGTCCGAGGTAGTAACAACCATGGTAGCGATGATAATGCTCATCATAAACCCAGCCTCATCAAAGTTATACAAATCGTCGTCAAGGATACCGTACTTGGCCTTAGTGTGCACAAATGCAAAACACTCGTGCATAGCCTTTATATTTTCGCATTTGTCTCTCTGACGCTCACCTTTCAGAGGTTCTGGACAGGGGATCGTCACAGAAGTCGATCTGGAAAAAGGTATAAACAAAGACTTCCTTTCAATATGTACCTTGTTAACTTTGAGGAGGTATTCATAAGGGGCCTGCCTGAATCTGTATGAAGTGCCCAGCGGCGATCTACCACATGTCACAATATCAAGGTAAGGACCCGGCGGTAGGACCAATCAGAGTCCAGAGAAATGCAACCAATCGGAGGACAGGATAGACGGACCTATCAAGAAGGGATCATTGGATCATGGCGATGATCCAACGATCCAGGCATGGATCGTGGGAAGAAAGGAATGATCCAGGGAAACAAAGGTCTATATATACGGAGGAACTAGATAGCTTGTAGATAGTTCCGCAGTATGCAATCACAGCTTGTATTTACGGTATCTTGTGTTTACATTGAGACATCTTGTTGTGCACTGTTTAGCTGCACCGATCCATTACCTAGAAGTTCGCCTTCAACCGGTATCCCTTTCAGAGGTTCTGGACAGGGGATCGTCACATATACCTTTCCGGGTAGTCGAAAGCTATAGCTTACGCAGGATCATGTACATCCTCGACGCCGATACCACCGAGGCAGTCTTTCACCGCTCCCATAATACTGTGAAGTCTTGGATTGAATCAGAATACAATGACGGCTTTGCTGAGCTCAAACGCTCCGTAGGAGGCGCCATAAGTAAGATCCATATCAAATTCGACATTTGGATCTCTCCCAACGGCCACTTCTGGATGCCAACGGCAAGTTGAGGACTGCTCTCCCGGATATGCCAAGGATCCTTGGGTCCCACGCTGGCGAGAATATCGGCCCGGTGATCAGGCGAGTACTCCATGAGGCTGGTGTTGATATCGTTACGGTGGGGCTACTGGCAAGACGATAGCGCCAGTTCGAACGACAGGGCTGTCACCCTGGTTTACAAGAGCTGGCTTGAGGACCGAGATCTTCAGAGTAAGGTGCTTTGGCCATATCATCAACCTGGTGGCCAAGGCCTTTCTTACAGGTGCCGGTGGCGATGAAGAAGTCCTCAAGGCTCTCGATATTGCCAAACAACACGCCATAGTGGATTCTTCTGTTGCCGACGAATTCCTGAAGCGGTGGAGGAAGCTGCGCCCTGTGGGTAAGCTCCACAACATCGTACACTTCGTCAATCCAGCACAGTCAGGAAGGAAAGATTTGTTGATATTTGCCATGGGAGAGTCCCTCAAGAAGAGCTGGAAGAAATGGGCATCTACCGCAAGCCTGGGGATAGGGTTTTCGATACTCTAGTGACCGATAATGCTACCAGGTGGAATTCCGCGTACCAGATGATTGAGCGGGCCTTGATCCTTAAAACTGAGGTAGATCACTTCTGCAAGAAGGCCTTGCAAGAGAAGGATATTCATAAGCGCCTCCCAGTAGCTGATCAACTGCTCCCCTCTGACTGGGCCATACTGGCCATCGTCAAGTCTATTCTCGAGCCATTGCAGCGGACTACCAAGGCCTTCGAAGGAGGAGAGCCTCGCTTTGCAGAGGTAGCTCCTATGGCGACTTGGTTATTAAGGGGGCTTGTTGACAAGAAAAGGGAGTTCAGGCCGGCACCAGACAACCTCTTCACCGGCCCTGACGTCCCCGCTATAGATCACGGGGATGGGACCCAGGCCGGCTCTTCCATCCAGGTCGGTGATGTGCCTGCTCCGTCATTACGTCTAGGCTCACCGTCGTCATCGGACGATGAGGATACTCCCCGGCCCCAGAGATCTTAACAAGCCAAGGCCATGCGACGGAAGTATCGGAATAGTGTTGTTGATCTCGCCGGGCTTCGTGACCAAGACTTTCTTCCTCCTGGTGTCTCCCTCGTTGAAATCCTGGATGAGGGAGACTACGGCTCCGGCGACGACGATAGCGATGATGACTACGTGAAGGACAGCCAGGCCATCGCTACTCCCACCTCCTTTGAGCTTGGCGACTTCGATCTTGACTTTATTCAACGGAGCGTTAATTGCGCTATCAATAAGCTCAAGAAATACTTGGTTATAATGGATGATAACCCAGTGTACTGGTCTGCTTTTATTTGTCATCCCGGCTACCGTATGAAGTGGGTGGACAAGTACATGACAAAGGCGCAAGCAGAGAGTATTCTTTGCAACTTCAAGAGGTTGTATTCGGCCGAGTACTCAGAGAACACTGAGACTCCCTACCTACTAGGCCCTTCACCACCACCGGCTTCTTCCCAGGCTTCTTCTTCCCAGACACCTTCGAAGCGGAAGAAGAAGAATGTCCTCACCACCCACAGCTTTTACGATGAACCGGAGCCGGCGCCTGAGGACATCGATGAGATTAAGGTCTACTTGGGAAGCCATGTGAAACCAGTGGAGGATCCGATTCAGTGGGGGATTGCTAAGAAAAAGGATCTTCCCAACCTCTCTTGCATGGCCCTGGACCTACTTACCATCCCTCAGATGTCATCAGAGTGCGAGAGACTGTTCAGCCAGGCCAAGCTTACGTATGGCCTTCAACGCCATAGACTTCCGACGACAAGAAGAAGTGACAGTCTTATGGAACCCACGTATCGGGAATCACTCACGCACGACCCATGGAGGTGGACGCCATCCAGAAACAGGCACCCAGAGGCAAGAGTGGCATCAAGTGTTATAACTGTGGCAAGATCGGCCACATGAAGAGAGACTGCCGGGCACCTAGGCAGCTCAAATGGAAAGAGAAGGAAATGGCAGCAGCTACGATAGCAGGCCAGAGACGTGTGAAATACACCGACAGCGACTGCACAGGAGTATGGGCCTCAGCCAAATGAATCCAGAGTCGGCCTGAGAGAGAACTTGGGCAACGACGACCACAGCGCCTGCAGCCACTCCACTAACAACCACTTGGAACCCGATTACGTCAATACCAGGCCAGTTCGGCTCACAGGAACCACGATCGGGTATAACTCGGAAGGAAAGGGGCATATGGCCGAGACATATCAACCGAAGGTACAGGTCAAATGGAGGTGCCATGGGCGGAGAAAGCCAGGCTCATCACACCAAGGGAAGGTAATGGATAGTTCCCGAGGAAGAATTCCAACAGCGACGGAAAATATCACCTCAAGAATGGAAAGAATTGTAAGAGAAGAGGAAGATCGCCAGCACAGGTATATATCACTGGCCCAAGGGAACGTCCCCATACATCAACGACACATCCCGTGGGCCAAGGACAACAACCCTATCATGGCCAGCGAGGTCGCTGCCATCCCAGGGGGAGAAGAAAGAAAAGTCATACGGCTCCGCGTCATAGCCCACTGGAAGCAGTGGCAGGTATTGGCATTGGTTGATGGGGGAGCAAAGATTATTGATTTCGCCCAAGTTTGTATCTCGGACCCGGATACCATGGAAAAGAAAGGAGGAAGTGATCACTATAAGAGGACCATTCCCCACCCAGCTAATGACCAGGGAAACACTACCTCTGGATATTACAGTGAAAGGAGAGACCATGCAGGTCATTTTCGACATCATGGATATGGGACCGCAGAAGGACATGATTCTGGGCTACCCATAGCACGAGGACTATAACCCAGACATTGATTGGAGGGATGGTGGCCACCTACGACCGAGAGAGAAATCTCGGGAGTATCCAACTGTCGATGGGAGATCAGGAGTACGGCAGGGGCAGCGTGTCGGAAAGACGCCCCCTATGGCACCACCACGAGGAGCATCACTCCTAGGGTCACTGGAAGTTATGGTGTACTCCGTCGATATTGACGCAAAGTGGCACGATCGAAGAGGCAAGGTTGACAATGTTGGTGGAAGCCGTGGCGGCAAGTCAAGACAAGTATGCCTACTACGGCAATATAAGGCAGGAGGAGAAAGAAGGGATACCGGAGGAATATCAGGATCACCCAGTCTTCGGGACCAAGCACCTTGAGGGGTTACCACCACGAGGACCGTAGGACCACGAGATCAAGCTCAAGGACGGGGCCAAGCTACGGTTCTTCAAGGTCTACCACACCAGCGACAAGCAGAGTGAGAAGTTGCGGAAGTACTTGGACGAGAACTTGAAGAGGGGACACATACAGGAGTCCACATCGCCAGCCGGATACCCTGTTTTCTTCGTGCCAAAGAAGGACAGAGGCCAGTGACTGTGTGTGGATTACCGGCGGCTAAACAACAAGAGGGTGCAAAACAACTACCCGCTGCCACAGATTTCGAGGATTCAAAGACAGCTAGGGGCACGATATTTCACACGCCTCGATTTGCCAGTCGCGTACGCCCATATACGGTTCAAGGAAGGAGATGAATGGAAGACAGTATTCCGCACGATATACGCCACTACGAATACCAGGTTATGCCTTTTGGTCTTACCAATGTGCCTGCGACATTCCAATCTCTCGTCGACCACACAATCCGGCGATACCTCGATAAGACGGCAGTTTGCTACCTCGATGACATTTTCATTTACTCTCGCATACTCCAGGGGCACAGGAAGCATGTGAAGGAGATATTGGATGGCTTACACGGTGCAGGGCTCTCAGTCAACAAAGAGAAGAGCGAATTCCATGTGCAGAAGACAGTACCCAAGAATCGTCCTCTGGACCGTAGCCCAGCCACTTGGCCAGATATTACAGTTTTCCATTGTTGACGCGAGAATCCAAGATTTCTTCTACGTACTATTCTTCATCTTCGGCCGCGACCTGCGTATCCAGCTTGGCCGACCGTGGCGCTGGCTCCAGTAGCGACACGTGGAAGACGTGCGATTGTGGCCTCATTGACTTCGGATTTTCCTAAGGACTTTAAATGGCCTGATCCTCCTGTAGTCCAGCTTCTTAGTTGGTCGTTTGGTATGCAAGTGCCGCGTAGCCAGGCAGACTTTAATAGATAGTTCCGCAATCAGCAATTCAGATTGTAAGCTCTATGACCCAGCGTTTACAAGAGACAATTGGTGATATTTGTTGTGTACCTTCTGGCTACACCGAACCGCTATTTAGAAGCAGCCTTCAACCCAGTACCCCCCTCAGAGGTTCTAATCAGAGGTTTGTCACAAAAACTGCAGAAAATCAAAGCATTTTTATATTTACAAAACTCCACTTCGTTTGGGTACGAATTTATTCACTGTATTAAATACAGTCTATTAATAATATAGGCATTGGTTTTGGGATTCCTCTATCTTCAACCATCTATGACTCGGATCTCAGGAATGTCTTGAACACTGGAGCATCAGTGCAATCCTCCCAAGGGTACCCGATCTTCCTGAGAAAACTTTCTAGCTCGCCAATTTCCTCGCCTGGGCACAGGATGCCAGTCAAAACCTGTCCAATATCCCCGCCGTGGTTTCTGTACTGGAATAAACTGATGTTATACTTTACGCGCAATGTCTGCAGGAAGCGCTCGAGAGCGCCAGGCCGTTCAGGGAACCGGAACGTATACAGACGCTCGTTTGGTACACTGGACCGGCCACCAACCATGTAGCGGATATGACTCTTTGCTAGTTCGTCGTTAGACAGATCGGTGATGTCCATGGTGCCGGACTCCTTGATGCGGCCGATCACCGACTGCAGTTGCTGTGCACGTTCATTGCCTACGGCAGTCAACGAGATACCCAGGAGCACGTTTGCCTCGGTCGGGCTGGCGTAACGGTAGCTGAACTCGGTGACAGAGTGAGGCATGACGGCGTTGATAAGTTCGGCGAATGCTCCCGGGCTCTCGGGGATGCGGGCCGCGAGCAAAGCTTCTCTCCCTTCACCGTACGTGGCACGAGCTGCGACGAAACCCAAGCGGTCAAAGTTCATGTTTGCACCAGACGTGATGGCTACGACAGATCGTGTGGGATCGGGAGTCGGGTTGGCGGCCACCCACTTCTTTAGACCGGCAATGGCCAAGGCACCAGCTGGTTCGATGATAGACCTGGTGTCCTCGAACATGTCCTTGATAGCGGCACAGGCCTCGTCAGTCGTTACCCGAACCATGTCGTCCACGACCTCTTGGCAAATACGAAACGTTTCCTCGCCCGTAATCTTGACCGCGGCGCCGTCGGCAAACAATCCGACATCTTTGAGCAGCACACGCTCTCCCTTGTCTAGAGACTGCGTCATCGCATCCGCATCATACGTCTCCACGCCGATGATCTTCACATGAGGTGCAATGCGCTTGACGTATACCCCAACGCCAGCGATTAGACCTCCGCCACCCACACAACAGAAAATTGCATCAAGATTCTGCAGGTTTGTTTGCGAAAGAATTTCCATGCCGATAGTTCCTTGGCCGGCAATGACATAGGGGTCGTCAAATGGCGGAATGTTGATCAGGCCGTCTTGCTTTTCCCGCCGAGCGCATTCTTCCTTGGCCTCGTCAAAGTCAGCGCCGTGAAGGACGACGTGCCCTCCCATTCTTGATACATTGAGATGCTTGATGCTCGGTGTACCCTTGGGCATCACGATAGTGGCGGGGATTTTCAGCTTGCGGGCTGAGTATGCGACACCCTGGGCATGATTGCCGGCGCTGCAACAAACGACCCCCTTCCAGGACTCGGTGGCGTCGAGATGGGCCATCTTGTTATAAGCTCCGCGGAGCTTGAAGCTGAATACTGGCTGTTCATCCTCGCGTTTCAGCAGTACCTTGCGCTCAAGTCGGTTGCTCAGACCAACAGCGTGGACCAAGGGTGTTTCTTTGCACACCTCTCTCACCCGAGGATATGAGGTGATAATGAGGCGGAGATACTGGAGATGTCACTTAGTCCAATGGATACACAATAAAGGAAGTAAAATTGGGGAAAAGGACATTGGCTATCTGCTCAATGCGAGGACCAGAAACAGGGTATGGGTGACTCACATCGGGGTTACCATTTGGTAGGAGATATTCGTCTGGTACGACCTTTTTGACTTGATATTTCCTGTCTTCAGTGGGAGGCGTTGGCTTTGCGCTGTATTCTGTCAGAGCGAAGCTGCTCAGTGACATGTTCCTGGGTAAACCTCCGGCACCGAGACCGCCGTTGCCGTTGCGGAATGCGGTGGGCAGCTGTGGGACGACATTGACACCATGAATACCATTAACACCGTTGGCTGTTGTGTACTCTGCCGCACTCCCCTCGTGGTGCGGCTCGCTCGAACTTGTGGAAGCCATTTCAAAAAGATGATGGTTGAAGTCTGATGCTCACTCAGTCGGGAAGCCCCCGGTCTCGGCCGACTTTTGAAGGAAAGAAAGTTTGAGTGGGTCCTGCAGGGCGTCTCTTGGCGCCCGGGGTCGGGTTCCACACCACCCGGGGCTCCACTGCGGGGAGCCATTTTGGGTCTTGGCGGTGGCTCTGTGCTTTTTTTGTGGCTTGTCCGTTCACATCCCCACTTGAACTGGCGTCATGGAAATTCATTCATGGGCGAGCTCGCATTGAAATCCAACCTCGTACCATCCCCAACGCCGCCAATCATCACGACCGCTTTTCCCAGACCGCATTCGATCTACCTTGAAATCTCGGCAACAGAGACCAAAGCAAGCGGATAACTACAATGTCGAACGGACCGCTTTCCAGCCGGCCCCTTCCCTCGTCATTTGACGGCAACGAGTGAGTGCCGATCCGAACATATATTTGCAATTGTCCCATACAGGAAGGAGCAGCACAACTTACACACGCCCCGCCACAGTGACTTTTACAATGAGAATGGCTTCCAAAAGGTCTTTCGCCGCCTGAAGGAGGAACCGCTCGTCCCGATCGGATGTCTCCTCACCGTTGCCGCCTTCACCAACGCCTACCGGGCCATGCGCCGCGGCGATCATGCCAAGGTGCAGAAAATGTTCCGTGCCCGTGTTGCTGCTCAGGCGTTTACTGTCGTTGCCATGGTAGTTGGCGGCATGTATTACCAGGCCGACCGCCACAAGCAAAAGGAGCTCTGGAAACTGCAGCAGCAGAAGGACGCCGAGGAGAAGCATCAAAAGTGGATACAGGAGCTGGAAGCCCGTGACGCAGAGGAGAGGGCTCTCCAGGAACGGCTTGAAAAGAGGCGGAAGAGGGCAGCTGAGCGCGTTGGTGGTACAGGCACGGAGAGTGTGGCTGCTCAGGCAAGGGCAGCCATGAGAGAGTCGAAGGTCGGGTTCGCCGACACTGGAAAGACCGACACAGGCGAAGCTACCTCAATTGAGGCAAACCAGTCGAGCGGAGGAGTGCTTGGCTCTCTTGAAGGGTGGTTTGGCGGCTCCAAAAAGGCGCCAGAAGACACAGCACCGACATTGGAGCCCAAGCCAGAAGACCTAAAGAAGTAACGAATGGCCATGGCTGCAGCCCACGAAGACCTACCTGCATACAAGTTGACGTGTTGGTCAATGTAAGATATATGCGACAAGTGCTCGATTTATGTGACGCTACATTGTTTTGACAGTGGTGAGATCAAGTTTCTCGCCAGGATTCATCTCGGCTTGCAAGGCTGATGAGAATGTATATTTGATCACAGGACTCAACGCTTGGCTTACGTATAAAGATAAATTGTATTGTACACCATTTTCTCCCCCCTCCATGGAAATGCTGGGTTCTCTATTGTCATGGTTGCTGCCTTGTTTACATCATACTCCCGCCACTTCGATTCCCCCCAATGAGACCGGCCATCTCCAAGAGGGCACGATCAGCCTCAATATCACCCGTGCCAAGGTTTATTCTTCGTCTTGCCTCGGCCTCCCTAGCCTCCCAGGTCCATCGTTCGGCTTGGTGTTTGGCTTCCTCGTCACCTCCGCAACCCCATACCTCAAGACTTGAAATCTCGAAACGATCTTGAAAGTCGAATCTCCTGCACACGCTGCCCTGGAAGGCACTGCCACCACGCGAGGTGTAGTTATGTGTGAAACACCCAAACTCGAAGCTGCTGTCCATAACTAACGACACAGGTCCCATCGATACGGTGCTCGACCGGCGATATGCTTGTGTAGGTTGAGGTGGTGGGCAGCCAAACGACACGCCGCCAATTGGAGTGGATGCCGAGGGTTTTGTGAAGGAGGCATAGTCCTTGTTGATTGGCGACGCGCGGAAAACATCATGAACAGGTTGGAGCTGAAACAGTAACGAATCTGAACCCCCGAAGCATTCACGATGTGTGTGCTTCCAGGGCTGACTTAGATAGACCCCAAACGTTACTTTTTCCGCCATACCGCTGTTTCCAGAGGGGAATCGCCTTGGTGGGAGTGTTGACAAGAAGGCAGTCTCTGCCCCGGTTGTACTATGGGTTTCATCTGGTAGACAGGTTCCATGTACCAGCAGGATGGTCGGTGCTCTCCAGTTGAACACCTTCGTTTCGAAGCTGCCCATGCTGAAACCATCCACACCCCCCGCGTACAGTAAGCGTAGCTTGCGAAAGAGTGATTCACCAGGGATGAAGAAGGATAGCTGCGACATGATGCTGAGGCTAAGGATAGAGCCTTTGTCTTGCAAGAGTGGCTGAACCACTTCGGGTAGGGCAGTAGAAATTGCTGGTTTATCGCCCACACGCTTGTGGAAATCGAGAGTTTTGGAGAACAAAAAGTGTTCGAAGAGAGGTGTGAATCCAGAGAACATGAAAGGCATTGATATGGGGATTATTGTATTGAAGCGAGAGAACTTGATGCCCGGTGAATGCTCCACGCCGAGGAAAGAGGCCACGATACAGTCAGCAGCGACCCTGAGCTGTTCCAGCTCTTGACCAACAACACGATTCGAATATGTAGATAAGCTCTCTTGGGCACCTAGAGGGGCAACAAGAAGTAGCAGCATGATGACTTTCTTGAAGTTGTCTGCCGGAATCATGGCGCTGTGGGCTGGGGGTCCATCTCCGTGCTTGAAAACGTTGACATAATCCAGAGAGTCCAGGGCAGCGAGAACAAGTTCATCTTCATCCTCGTAGCCCAGCTCATCTTCATCGTCTCCTGCAACGTCGACAGCAAAACCAGAAGCACTTGGGGAAATAGCGGATGTCCCTGGGCCGTCGGCAATTGGTGGTTTGTCATTGTTGGCGGGTTCCACCAGCTTACGGTCATAGACAGCCAAGCTCTTGAACAACAATTTCCTTCTGTCTGCTGCACCCTTTGCCAGGACTCTCTGGTATCGATCAGTCATGATGGTGATGACCATGATCATTTCCTCTAGCCCCAGCACCGCAGGAGCATCTCGTAGAAAGGGAAAAGCGCCGATATATGACATCATCTGGAAAACCACTGGCGAGACACTCAGCACATCGGGGATCTCGAGAAAGCACGTAATCGTGTCCTCTTTCAGATGGCGGACATTCTGTTCCTGGTCTGCAAGACTCTTGAAGACTTCTTTGAAAGAGTAGAGCTCAAGAGAGGTGAAGCATTTATCGGCAAACTTGGTGGCCTGCATAGAGGCAGCGATTAGGTTAGAAAGTTATATACACGTGGGGACGGGCTAGATACTTGCCAGTTCTTTAGCCGCCTCCTCTCGAGATAGAGGGGCTCGTCTTTCGTCTGAGTGAGTTTGGCCCATGATTGATCAATCGTGCGTATTGATGAACATTCCAGGTTGGAGCAATGGGGAAGAAGTTGGAGCTAAAGCTGCCCCTCAGGCCCCACATAAGCTTTCTGTACGTTCGCATCTACTGCTGGCCGCATCCTTCAATCCTTCTGTTCCATGTATGATACTAAACCGGGGAAGGTACTTAGGCTGTAGTAAGTACGTCCCCAAGGTATGGCATCGGCAGAGATGGAAACTACGACACAGATTGGCCCAAGAGTGCCCCCATCCCAACTCTTAGCTGAACTACAAAAACATGGCAATCCGGCGAAACCTAACCATACACCCATAGCAGCAGTCATTCCTTATCCTGAATTGTAAACCCAGAGAGAGGCGTAGATGTGGGACAGGGGCATTGTTGCGGGGTGTTGATCATGCGTCATTGTTACCTGGTCAAGGATAGCAGCTGCTTGCTTGTCCCCGCTGCCACTTCCGTTTTGTGGGGTGATCCAACCACCTGTTGTCCCCCCGCCTGGACGAGGAATCTCTTATTGACGAGAGCGATAGAGAGGTACAAAAGCAGCTGTGGTTCCCCGCACTGAGTGTTTGATCCAGCTGCACCAGTTTCATTCAGCTTCATTTCTGCCCAACACAACACTCACTGATCAGACTGAACAACTTCCGAACGAAGCCTGTTCAAACATGGCTGACCAAGATGCGACTGTCGTAAGCCAAGCCATCGTCGACAAGACTCCGATTTCCCCCAGCCGGCCCAATCCAGCGAGAAAGAACTCGCTCGAGCACCACCTGGCGCATCGCCCAGATCGCCAGGAGCTTATCAACAGTAATTCAATCTCACACCCTTTGCCCCCGAAAACGTCTTTATAGCTGTCAGATCCTGACCCGTGCGTTTGCTAGGAAACATCCTTCCCGCATCAACCGCAGCACCAGCCATTCAAGCTCAACAGAAAGAGGTCAGTGCTTCTTGAAAGTATCCAGCTGTAGTAAAACATATTTTTTCTAACCATTTTCGCCCGTTATCAGCTCGAGAAGCATATGCGTGCCGATTCCCTCAATGAAAAGATTGCCCATCGCCCTGCGCCCGAGACAGTTTTAGAGAAACACATCATCCACGAGGACCCACGTTCGCCCGAGGACAAGTATGTTGAGGCTATTGAGGATGAATATGCCAAGCGGGAGGGCGGTGCGTAGGGAGGAGGGTTGCTTTAGTTGGGTGTCCTGGCCCCCTTTGGAGATGGGCGGCTGGCTTTCAAGGTGGTAATCATGGGTCTTAACAAATCGCGACGAACGAACAAGTAGGGAGTACACGGAATTTGTATGGGACTGGAACTGACTGGGTTCTGGCTTTTTCGTTTATAAATGCTATCTGATTTGTTTTGGCGTCAGCCACCACCGCAGTGACGGCTACCCAGCTGTCTAGGATTCATGAGAAAGCACGATATTCATGGCGGACCGGCGTGGTAGCCGTGTGGGTATGAGCTGTGATTGATCATCCAGGTTGGCTATTAGAACACTACTACACCTTTTTCAGACCCCACTCTCTCCATCCCAGAGAGCCCTTCTAGGTAGTACCAGTATACATCGTTTACGTAGCAGTTTACCCTGCGGATACTTGGGCCGCTAGACAGGTCTTGGCAGACGATATGTGTAAGTGGGCGGTTGTTCCAAATGGAAATGCCATCTGCAAGGCCAGCACAAAGCAGCCCTACTTACTCCGTATGTACTGCCCGGTCAGATTTTCAGTTTCCTTTCCATTTCCATGACGGCGTATTATTCCAATTGCCCAATAAGCCCACCGGCCAGTAAAGGCTGGTATTTGGGTCCACATGCTGTACGCCACACATCATGCCCGTGATTTGTGTCGTGCAGGCAGTTGGAAATTGGCCAAAAGCAAGCGGCATAGCACCCGAGGAGGGCGAGACATCATTGGCTATTAAATTTAAGATGGTATTCTGTTCTGTAGGCCTCTTTCGACCTGCTTCGTCAACACCTTGTTTCTTCCTACTTCTTGTTGCTTCTCATGACTCATTGGCGTTTTTTTTCTCACACCCTGAAGGGCAATCGATGGTGCCAGGCCATTGTTTCCTTGTTACTGTTTCGGAATGTTTCAGTTGGTCTTGTAGATGCAATGGAGCGACAAAGGAATAAATGATTGCAAAGGCAACACATGTGACTGAATATGGGCAGTTGTAACATGGTGGTTGTAGCTTTGAACTAGGTCTCGATACTCTCACTTATCAATTCACAATGAACTAACCCGAGGCCCAATGAAGAGAAATGTGTTTCTGAGGCTGTCCCTATCCGAATCGCTATAGCAGCACCTGCCTTGACAGTAATTTCCCAGCCCAACCATGTCTAATACGGTATAAACTTGGTATCTAAAGATCCATCCCATATATCCTACAATGCTCCATGAAAATGCCCAAAAAAACCACCGAAAGACGCCCAATAGATGCAAGCAAATGCTTTCTGGCTGTTGCTTTGACCAGCCGGACTAGCTTTAACGTTGAATGTTATCCTCGCGCCGGTCTTTGCGCCTGCTGTCCTTGGACCTGCTGCTACTATAGGACGCAAAAGCATCCCGAGATTGCGACGGCGTGGGCTCGTCGATGCTAGGGTTGGGGCGGTGATGGTTGATAACGACAGTGCTGCCGTGTCTTGACACATCAACATTGTAATCCTCTACGGCATTGTGTTAGTATTGTGTATATTGACACGGAGACTGTACAGTGACAACTTACTGGCATAGGGGGATCGATATTGAGCCTGATCATGGCCATAGGTTCCAGATGAGGTGGTGTAGTCCATCGTATAGCCCCCGGCGTGTGAGTGGGTAGAGTGGCTGGATGACCGACTGCTGGAAGAAGTGCTTGGATAATAGGTTAACGACGAGCGGCTGGGGTTCTGGTGAACAATGGTACTGTGTTTGGATCCGTGATGAGAAGGCATGACAAGGTAACCTTTTAAGATGGGAGGGCTTTAAAGAATAACTTGAGGAGCAGTGGTATTGTAGGACTGGGAGTTGCGTTCAGGTTGGCAGGCTCTTGGGGGTTGGTAGACATAAAATAGCACCGAGTAGCATGGTTGAGACAGGAGATATATATAAGAAACGAGATAGGGAGAAATACTGAATGCGAACCACACAACATCTTTCTAACGGTCCAAGCTAGATTGAATGTGCGCCCCAGTCATGGAGGCGACTAGAGACAAGGCATCGTACCAGGGGCGGTGCTCGGCGCTCGGTGAGGGAGATGCTAAACCCCAGGCAGACTGCGAGGTCAAGTATCAAAGTCCAAGGAAGAACTTGTTGCCTTGTATTCATCGCTTATCTGGTTAGGAACCTATTCAAAGTGGATCAGTCAGTCTGAGTGCGTGAGTCAAAGGGTCCAGGGGGCGGCCATCCATGTCAACAATCGAATTGACGATGATGGTGGGGTCCATCTCTTCTAATACTGGCGGCCACAGCAGGGTGTCGTGACAGCTGGACCTGCAGGTGAGATGCATAATGGAATTCTTGGGTTTGAGAGGGTACTTTTGCAGCGGGTACATCTTGGGGCACCAAAATCGGCGTCGACTGAGGGGTGAGAAACCTGTGATTCGGCATTTGCGATGCTGACAGGGCGCAAAAGCCTGGGGGGCATAGAGTCCTACGTCTCAATAGATGTCCTCAGGACATCAGTTTAGGGCTCGGTCAGCTGAACCAGAGGAGCTGCGGGCGAACTTGTATGCACATTTGTACGAAGGCACATCCAGGTTCTGGGGCCAACAGTCAGAGGTAGCTTGGCCTTGAGGCTGTTACTAATGTCTCACATTGCAACCTACGCAACCAGGCACATTGACGTTGACGCGTATCGATGCTCTGTCTGCGTATGCTTCAGACGAGACCCTGAAAGTCGGGGGCGCTTTTGGTCTCGTGAGTCGTTCGCTGCCTGAAACTACTGGGGGCTGGCACGGCGCAGGCGACACTGGTGCCTTGAAGTTGCCGCTCAAGCTCAAACTGTCGAGTTTGTATATATATTCTGGTAACTCAAGCCCAAGAAAAAGACTGCGCGAATGCCCGGGGGAGTGCCTTGGGGATGTTGAGGTGGCCACTGCCTCAAAAGGCGATGAGAGTCTCAATTTTCGGTGAACTTTATCGTTCTCCTTTACTCTGCAAGTCTTTGATGCGCTTGCTGCCAGGCTCTCCAAGGTCTTTGGGCATTCATCGACAGCTGCATCGGTTTCGGCCCAGGCACGGCCCCCAAAGATTATCGACATATTTTTTGGCTTCAGAAGACACCCGCAAAAACATGTCATCTGGTTCCAGAGACTGGGTACAGAGTCTATGGTGTTGCCGCAACTGACCAGAGAGACGTGCTTCGTTCGTTGGTGCATTCCGCCTAGTCGCCTCATTCATCCCTGGTTTGCGGGACCGTCACCGGAGGTGCCTGGCTACGGTGAATATAATGTAGGTAGTGTGGCAAAGTTCAACAGTGGTTCGTGGCCTACAGAACGGCATTACCGACGCGGGAAAAAAGAAAAGATGACTTTGGAGCAGAAAATGGAGGCCATCATTCATTGAGTCGTTCAGTGCTTTGTGATGTTTGATGCTGGATGCTTAAATGTCCGAGATGCGCCAGGGAGCAAACGAAGGTTTGGCTTGGCAAGAGAAGACACTGTGGGGTTATTTCATCAGCGACGCTAGGCGCCTTGGGTTACAGGGGCCGTCGCCACGACGCAGCTTGGGGTTGGACCTGTCCATTGACCAGCTGGCCAGATAATCCATTGCCCTTCAACCACCCAACAAAACATTTTTGGTCCATACGAGTTCCACGGAAACATCTTGTTCGTACCCCCCCTCGAATCCTCTTTGTTGAATCGTCAGTCCAACATCGTCCGCAGCTCAATCGGATTTCCACGATGCAAGGCCTTTTGCTCTCGCTTTCCCTGCTCGCCTCGGCAGCTGTCGGTGTTCTTGCCTCCGACGACCTCAAGATCGATGTCACGCTCCCCGTTGAATGCGACCGCGTAACCAAGAAGGGCGACAAGATCAATGTTCATTATAAGGGCACACTCAAGTCCAATGGCGAGAAATTCGATTCGAGTTAGTCCCATGCTTGCCCACCGTTCCTGTCGTCTGCCTCTGTCGTCCATCCGATCTCGCAGGCGAACGATGTTCAACAGGAGCTGACAGCAACGTGTTTCCCAGGCTACGATCGTCAATCGCCGTTCAGCTTCAAGCTTGGAGCGGGTATGGTCATCAAGGGGTATGCGCGCCCAAACAACTAAACTGCGGTGGCAAACAAGGGGTGGCTAACGTCAAATACGTAGTTGGGACGAGGGTCTCCTTGACATGTGCATCGGCGAGAAGCGGACGTTGACCATTGGCCCAAGCTATGGCTACGGCGACCGTAACGTTGGACCTATTCCTGCTGGATCTACTCTTGGTGCGTCAATTCTTGGGGGTGCCTCTTTCGGCTTCTTTCCTGCCCTGTACAATTACTAACTTGTTCCTTCGACATTGCAGTCTTCGAGACGGAATTGGTTGGCATTGAGGGCGTACCAAAGCCCGAGTCGATTGTTACCAAGTCAGCCACCGACGCCCCTGTGTCCTCAGCAGGTGCGAACGTTGCTGAAAAGGTGGCTAGCGTCGCAAAGCAGGCAGCTGAGGTCGTCGAGACGATCATTGCTGACACCGACGATACCCAGGAGCACAACGAGCTCTAGGGGATGTATTGTGCGAAATGATCCGTATATACATTGAGAGATACGGACAGAAAAAGATACCTAAACTTTGTAAAGTGCCGGCCAGTGTTCGTCGAAGCTCCCGGGTTTCTATCGTGGTGGCTTGTCCGTGGCAGTCTCCAAAAATCATTGGTGACACCGTAGCTGAACGCTGCCGTGTTGTTTGCGTGAAATGAGACGGGCTGGGCTTAATTTGGGGACCTCGTTCGAGCTCTATGGGTTGGTCTTTGTCTTTATTCATTCGACCAGCATGACTCGGCGTAGTTGTGAAAACTTGACAGCAGTCCGAGATCAGATGAGTTGATATAGGTAAACATCGAATTCACTGCCCAAGCCCACTCAGCACCGTTGACCGTGGCTGCGCCTTCCCGTTAAGGTTTGCCCATAATGTCCGCTCCACAACGATGTGGGTAAACATCTGCGATGCTTGACCCAGCTTCACCCAGCCTCCTCCACCCTAAGCACCCACGAATGTCAATCTTCATCCACGAGCCACCGCCAAACTTAAACAACCAGGCGCTCGCGAACTCCAACCGCATCCGGGGCGATGTGGTTTGGATCTCCTACCTCCACCAAACTGGCTTTGCTGCTGTTGCCTCTCACTGTAGCCTCCCCAATATCATGGCGCGTCGACAGAATGTTTTTGCGCAAATGTATCCCCGGGTCTGCGCTCTTGTCTCTCGTTGTCATTATTGGCTCCCGCCGCTGAACTTCATCACGATTCACTATGCCTACTTCATCAGCGTTTGTTTGGTCTCATCGCTTATCTTTTGGGGCTCGTCCAATCCAGTTCGGAGTATAAGCTATATCGATAGCTTATTCCTGGTTGTGTCCGCCATGACTGAGGCTGGGCTGAACACAGTCAACCTAAGTCAGCTGACAACATGGCAGCAGACGCTCCTATTCCTCCTAATCATATTTGGCAGCTCGATCTGGGTATCTATATGGACGGTCATTGCAAGGAAACATGCCTTCGAGCAACGCTTCCAGGATGTGGTCCAGGCAGAGCGCTTGCGACGAGCTAGCCACGGAGGAAGCGCCCTTAACCTGGCCAGGTTACCGCGCCTTCTCTCATCTCGACGACCACTTTCATCGCACTCAAACCAGATCCGAACCGCCGCTTACAAGCTAAGTTCTGCTAACAACCAACATATCTTGCTTCCACAGGCGGACCGGCTTGGGGTTGATGACATCCCTCCGTCTGGCAGGCCTGATCTCAACGACAGAGTCTCTCGAGAGCTTCCCACGAATCCAACTCACATCGTTTTTGTTGAAAGTCATCGGCCGGGCATACTAGCTCGCCATGAGAATAGCGCCACGTCAACAGCAACGCAACACCCCCCCCACGATAGCCGGCCAGTACGTCGAAGTGGGCTCGCGCATGACGGGCCAGAAGAGGGCGCAAAGCGGAACTTTGGCATGAGAAACTTCCTGACTTATCGTTCCAGCAGTAGAAACGCTCAGTTCCACGACTTGACGAGAGAAGAACGGGAGCATCTCGGTGGCTGCGAGTATCGGGCTCTCAAGGTGCTTGCCCTTGTCGTGCCTGTCTACTTTGTCCTCTGGCAGCTCCTTGGCTGTATCGCCCTCGGTGCTTGGATCAACAATAATCAAGCCGGGCCGCCGCTGAGAAACGGCATAAATCCTTGGTGGCTTGGAATCTTCAATGGCGCCTCGGCTTTTAACAATTCGGGCATGTCACTCTTGGATGCCAACATGATACCCTTCCAAAACTCATACTTTGTTCTCATCACCATGGGGCTCATGGTTCTTGCCGGCAACACGGCGTATCCTATCTTCCTGAGACTCATTGTTTGGTCTCTCTCTCGGTTCCTACTCTTTGTGACACAAGACGGTGAACATAGCACTCTCAAGGACACCTTGAGGTTTATTCTTCAGTACCCACGCCGCGTTTATACCAACCTCTTCCCCACTCGCGCAACTTGGTGGTTGTTGTTTATGCTTGTTTTACTGAACAGCATCGACTGGGTCGCTTTTGAGGTTCTCAACATTGGTAACCCATCCATCGAGCGCATACCTCCTGGATCTCGCGTCCTTGATGGGTTATTTCAGGCCATTGGTAAGTTTGGGGGAAGGCCTCTCTTATACCACCTGGTGACTCGCTTGCTGATCTCTGGGCTTAGCCGTACGGTCGGGAGGTTTCTACGTCGTTCCCATTCCATCAGTATACATCGGACTGCAAGTCCTGTATGTGATCATGATGTACATCTCAGTGTACCCGGTGGTGATCACGATGCGACATTCCAACGTTTATGAAGAGCGCTCTCTTGGTATCTATGTTGAGGATAACGCGCCCGATTTAGACCCAGAACAGCGGCCCCCCGCAGACCACGAACATGGACAGCCACCTGCCAGGGCCACTCCTCAGGGCGGCATGTCAGCGCTTCACCGAGCGCTGAGCCGGACGGTAACATGGCATGGCGTTGGGGCCAGGCCTCCGTCATCTCTCCAGAGGCCCGAGTCACGCATCAGCTTCATCAGCCAGCAAATTCGTGGACAATTAGCCCACGACCTCTGGTGGCTGAGTTTGGCAATCTTGGTTATTGTCACCATCAACACGAGCAACTTCATGGCCGACCCCGTCAACTTCAGTGTTTTCAACGTCATATTCGAGGTGGTTTCGGCATATGGTTGCGTGGGCATCAGCGTTGGAGTAGCATACGACTCGTACAGCTTTTGTGGGGGGTGGCACCCTGCTTCGAAGCTCGTACTTTGTGCTGTCATGCTTCGTGGCAGACACAGAGGGCTACCGGTTGCCCTTGACAGAGCCGTTCGTCTTCCCGGGGAGGAGCTAGAGCAAGAGGAGGAACAAGACCATCGGATCAGAAGAAGCATGGTGGTTAACCGTCGGGTCAGCAGCGAGGCCTAGTCAGCTCGTCTCTGGCGGGACAGTGAGGACGGAACTGTGCATTTTTTCTAAGCTGTAAACTTTATCACCGCTCGGCTAACTACGATGTATTGGGAGCGTTGGCATTTTGGTGCTGCTTCTGTTACTTGGAAGAGACTTATGTGTAATGGATGCTCATATCGAATTATTGGCCTGTACCGTGTATCTTGGCTTGATTCAAGAGATCATCAAATTCTCGGGAATTAGATGACCATGTAGACCTTTCAGAAATCTAGCTACAGCGGGTACTTAATCACAAGACTATAGTTTTATCTTCATCAGTCATTACTCATCGGAGACCTAACTCGCCTATCACATCACTTTCCTACTTTTATCCAAACCGGAGCTTCTTCTGCCGGGGATCAGCTGGCGTTGGTTGTCGTCCCCTCTTCTTCTCTTTCGTTTTATTTGCTTCCGGCACAGTTGTCTTGATAGGCGAGGGGTTCGAGGCAGCCACCTGCTGAATGGTGTCTCGAATAGTTTGCCTCGAGAGACATAGATCAATGTGCTCATTGAATTGCCTTTCATCAGGCGTTTGCGGTCGATTACATATTGGGCAATCCCAAAGCTCCTCATGCGTCTCCTCAGCAGGCTGCTGTTCCTTCTTCGGATTGGGAAGAACTTCCTTGCCATGTCTCCGGAACGGACTGCCGGCCCCTGAGCTGTTCTCCGCATGGTCAACCGGGACATCGTCTGATGTTTCAGCGGGCCACACCTCCCATTCTTCCTCGATGCCTGTGGCCTTCTTTGTCCTGGCGCCGCTGGTAGACTCATCGGTTTCGGCCGACGCCGATCTTCTCGGCCTGAACCCCAAAAATGCCATGGTATCTGGCTTTTTCGTGCTGAGCAAATGGGTACATCTGAGACCCATTAGGCGTAGCTTCAAACTGGGCACTTCCTGTTCCAGTTTAACCAGCATTGGAAGGGAGTAGTGGTACAAATCATCAGCGAGAAAGACCGCCTTTGGCAGAGCTACTTGCCGAGTGAGCACCTCATACGTGTGTAGCTTGACCTTGATGCACAGCGTCCGACCCTTGCATTCAGCCCGCCGCATATCTTTTTCCAACTCCTCTGCTATCCGTCTGAGTTGCTCACGTAACTGGGTCGGATCACCCATGTCACGGAAAGTGCGCTCCGTTCCAACACTCTTGCGCTCGTACTCCTCGGCAGGCTGTACATTTGTGCGCCCAAGGCCAAGGTAGCACCGCAAAAGGAAGTTGTAGGTCTTCTCGCCGAACAATCTCTCGATGAATTGCCGTTGTGTGTACACGTCGCCGCAGGTGTTGATGCCGACAGCGCGAAGTTCACGCTCTAGAACCCGCCCGATACCGTTGACCTGACGGCAAGAGAGATTCCGCATAAACTCCATGATGGCGACTCGATCATGGGGGAGAACATATTGTCCGTCAGGCTTGTTTATGTTTGAGCAGATTTTCGCCAGGCGCGCATTAGCTGCAATTCCTGCCGACACGGTGATGTGCGTCTTTTTACGGATTTCCTTTCTCATTCTGGACACCACGTCGGCGGCTTCCATGTCGTGATCGATGCAGTACTGGGTCATATTGAGATACGCCTCGTCGATGCTAGCGCTTTCGAACCGGGGGTCATAATCTGCTAAAATCTCTCGCACCTCGGCGGCCTTTGCGTTGTACTTGTCAAAATTGAGTGGAAGCAAGATGAGCTGGGGGCAGAGCTTCTTTGCTACGAAGCCGGCCATGCCGCTGCGGCATCCAAATTTCCTGGCTACATAATTGCAGGTCGTGAGCACGCCCCCACCCACGGCAAAGGGCAGGTCCGCGAGCTCGGGACGGTCCAGTTGCTCAACTGCGGCGTAGAAGGCATCGCAATCGATATGAACAATGTGCTGGGTAAGATCACGCGAAGCCTCGAGTTGCGCAAGCAGCACGTCCGCAGCCTTGAGTTCGCGAGAGAGGTCTAGCTTCTCCAATTGTCGCTTTTTGGCGAGAATCTGATCAATCTTCACTGTGAGGGCCTTGTCTCTTTCCTCCTCACGATTGAAGAACTTGGATCCCTTGGAGGCATTATAGATGATTTCGGCGACCTGGTGGCAGTGGTTAGTGCTGATGAACTACATGAAGCGAGGCATGAGGAGTTACCTTGGACTGATCAACCTTATCCTGGCCAGCCTTTGTCAAAGACGGACCAAGAAGGGAGTGTTTCAACGAGGCAAGATCGGGTTCGGCTTCTTCGCTATGCTCTGCATCATTGGGCCGTTGTACTTGGTTCTTGGCCGGTTCTTCTAGTTCTGGTGCGCGCAGCTCCGTTGGTTGTAGTGTCAGATCTCCCGAGGTCATCTTGAAATGTCAACCGGGTGGCATAAAATCCTCAGAACTACACAAGACATTTCAGTCCATCGATCAACATCTGTGTCGATCGTTGTGAGCAATGCTGATCCTGCTGTAAAGCAGATGTTGAAATGTGACGCGTAGTGCGGGGAGATCAAATAAGAGGACGCGTCCACTGGACCTCACGTCAGCACCACCAGATCACGGGACGCCAAGACCTCTACAGTAAAGCAACAAAGAGCTGAGTGAATAAGGCCTGGACGGACTTGGCAAGAAATCTTGATTTGATCACTTGTTCCAGCATTCTGCTCAGATGAAGTCTATTTAGATAAAGCTACAATGTGACTAAGTTGAGAGGGGGTGCTAGGCAGATAAAGCTCTCTGGCACATCTGGATGCCCATTGCCCCTATAAGTTTGCCTCTTAGGAAATGGACATAGCGGCCTCTGCCTTAAAACACCAGAGCCCGGGTCTGCCTGGCTCTTCCACGTCGTCGCGACAAGCTCGTCGACGGCTGTGGCGTTTTCCACCCACGCCATCAGAGCCAGCAAGGCATCATGCTTGGAATCTTCGAACCCGGGCGTGGAGTAAGTAGATGTACCCAGTCTGCCCTGCGCGCCTGAACCAGCAAAATACCAGGGGGCATCAACCACAGTTCCCGTGACATGCTGCAGACCAGGGATCACAAAATATCGAAACCATTCCTGTAGACTGCCAATGCCTCCCATCGCCTGTGCGACACGCTCGTAGAAAAGCTGGGAGCTTCCAGGAGGAATCAAGGCATCTGCGGCTCCGTGGTACATGAGTATCTTTCCACCTCGTTCTTTTAGCTCGGCCATGTCGTATGTACTGGCGGTGCAGTTTCCCGGATCCGCCTCATCGGCTTGCCACACGATGCTGTCATTCCATTGTGTCCAATGCCAGTCGGGATCATCGTACAAAAAGTACTGGATGTAGGCATCTCCAAATGCTGTGGGAGCAGCACCTCCGAGAAGAAAACTCCATTGAATCTCGGAGCTGAGTCCCATTCCTGGATATGCAAGCTTCCCCTCCGCGTAAAAATCACTGTATACATTGCGGATGGTCTCTGCCTGTTCTGCCGTCAGACACACTGATGAGTTTGTTTCCAAAGAATTGCCACACAGCAATGGTGCGAGGGTAAATTTACAAAGGTCGGGATGGCTCACGATGCCATCCTTGAGACCATCCACTTCGTCACACTGTCGAATGACTTCGTCTGCAAGAATTCTGAAGAATGAGGTGTCAACGTGCCGTTTGTCAGTCATAGGGAGGTTATACAGAGCGACCTTGGTGGACCATGTCTGTAGGTGACTCGTGTACCATGCCGGAGCCCCAATAAGCAGCCCATCAAAACTTGTTGGTGAAATCTGTGCTTCCTTGAGCCCTTGCCTCCCACCAGTAGACGCGCCCGAGTAATACGAGTAGCTGATCGTTTCACCATAGTAAGCCTCCGTTATCTTTTTGGATAGCTCAACTGATCCGTGCATGGCTCGGTAACCAAAGTCTTTTTTCCTCTCCTGGTTGTGTAAAGCCCAGGTGAGATCGACGGCGGAGGAGTTGTGGCCTGTGTCGGTCGACATCACGGCATGGCCGTAGCGAACACCTGATCCCATATCTAGCCAGTTTATGCCACCCAGAAACGCCCCATTACCCACTGCTAGAAATCTCGAGTTCCATTGTGTAGGGAGGAAGAGCCCAAAGCGATAGTTAGAGATTTCAGAGCTTGAGGCGTTGATGATGAGGGCACAGAGCTCCGGAAGCTTGGTGGGTGCTATGGGATAGGCCAAGTTTGCAGTGCCCTCGCCGTATGTGTGTCCACCAGGGACGAACACTGCTGATACAACTTCGGCGGAAATACCGAGGACATTGTTGAATGCATTCTTATCGCAGGGGCGAGAAGCCACAAGCACCACTTGAGGAAGGAAACTGAAGAGAAGAGCCCTGGTATTCATTTTAACAGTCTAGGTAGCCAGAAAAAGAATTGGAAATGGTGCTAGGTTGCACCCGACGGTGATCGCCTGCCCTTTCAAGGACTTAGTTGTGGTTGTGATGTATTCCCCTCATTGAAGACTTCTCGGCAAGGTGCAAACAGCCGCCAATGTCGTTCCGGGGTACTATCACCCGGGTATTCAATCCTGTTATCTTCTCATGCTGTCGTCAGTAGCTTTTGTGTCGAATGACCCTAACATTCACAAAATCTCTTCATTCAAGATCTCGGTGATATTGAAGTTTGACGTCAACATGATCAAGAATAGAAGGCTCCCAGAACGTTGCTCTTGTTGTGGATGTCCCACTCTGTCCCAGGATTGTGGTGGGGACCTGGAAATTGGACGCGAAAAGCATTGACCATGCACTTACAGTAAGATCCACGCGTGTGGGCGTGGCACAGTCGCGTCCAGCCCCCCTTCAAATTGATGGCTGTTTCCGTCTCCCTTTGCTTAAGACATCCCCCTCCTGGCTGGTCACTTGAGCACCCTCCACAGCGTCCGTGTCGCATTGCTTTTGGTGAGAATAGTATCCAGTATTATTACTCTTGAATTCCCATTTAATCCTGGCATTCTTGTTTACTCAGTACCTCGTCCCACCCAGAAGGATTATCAGCACGATCAAAATGGTGGTCAAGCGCAAGCGGTCCGACTCGCAGTTGAACTCTTTCAGCTCAGCCCTTGCATCGCCACCTCGAGCGAGCAGCTTCAACTTCGATGCCGTCTGCGCAATGGACACGGCTAGGCGCGGGTTCTTTTCGCCTCGTCTCCCTACCTCTTCACACATGCCTGGCCGCACCATGAAGCGCTTCCGCGACAACAGGCCATCCGAGGAGATCATCCACCGTAAGTGCCCGGCTTGTTTTGTTGTACATCTCCGGGCACAATGACTTATACCTCTTCTTCCCGTAGAACATACTCTGAATCTGTTATTTTCTGCACAGCAACAGCAGTACCATCAGCATCAATCACCACCACCGCCTCAAGTTCAAGTTACTGAACCCACTCCAACCCCAGTTTCCTCACAGGGACATCCTGACCAACACCAACGCTCCCTCCACAGCTTCTGGAAGCTACCCACGCGAGCTGCCGCTGCCCCGTCGTCATCTCACTCGTCGTTGGCCTCTTCACCATCTCCAGTTGCGATGCCCACCTCATTCCTCACGAGAGCTTCAACAACGTGTGACGACTGTGGCGTTGGGTTGGGGAGATCAGGGGCCAGTGGTGATCAGTATGAAACGATGATGGACGTAGATGGAGGTGCTGAAGCGGAAGAGCACATGTGTGGTGCGTGTGGGAAGTCCATATGTTTCAGCTGCTCGGTCAGCAACCTTGGGGAACACAGGCGATGTCTGACTTGCGCTGGGAGAGGGGACTGGGGGACGGCTAACGGGAGCGGCTGGACACAGGGTGTTGGCGTGTGCTGATGGGCTGGGTGCATGATTTTGGATTTGTTATATGATTTGTTTAAGGGCCTAGGAGAAATGCTGTTGGCGTCACAGAGAACTGTATATACATCTTGGGCTTGAGCGGGTGGTTAGACGGCGTTTGTGGTTTGTTACTCGGTCGAGGGTTAACTGGCTCTGGAATAGGCGCTTCTTAGTGGGCGGTGCACTCTAGTTCTTTACAGATACAAGTGGTTGAACACATGTTTTGCTCTGTATATCCGGCTTATGTCATGGTGGTGCAGGTTGGAATATGTTAGGACGTCAGTGCGGGGCAGAGCTCTAAGTGGCATGCTCCAGTACCCCGCCTCAGCCGCGCCCAACCCATCCCTCAAGGCATTGCTTCCCCATCCCTCGTGCTATCGATTGAGCAACTGTCAAGCAGTTCGGATTCTTTGTCTCGGTCCAAAAAACACCTGGCCCAGAACAACACCAATCAACATGGCAACACGGGATGCTAGTCACGCTGGATCCTGGTACGACGATGACGAAATTGAGCTATCATCACAGCTCGACGAGTTCTTGAGCCGTGTACCTGACCAACTGGGTGATAATGGTCTCCCTGTTCCCGGTGCCAGAGTGATCATAGCTCCGTAAGTTGATATACGGTTCTGGGCATTTTGGGAATGAAATTCGTGTGCTGACTTATCCAAAGCCATGCTGGCTATTCGTATTCCGGGCCTTGCGCTGCCTGGGCCTACAAGGCTCTCGACCTCAGAGCGGCGAAACGTGTCTTTATTCTTGGGCCCTCTCATACATACTACCTTCGTGGATGCGCGTTAACCACATTCAGCAAATATGCAACGCCATTCGGAGATTTGGTGGTGGACAAGAACACCGTGAACGAGCTGAGAGAAACGGGCAAGTTCACGGATATCCCCACTCGCCGAGACGTTGATGAGCATTCTCTGGAGATGCACATTCCATTTCTCTGGAAGAGACTCGAACAGACATTCGGAGACGACAGCGCAAAGTACCCGCCCATAATCCCGATACTTGTTGGCGACGGATCCGCTGAAGAAGAAAAGGCTTTTGGAAGGTTGCTGTCGCCATACCTGAAGGACCCCACCACCGCCTGGATCGTCTCTTCTGATTTCTGTCACTGGGGCTCACGGTTTAGTTATAGACCTCACTTTTCTGACGGTGCAATTCGCGACATGGACGCACCACGGTCCAAGGGGGTGAGGCATGAGGTTCTGAACGTCACCCTGCCAGATGGGTGTAAACTTGGTGTTAATTCTGGAGAGCCGGAAATTCACGAAGTCATTAAGGTGCTGGACCAGCTTGCTATGGATGCAGTCGAGTCTGGTGAGCACAGCGAGTTTTACAAGGTTATTCAGGACAGCCACAATACTGTCTGTGGCAGGCATCCTATTGGAGTGATTATGGCAGCCCTGGAGGCTGTTGAAAGAGACGGGCAAGCAAATGGAAAAGGGAAGTTCAAGTTTGTGCAGTACCAGAGAAGTAACCTGGTCAAGAAGACCTTTGACTTTAGCGTAAGCTATGCTTCTGCTTATGCGGTAATCTGAATTGACATTGGGACCCCCGGGGGGGAGGCGGGATGCGTGGCAGCCCGTTGCTCTACATAGACGGCACCGGTTCTTTGCTGGGTATGGTTTGATGTTTACAGGGCGGCTTAGATAGTCGAAGCTATTGACAGAAACATGTTTCATAAACTGTCATTTGGCGTGTGTCTTGATCTCAGTTTCTACATTGGTGCGAATGAAAGCCATGGCTTGAACCCAGCGTTGTGTATGGCTTTTGCGCTTGTGCGCAGCCGTATGAGCACATATCCGTACTTCAGGTTATGCTCATGATCTTCCGGCAACTTGGAGGTGTGCTGACGCAAAAGGTCCAAACACGGCCGCCCAGGGTACGCTGTCTTGTGTTCTTGCACGTCAGGCCCAGGCCAACGCAGCGGGCTTCGAGTTACATAGGTACCAAGCCTTAAGCCTTTGTCACACAGGTTCCTTTCCCCGCGGTGGGGTAACGACACTGAGCCGCCCGCTCTGCGGCGTGTTGAGTTTGGCCGGGCTTTGGGGCTGAGAGTCGTGCACATGCAGGCGTGAGCTTCGGGAAGCGTGCCCTGTTGGGATCAGGATTAGAGGATTGGTGACAGCCCCATTGTTGGATGGACGGAAAAAAGTCTGTCGAACAACAACAACAGTGCGGTGACATTCCCGTCTTTTTGACGGGGCCGATGTCTGTTTGACGATTGAACATGCCTGACAATCGTCGTTCTGAAACGGTTTCTGTTGCCAGGCCTGCCCCGGCCTGCATTGGATTTAAGCTGCTTCTTGCCAAGACGGCTCTTCGTAGCAGCCAAGCGCTTCAAATCAGCGACGTGCATTTGTTGACGACTCCATTAGTTCCCCTCGAAAGTCGAGACCCAGTCGTTGACCGTGATTCGCACTCGATTCAGACCTGGACTGGGGAAGGGTCGCCCAGGGCCAAGTCTAGCCTGACGTCTTTGCTGGGTCCAGACAATGTTTGCTCTTGTGTTCTGGTTATTATTCCAATTATTCCACACGATTGCTGTTACGAAAAAGGAACATAGCAAAGGTACTCTTAAGGTCCACTGCAACCTTTAACAGTTCCAGAACAGGGGTCCATGATCCCGACGCGAACGAGCGGCTGTCCCGCAAGCAAACGTGAGACCGCGCCACAAACCCGCTAACCTCGTTTTGGCCGACCTCCTGAGATCCTCTATGGCCTTCGCCTGAAAAAGCTACCATTCATTAACACTGTCGTGCCCACCGCCGTTTTTTGTCCCCTGTTTGAACTTCTTTTCAATTTTGGCGCTTGTGTTTTCCCTGTTCATTTTTGCGACCTCGATACCCTTTTCCTCCCACGCGGTTTCCTCTAGACCAGCAACGGCATTCTATACTAGCTATCACCACCATTTACACCATCGCGACTACCAAGCATCTACCCCCCGCGCCTCCCGACGCCCTTTTCCATAGCATTTTCGAGCAGCGCTTTCGCGCTTTCATAACGCAAAAATGAGCGTGAGTATATGCTGTTGCTTTTCACGACCTACAAACTCGCAAACCGGAGCTGTGGAACCCCTTCAATGTCTTATTTGGCCTCGTGGCTTGGGTATGCCAAGCAGCGGGCCCGTGAAACATTCTGTGCAGCGATGCTTCTGTACTGCCATTGAGATAAACCACTGACGATATTTTTCGTCTTTATTAGTATACAGGGTACAACCCAAACAATAACCCCTATAATCAGGGTGGTGGCAGTGGGTATGGTCAGGGCGGATATGGGGGAGGAGGAGGAGGAGGCTACAACCGAGGGGGGAACAGTCCCAGTGGCTACAGTAATCCTTTCGACGACCGTAATGCAGGTGAGTTCTCAGCGACCACGACCTCGTTCGAGAAGACGGTGATTTCTGACCACTAGCTGTGTATAGCCAATGTCGAGATGAACTCGCTCCCCACATCCTCCTCACCCAGACCAACCCAGAGCTCGATTCTCCAAAAATGCTCCGAAATCAGTAACGATGTCCGAAGCCTCGAGGCCCTCCTAGACAAATTTGCGAACCTTCAAGTAAAACTATCTGGTGCGACAAACCAAGGGGCCATCCGGGATGAGATTGATACTTTGACGACCAACATCATGGACCGGTTCAGGGCGCTGAAGGATCGTGTCCGGGACGTCAAGACCGATGATCACCAGCTAGGAGGCAGCAATAGACAAGTCGGGCTGGTCGAGCGACAGGTGCAGGCTGCCATTCAGAAGTTTCAGTCGCTGGAGGGCGAGAACAGGAAGAGGATACGAGAGCAGACAGAACGCCAGATCCGCATCGTGAAGGGAGATATCAGTGACTCGGAGATGCGCCGGATGGTGGACAGCGAACCCGCCGTCTTTTCGCAAGCGCTTATGCAGAGCAATCGCTCCGGTCAAGCAAGCTCTGTCCTCGCAGCGGTACGACAGCGCCACCAGGAGATGCAAGAAGTGGAGAAGAGATTGAATGAGCTCGTGGACCTCATGGAGGAGATGCAAGAGTTGCTGGTGAAGCAAGAGGCGGTCGTCATGCAAATTGACCAGCACGCCGAGCAGGCCGCTGGGGATATGGTCAAGGCGAACGAGGAGCTCGAGGTGGCTGTAACAACAGCCAGGAAGACACGCAAGAAGAAGTGGATTTGCCTCGGTATCTGCGGTATGTTGCTACTCCTGAAGAACATATGCCCCTTGAAGTGAATTTTATACTGACAGGTGACTGATTAGTCGCAATCATTGTCATCATCGTCGTAGCTGTTGTGGCCTACGTCATGATAACCAGACAGCCAGCCCCTGCTCAAGCCGCCCCGGCCGCTGCCCCTGCTCCTACTCCTACTCCGGCAACCGAACAGAGGCGAAGTATCTTTGGGCGAAACGTGCTGGATGATCTCCATATGAACAATGCTCGTGCTGTCAAGCTCGCTGGCGAGCCAAATGGTCAACTGTCTCGGATCTCACGGAGGCGCCTGAATAAGGCACGAGATCAACCAGTTGGCAGGCGATTTGTTGTCGAGTGGGATGTGGGATCTGACGGCTCTTGAAAAGCCTCTTGAGTCCTCTTTTCATGAACAATAAGACCGCTTTCCGAACAACCCGCAACACTACCTACCACCCATTTTAACGGCGGATGAGCTGCGCCGAAATATCCGAAAAGTATATTGGCTTTTCCTATACCTAGCTGCAACAGTGTTGAGTGGGTTCTCTTTGTGGGCTGTTGGACATGGATTGTCCTTGATTCTACACACATTTATTTTATTTCCAGGGAGGAGTATGGGTCGTTAGCATTCTCTGTGTCGTTACGGGATACCAAAGTAAGACGGCATTGGTCACGATAGCTCTTGAAGCCAATGCTTTGTCATAGCATAGCAAAGGCGTTTTAATACACTTTTTTTGTATCGATTATTGATGTCCTTGATCGAGCTCCTGTTAATAATGCGTAAGCCCCCCCCCCCTATGCCAATGCTACTAGTAGTGTGTGACAAGCAGCAGTTATTTCCAAACTGACAAATAAATCACAAATCACCAAACGCTTGGTTTGCTGAGACGTAGCCAAATAATAGCACCAAGAAAATCGATGGCAACAAATTCTCATCTCTTTTACTTCTCACCTCGGTCTTGCAGGCCGTCCGAGCCTTCGACTGCTGGAGCGAACGGGGAAACCCCTTGCACCTCTGTAGCTGCATCACCATGAACGTGCTCTCGGATTACCCGCTGTCTCTCCGCGCCCACCTCAGCCACCTTCCGTAGAACCGTCATCCGCTTCTCAAAGTCCTGAAGCAATGTCACATATTCATCCGATGACGGTTGGTTTTGTTTTGAGTGGGGACGACGTTGTTGCCTTTCGCCGCTCCCACCCGAGGAGTGCATATCAGCAGCTTCAGGGGCCTGTGTTTTCCCTGCTGTTGATGGTGTGCCAAAGGCCGTAGGTGGTTCAAGGCTGATTCCCTCTACCTTTAGCACCAGCCCACCACCGCTGCCATCCATCTTGCCCATGCTGGCTGATGTGACAGCCCAGTCGGGCGATAGACTGCTTGCCCAGGCCACTTCAAACCCATGATCGTCCTCTCCCTGGTCCATGTCTATGATGATGGCGCGGTGGCTGGGGCCGGTATCATCCTCGCCGCCGTCTTGTCTTGTGTGACGATATTGCGTCAGCTCGGCTGTCAGTATTTCTGGGTCGTCGTCGGCGAAGATGTATCGGACCGCCGGGTGGTGAATGGTTTGTCTGCCCGAAGCGTGCGAGGTAGAAGTGAGGAGCGCGAAGGGTGGAGAAAAGGTCGGTTGGGGGGTAGATTGCGGCTGTGGAGGCGAGGAGGAGGACGGAGGACGATGCTGTTGTTCATCATGTGGTGTGCCGTGTGATAGAGCTGCGGACGCAGGCCGTGGATAGGTGCCGGGATCTTGGCTATCTCGGTCGCGACGTAGGCTGGATCTGCTAGCTCTTCCGACAACGGAGGGGCGCGGGCTCAGCGGGATAGATGAGGCGTGGTAGCCTGCGGCAGCGGAGCTGGGTCGATCACAACCCGGATCGGTCATGGCCGGTGTTGCCCGTAGTGCTGATTTGAAGGGCTAGATGGGATGGTAACAGCAAGGCGCAATTCGTAAACAGACAGGGAAGGTAGATGACCTGGGTGTATGTATTGACCGCGTATGAAGCTGGGAGGAAGCGCGGTTCGGTGTAGCATATTGTTGAATGTGATGACGGGTACACTGAGTGCAGCCTTGAGACACCTAGGCAGAACCTCCATCCATCGCGTGAAGTATTGCGGTAGATGAAACGCGGAAGCGGCCCTATTTTAGTTAAAAAGCAAACAAATGTCACTGGTCAGACTGACAGAATGACAGGTCCAAGACTGACTATGTGGGAGCTAGAGCTATGCAGCAACAGGAATGCAGGCAAAGTTAGAGCTCTAGACGAGATAGGCGCTATTCCTTTATCTGAGCGCACGCCTGTCCAGTGACCAAGCATGTGACGTTAGCTTCAAGCCGTCAGTCAGGGGTACGGAGTACAAGCTGAAAACAAGGCGATAGATAACCCACCACCCGCCTCGTCAAGACCAGCTGAAGACGTGAACCCATATGCCTGGCATTGTCAGGTACTACCAAGTCCTACAATCAGAAGACATCAAAACTCAACCCAGAACGCTATGCCTGGGCTAGTAATGGTTTACCGGTCTCAGCTCTTTGTTAATGGCGTGGCGTTTCCTGCAAGTAAAATACACATGTACACCACAAACGAAAAGAAATCATCAATACAATCCAGAAGAAAACCCCCACTAAGTAAAATCGTTCATACGGCATACTCATTGGCGAACCAAACCCAAATGCGGCCCAATGCGAGCGCTCCCAGCTTGGCATCAAGAATCCAATAATGTCGAATACCTCCTTATTATGCTATTTGTGAATTGCCATAATAGACTCATGCCTGTGCTGCGTCCACAGAAATCTCGTTTGTTTGTTTGGCCCATTCAAACCCTACAATACTGTCAGAAAAACTACCGCAAGAAAAGTGTAACTCATGAGCTCACTCTGTCGGCACATCGGACACTGGCCCTTGGCCGAGTCTTGTTTTATCCATTCCAGAATACAATGCTGCAAACCAATATCAGCACAACCCACTCTTTTAGGAACACCGCTCCACCTGGCTCACCATGTGAAAGTTGTGCCCGCATTTTCCAGATACTTTTGATCATCTAAAGTCAGCAACGGCCATATTCCAACACTGGCCGCGAGCCGTATGGAACTTACAAAGAATGCAGTCATCGCCGGGGTATTTGCAAGCAGGGCAGGTTCCGTCAAAGTGTGCTTGGCAGATACCGCAGACATCATCTTCGGGAATGTCCCATCGCCATGTCGCGACCGCGTTCCACCTCTTGATTTTGACCTTCATCGTTGGCAGGCAGCCAGAAGTAACTTGAGACCGGAACAGGCTTCTGGTGGTTGTTTGGTAGGTAACACAAGTCCAACCAGAGACAGGTGCGTACGATGAAGTGTCTCTTGTCCGAAGGTGTGTCCCACTTGTTTGATAGGGTTGATAGCGGGAGAGGTGCTGGCGCCGCCGTTATCAGTTTCCCTGCAACGGCATCCAGGCGTTAGCGGGCCATGGCGTAATTGGGCGCTTGCGGTGGCCCAAGCTCCTCGACCCTCGCCCTTGAATTTTGAGGTTTCCCTCCCCAAATCCCCAACCACCTCTCCCCAGCACGCCCAGCTGCTTCAACGACAAAGAACAAAGCCTGGACCCCGCACCTACATAATTCCCAGGATCGTCATCGCACACCTCTCCCACCTGTCTCTCACACAGACAACGACTGCCCTTCTAAACCGGCCACCCCTCTGGGTCCCGTCACGGCTACGAGAGCAGTAAGGGAATCCTAGCATATTTCTCGGGGAGAGAAACCAGCCCAGAGCCCGACATCGTTCGAGTGTTCAAGCAGTTGCTTGGCGCTCGCTTATCGTGCTCAAACGTCTCCTCGAACTAGCACGCATCTCCCCCCTCACTCAGAACAAGACAAATCCCCCGCAGACTGCTCCAATTGACACGGCCACCATGGTTTCTCTCTTTATCCTACGCCCTTTACGGGTCTCGCTGCCACGATGCGGTTCGCAACAGCTTCGCCAGTCAACCGCCAAAGCCGCGGGAATGCGCCGGTCTTTTTCCAGCTACCTTGTGACTCCCCAAGAACTTGCCGAAGCCCTCAAGAAGGCCCCTCCTTCGCCCATCTCGTCCGAGCCCCGCGTTATTCCTCTTTGTGCCTCGTGGTTTCTGCCAAACGATCCGGAAGGTCGGACAGGTATCGATGTCTTCCGAGAGAAGCGGATTCCAAAAGCTCGGTTCTTTGATCTCGACAAGGTGATCGATAAGCACAGTGAATACCCACACATGCTCCCAAACCCAAAAAGCTTTGCTGCCGCCATGAGCGAGCTGGGAATCCGACACGAGGACACAGTGGTAGTATACGATAGCAAGGAGCTGGGAATCTTCAGTGCGCCGCGTGTCGGCTGGACATTGAAGACTTTTGGCCACCCGCGGGTACATGTTCTGAACAACTTCAGGTTATGGGTGGAACAGGGTCTGCCAACCGAGTCGGGAAACGTATGGACCGTTGAGTGCGGCACCTATCCCATCCCTGAAATGGACGAGGCAAAGGTGGCTCACTTTGAGGATGTGCGGGAGGTTGCTCTTGATTACAACAAGGAGGGCGCTGAGGGGGTTCAGATTCTGGATGCGAGATCATACGGCCGGTGGTCCGGTAAGGACCCTGAGCCTAGACCGGGCCTTTCTTCGGGCCACATGCCTGGCTCTATCAACATTCCCTTTGATACCGTGCTGGATCCAAAAACCAAGGCTTTCCTCCCTGCGGACAAGCTGAAGCGGGTTTTCAAGGAGAAGGGCGTAGACCCTACGAAGCCCATCATATCTACTTGCGGCACAGGTGTAACAGCCTGTGTGCTCGAGACAGCGCTGAACGAGGCCCAGTATGGCTCTCCAGAGACAAGGAAAATCTATGACGGGAGCTGGACGTGAGTTGCCCACCTGTTGCCTCAACAGGTATCCCATTTGCTGATCGGTCTTGCTAACTTTTATGTTGCAGGGAATGGGCCCAGAGAGTGAAGCCCTCGGATTCGCTGATTCGCACCGTGGAGCAGCAGAGCGAGTAACGCAACAATGCTATTAACAGCGCACTTTGAAATCACTGCTCATTGGATTCCATGTTTAATGTACATGATCAATTATTTACGCCGGCCATATGAGCTCCTAGCTTGTCTTCGCATTCCAACAACCCTTACCCTCGGAGATACGAACGAAGCTAGGGCGGGTGGCGGTGCCCTTGGAGTAGTAGTTCTCCACGCATTACAGATGTTATACAAACCAGGGGTCGCGGCGGTGGGTGGCTGCATTTCCGGCGTTTGGGGAGGTGTGTATGGAGACTATACAACCATGCAAGCATTTGGTACGCACCTTAGGCAAAATGATAACAGCAATAAATCCTAGCCTCGCGTGCCCTTGTTTACTTTATCAGTGCCCCAGGAATGCCATTGTGCGAAGTCGTGTCACTGTCGGTTGAGATGATGAGATGGAAAACGCTGAACTGGGTTGCGATCTATTTCTATGGCTTGATATAAAAAATTACTCTTCCCACTATTGTTACACAGCAACAACTTACGCAAGACCATACTCGGCCTTGATAAGATCAGCAAGCCTTTCACCGGCAGCGTACATGGTTCCCAGAGGAGAACCGGCAGTCTGCATGGGCCAGAAGCTGATGTCGGCCACTCTGAGGCGAGAGACGCCATAAACCTTCTGCTCGCTGTTGACAACACCGCCGAGAGCCTTGGGCAACATGGCGGCAGTGCAGCACTGGTGGGCGTTGGAGGGGTTGATCTGGTCACGCATGACCTCGGTGATCTCCTCGTCAGTGATGGCAGCGGCAAAGGGGGCACCCTCGGCAGGGCCGAGAACCTGCATGTCAGGGGCGGCAAACAGCTCCCTGTTCTTGCGGAAGAGGGCAATATAGACGGCAAAGTCGACGGGGTCGGTAGCAGTACGGTGGTCGATGGCAGGATTGACGAGAGGGTCGGTCGTCACGATCTCGACGGTGCCGCGGCTGAGGGGCTTGAGGTGGTAGACGAGCGCGTTGTCGGAAGTGCCCCAGTGGAGGTTGCCGACGCCGGCGTCGCCCTCGAACTGGTTGAGGATGGCCTCGCGCTGGACCTGATAACCGGCGAGAACAGTGGGATCCACGTCAGCGGACAGAGAGTCGGCGGGGTCGGCGGCGCGGGCGGCGGCAATGATGGACTGGTAGTCGGATGTAGCTAGCTTGAGGGAGAGGGCGCCAATGTTGGTGGAGAGAGAGCTGATGATGGTGTAGGCGCCCTTGCGCTCAGTGTCGTAAAGGGCACGCTGCTCGGCATTGTATGTGGCGTTGGCGAAGAGGGAGCCGGAGTTGGGAGTGACGTTGTTTGTGAAGGAATAAGGGACAGTCAGGGTGGGCTGGTCCTGAAGGTTCTGGCCCACACCGGGCAGGTTGGAGACAACCTTGATGCCGAACTTGCTAAGGAGCTTCTTGGGGCCAATACCGGAAAGCTGGAGGATCTTGGGGGTGTTGATGCCACCGGCAGCAAGGATGACCTCCTTGGAGGCGAAAACGCTTGTGGCCACTCCGCCGCTGGTTGGGAGGTATTCCACGCCGATGGCCTTCTTGCAGCTAGGATCGAAAAGAACCTTGCCTACAATGTTGGAAGCGAGGACGTGGTAGTTGGGACGGGCCTGCTTGACGCGATCATGGTGGTTGATCTTGGCGTAGCTCCTGGTCATAGTATCGGCATCAAGAACGGAGGGGATTGGGAAGATACCTGAAGGGGCGTCAGTTTTCAGCTCTTGGGTCTACACCGTGGCGCACACGACAGCTGAGGGGACATACCGTTCTTGGTTCCGGCCAGAGGGTCATCAACAGGGGGGAGTCCAACCGACTGAGCGGCATTCCACCAGTTGGCGGCGCCAGGATAGAAGTAAGGAGGGTATGTGTACTTGAGAGGACCAGAGGTACCACGGACAGCAGGGTTCCAAGTGATGTTGGCCTCCTGAGCATAAGCAGCATCCGGGGCTGTGAAGTTCTCGCTCTTCAGGAAATAGGGAAGCATGTTATTCCAGCTCATGCGTGAGCTCACCGAAGAGTTTCCATAGAACGAAGAGTTTCCATGGCGTTGCATGAAACCCCAGGCATCGTAGTCATCTGCGTCACCCCTCACATAGACCATGGCATTGATAGCACTGCCGCCACCAAGGACTTGACCACTGACAGTCCCGATAACTCTGTTGTTCAGAGCTGTCTGAGGAACAGTCAAGAGATTCGGCCAGAAATAATACCATGGTGAGAATGAACCAGGGACCTGGATACCCTCGAGACCGGGGTCGATAGGTCCAGCCTCAATGACGAGAACCTTAACTGCTAAGGTATTAGATGACAAGAGCTGGGGGAAAACGAGAGTGCGGTCAACACACCATTGGGGTCCTCAGTCAAGCGGTCAGCAAGGGTCAAGCCCCCAATTCCACCACCCGCGATGATAAAGTCATAGGTAGCATTCGCATTGAGCTGACGGCGATTGATGATGGTAGCAAACCGAGGAAGCTTCTTGCTGTACTCAGTAGGAGCAGCCAACGAGGAGGGTGCCAAGAGCAGCACGGCTGCGACGACATCGCTGCGGAGGAACCGCATGTTTGCAACAAAAAGGGAGAGAAAAAACAGATGAAGGAGTGACTGTGAATATGCAAAGCTGTTTCAAAGGAGTGTGGGTGGTGTACAGACAAACAGAAGAACTATCGCCAGCCTGCCTTGACATCGTGAACTGGGGATTTGCCACGCATTAAGTATGCCACTCCAGTGTCACCTCCCATGCAGCCGACCACCAGGATACGGATAGGGGAGGCTCTTGACCAAATTAGGGGACCAAACAGTGTGATTTTCCCACGATGTTGGCGTGGGGTGTATCGGGTTTCCGCCGCCAATCTCGGTAGGTCAAGCCGAGCCTATCGGGAGGCTCGGGTGGTGAAGCGGGACCTAACCCCGGCAGCCGGTTGCCGGTTTGCGGCGTAGCACACCTTCGGGGTCACATCGTGGACGGAAAATAGGGACTGCTGCAGTGCATCCAAATGCCTATTGAGCCATTTGAAGGCCCCCCAGTTGACTTTTTAACACCTGCCGGCTATCTTTGGAAGACCGTTGATCATCTTTTCACACCCACGGATTATCTTTGTGGTCTGTCGGACATTTGAAGAGCCTGGGGCAAGCTTGCGGGACCTGTCCTCTTGTCCACACCCAGGGGGTTGCATTCGGTGCGTATTCTCTGCAGGGCTAAGCAGTCTTGGAAAACGTGGCAGAGTCTAGGGTACCTAGGCGCGCTGACAGCCGATGTGGAGATGGAGATGGTGTGATGCGAGCTCTGCCCTGGTACGTTGAGGGCTTGGCTATTGATGTTCCCAGATCATTCTGGGGTGGTTGTTAATTTTGATGGTGAAAGCTTCCAATGGGAGTGGGTATTGATTTGACTACAGGAATCAGCCATCGCCAGTCCATTGAGGGGTGGATCTCGTTGGGAATGATACTAACACGGTTATAACACACGGCTCATTTGAGATGCCCCTGAAAAATGCAGATACCAAACCAGTCTATTGGGACCAGTGAAATAAGACGCCAGGTTGCTTGCACACTGCAGCCCAGCTCTAACGAATGATCGTTGCTGCGAAACAGCTGTTGGATGTTTTGACAGATGATTCATGGACCTCAGTTGGAAACTGGTTGAATAGACTTGTATGATATTGGAAGAAGTAACTACCTATTTTCCTTGTTTGGAATTTGGTATTTATGTTTCAAGGCTCTCACGATCTTCCCAGGATAGGTAATCATTTAAAAGAAAAGAAAAACCGGACAGTCTTCCAGAAAGCCTGCTGAACCTTAATGCAGTGTGTCAACCCCACATTGCAAAAAAAGAAAGAAAAGGAAAAGCTGTAAAGAAGCCTAGAAGTTCAAAGACATTGTTGTCAATTTCCATAATGTCCTTCTCTCCGACAGTATCTAGGAAACTAAAAAGTAGAGGGAAGCGAAGATAACATTTCATCTGCCTTACAATATACATTTACACCATATGGAACTGAGAAGAAGAGCGTCATAGGTGGTGAAGTGCTCTGTTCCCAATCTTCTTAAAGTTTGATTCTTGTAGATGCCGGAGAGACTTTTGTCACCACTGCAATCAACAAACATGTGGCGGGAGAGAAGGACGTGGTGTTGTCTTCTGGCTGCTCTCAATTGCTCCCCGTATCTGTCAATCGTATCTGCCACCTGTACTCGGCACTCCTCGGGCGGAGGCGAACTCAGGAGTGTATCTTACCTTCAAATTTCCTGTTCGAACCTAAAAATCAGATAGCTCCATTGACCTCGAAATGCTCACTGATGTAAATTCTCACTTTTCAAATTATCCGTACAAACTAACAACATCATACTTCATCTTCATTGAGTACCAGTCACTTATATTCGACAATGACATTATCATCCTCCGACTCCAAAGCCACGCCCCCCTTCTGAGTCCAGGCACATTCTCCTCGGACAGTCAAATACAGCAATCCAGTTGTGTTTGTGCACGGCGACCACCAAACTGGAGACTTTTGGATTCGAAAGGCTGATGACACGCCTGGGTGGGCTCCCCGATTCAGTGATGCTAGATTTGTAACTTTCATGGTACACCGTCCCTATCACGGCCCCGGTATCCCACAGCAACCACCTGGCTATGAACACTACGGGATCGCCACCAAGAACCTGTCTAGAGAGGGTCTACAAACATATCACACGGCTCCTCGGAGCAAGCCAAACAGAGTATATTGGCTGTCTGTACGGAGTTACTGCATGTGACAGGGAGTGGGTGCATCTTAGGGAGCTAAATATTGCCCCATCATCGCTGACTAGCATTGTGTTCACAGACTGGCAAAGCAGGAGACCCGATATTCGAAAGTTTCTACGCAAGTACGGTACCATAGTATCTTGATCCCCAGGAGCAGCAATACATGGGCATGAGATCTCTGACACATTTCTTGGGGACCCTACAACACCCAGCGATTCTCGTTGGTCATGGGAGTGGTGCAACAATTTCATGGCTGGCTGCGGATTGGGCACCTCATCTTGTTGCTGCCATAGTCGCAATTGAGCCAACTGGTCCACCGTTTACCGATGGATGGGTCAACGACAGTGGGAAAAAAATCTTTATGCCGCATCTTCCGGATCCCTTGAGCCCCCCCCTCCCAAGTGCTCGACCATACAGACTGACCGATATCCCAATGAGCTTCGTCCCTCCATCACTTATCCCCAGGGATACCAACCAACTCCCTCGGGACTCTGCATGTGTTGATGACGTAGCCGTGAATGAGTGGTTTCAGCCGATACCATTTGTTCTGTCGGTGGACCCAGTCACCGAAGCTCCTTGCTACCTCCAGGACGAGGCAAACGGTCCAGTTCGCACCTTACCAAATCTCCAAGGCATTCCAAAAGTTGTTGTCACAGCTGGCTCAAGTCATCGTATCAGATTTGACTATGCCACCGTTGCTTTTCTTCGGCAGGCTGGCGTGCCTGTCTCGCTCCTGAATCTCGTTGAGGACTTTTGAATCTATGGCAATGGGCATTTGCTCATGCTGGAGCATAACAGTATAGAGATTACAGACCATCTAATCGAATGGACTATCCAGCATATCTGCGCTTCCAACACCCACCCCTGACCTCCATCCTGGGCCCCTGCAGCTACTATGCCCGCCAATCCAAGTCATACTCAAACCGCAACGAGGCCAGACCCGACCCGACTCTTTTAGTTTCCGGAGGCTGTTCCACCCGGGCGCCGTTTCAGCTCCAGGAACTCTGCACAGTCCGACCCGGGCCAGATGAGCTCAACGTCCTCTAATAGCGTCAATCCTGCCTCGGGTGGCTTGCCCGAAAGCCTCAGCCCCCCGATTTTAGCGCAGGATGCCGCACTGCAGGAGCATCATGATAGCGGAGGAAACACACAACACATGAAGTAATCAGCATCAGCTACCCTCCGTTGTCCCTGGCAGGGGACCGGATCTTGCAACAGGCCCCTCAGCTGTTTCAGTGCCCTGGTCTCGTGGTCATAATGAAGTACATTGCTCTCGCGTGGAAGGCCGGGAGGGTTCTTGGTTACCGGCAGCAGTCTATAACCAAGCCTTTGGATACACAGTGGGCGGTACCAAATTGTGGCGGAACGCTGGAGAGATTCTCGTTCATCTAAAGCCATATGTAGCTGTTCTCGGCATGACTAGATAATCGGGCAAACCATCAAGCAGAGATTTGAATGGTGTCAACCAAGACATGCTCCGGTTGACTAGAGGTTCCAGTGCTTACAAACAAGGGCTCAATGGACGAGGATAATGGCAACAGAACTTCAGTATCAGGGGCTGGGTCGTTGATCCTTGCAATTCCATAGCAGGCACACGGCATGTTGCTCACATGGGCCCACGAGAGGCTTATCCTTATGATCTGTAGGACATTGGCACAGCCGTAATTAATCCTTCACTTCCGAACTCTTGTGCACGTCATACTGTGCCGGTCCGGTATTTCCCGTGCACCTATTTCCAGCCTCTCACGATCTGATGTCGATTGCGTGACTATAATGATAATTCCTGTTTTCATTATTTTCGGCCTATCTCCCTCATTCTGGCAGGTGGCAAAGCTGTGATTTTAGAATCCTCGTGGACGTGGACACGCCGGTGATATTTTCGATGGGAACTTTCATCTTTCTTGCAATCGACATGCATTGTTTATTGTCGATTATTCACACTTTCTCATTATTGTTCTTTGCAAATTTGACCCTGTCAACGTAGCACCTCAAATTTCTCAGAGCCTTCATCTTCGGCAACTCAATTCAACTGAAACTATCACCAACCCCCCGCACATAATCGCAAAATTTGACCTCCAGATCTGACAATAAAAAGCCACCGGAAAAGATGCCACCAGCTTTCGAACCCATCTCTCACCCTGTCTCTTCACTTTTGCCCGACTCTTCTTCGGATAATGGATCCTGCCACACCGGGATAGTTCGCGCTGTGGACGTTCTCTCTGAGGACCCCTTTCTAACCGTGGGTTTTGATTTTTCCTCCTGTTCGCTTTACCTTCACTAACAAAGAGAGGCGAAAGCAGCATCCTGCTAATCAAGGAAATGTGATCCCCATTATTCCACCCCCACCGAGCCGACCCGCAAGCGACAATAATAATCATGTCGAACTTGCGCCGTCGCTCTACGAAAACGAGCGCGTAAGCTATCGCACTTTCGACCCCGAGGCTGATGTTGAGGATCATGGCTACCAAGGAGGCGAGGAGTCACAACATCTTATGGATGTGACACCGGAGAATGGAAGAAGAGTATTCATCGAGAGGGAGGTCCACTGGGAGGAAAGGGTCGGTGTGGTGGTGCTGTGGATCATTGCTCTGCCGCTGCTCTTGGCCGCGTTGTATATCTGCCTGGACTTGTTTTTGTTGAAGAAGAGCACAGGGTCTGGGGGAGGGGATAGAAAACATCCCCGATGATGATAATGATGAAGCAACCTTGTCGAAGAAGGCGATGGCAACTGACGGTGAATCATATCACCATAGCTGTTCAACGAGAAACCACGAAGCCCTACATTTATATGCTTTGCATCTCTACTAGAATTGTTTGAAATTCGAACAAGTGAAGGGTTGTTGAATTTCCAAAGATGGACATTGAAGGAGGAGTTGTATGTTTATCACAGTGTGTAGCGAGCGGTGTGTTAACTTGACGTTTTTCCAAGGCGGGCCTCAGCCAAAATAACCAGTGCTCAGATTCTTATATCTTGATCATATCTACCTCATAGTTCATCCTTGGCTTCCAACCGTCTTTCCAGCTCCTCGTTTACGGCCGCCAAGCGCTCATAAACAGGCGCATCCTCTCCCAGACCCCAAGCAAACACTCCTCCAAGTCGCTTCTTGTCCACAAGGACTGGGAATTTCCTCCTGATGGCCTCGGCTGTATCAAAAGTCCACCATATATCCCCGCTCTCATCCCAATAATAATAACCTCCTCCTTGCTCATCATACTTCCCCTTATCAATCGCCTTTGTAAACGAACTCGCCACTTCCTCGGGCACAGAATCGTGCCACGAGAAAGCCCCCGCCTGCCCCAGATCCGCGCCTGTTGACGGGTCCTCTAGAAGAACGGTAGGACACCCAACTGGATTATCAAGACACTCTTCGTGTCGAGTGCGAAAGTACTTCACGTAGAACGCAAATCCCAAGTTTAGTTCCTGAGGTGCGGCTCCAGCGGCGATATAAGCGTCGATAGCTTCGAGACTGAGGCCTATGCCGGTGTGGTGTTTCGTCACTGTATCTCGGCGGTTCATCAGATCATAAGCCATGACGTTGAGGAAGTCAAGGTGCCTCATGATTCGGGGGATGGTTTCTCTTGTGAAAGCGAGCATATCGCGTTTAAGGCCCGGTACAGCTGCCGACATAATTATGTTTGGCCCTAAGGAAGCTCGCAGCTCGGCGAGAAGAAGGGGGTAGGCTTTGATTTCCCAGTCTTTTGATGCGTTGGGGACCTGTTTGTAGTCTTCACCGTTGCCGCTGTAGATGATATTCAAGTGTCAGATGAACCTGGGTTCTGTCGGATAAGGGAATGGATGGGACTTACCCTGGATATTCCCAGTCGATATCAACACCATCAGCCCCAGTCACCCTCACCATGCTTGCAATATTCTCAGCAAAGGTTTTCCGGGTTTCGTCTGAGAGGGCGGCCACCGAAAATCCAATCGTATCACCCCAACCGCCAATTGCGATCAGCACCTTTGTCTCCTTGGGGAACTTCTCCCTGACCTCTTCGACAGTGGTCCACAAGGGCCAATCCATTCTGCCCGGCTCATTGAAGGCACCGGGGCTCATAAAGGCAATGGCAACATGGGTTACGTGCTTCAACTGATCAATCGGAGGCGTGACTGGATGTTGACTATACAGAATTGTTAGTCGACAGTAAGCTTAGATTATACTAGAAGTGGCATACCCGGTATAATACATGATGCATCTCAGTGGCCGTTTGGTCGTAAGATTCAATGCCATTGCGAGAGACAAGCAACATAACAGGAAATGCCAGCTGAGTCTCATCCTGATCATGTTCATTCTCGATTGCTATTGAAACGACTGGATCTGCGGCTGGGACTGCCTGTGGAAAATTGATTGGGGGAGAAACGAGTTAAATTGTGATATTTAGAAGAACTACATCGCTAGCTAACGGTTCGTTCTTTACGTATGTTTCTTGTGCTGTGTGACAACTGCTCGTCAAGCTCTGCTGCCAGTCTGGTGAGAGAAACCTGGTCCAAGACAGTGACGAAATTCAAGTTAGAGCCAGCCCCAACCCAAGCATATCGCAAACTGGTCTGTGCTTAGCTTGAACCCTCCATATTGACTGCCAAGCTACAATTGCTAGAGCCACCCCTGGAGCTCCCAAATTTTCACGATTGGCTGCTTCAAAAAGTTGATATGGCATCCAGATTCTGCATTGTTTTGCGACTGCGAGGTGGCCGAGAACTTTTCCACCACCACCACAACACCACAGCACAGCATCACAGGCGGTAATGCAATAAGCAGGACCAATCGCTGCCAAACCGCCAGTTTTATTCTATTTTGATACACTACCCCTCATACAATGCTGGAAAACCTCTGCACCCTCCCGCTCTCGGCGGATCTGTTTACTCAGGTCTTGCACCCGTCTGAGCCGCTGCTCACAGTCGGCCTGGCTAGCGGTAGAGTCGAGACTTTTCGCCTGCCCAACGATGACGACGAGGAGGACGAAAGCGGTCGGAGGAGCAGCACGAGCAGCGGGCGCGGCATGATTAAGAGTGTATGGAGCACCCGCCGCCACAAGGGCAGCTGCCGGCATCTTGCATACAGCCATGATGGATCAGGTCAGCCTTGTCTCAGCCATTCAACTTAACTTGGTGTTTCCAGTCCAGAACTGACTGTTTGTTTGCTTTCTATCAGCCATGTACTCTGCCGGCACCGACTCTGTGGTCAAGCACTTCTCCCCCGAGACCGGCAACGTCATCTCCAAGATCGGTCTTCCTCCCCGCAACAGCGCGACAAGCACCACTGATTGCCCTGCCATTCTCCACGTTCTCTCGCCCCAGACGCTCCTTCTCGGCACCGACTCTGGCGGTCTCTACATCTTCGACTTGCGCGAAAACGGTAGCTTGAACCCCAAGCCAGTGCGCAAGCATGTGCCCCACGCCGATTACATTTCCAGCATCACTCCCTTGCCTGCATCGGCTGAGAGTACCTCTGGGTTTCCAAAGCAGTGGGTTTCCACTGGAGGCACTACCCTTGCCGTCACCGACCTCAGGCATGGAATTGTCGCGACTTCAGAAGACCAGGAGGATGAGCTGCTCTGCTCTACCATCATCCCGACGGGCCTTGGGCCAAAGAAGATGCGCAGCAATGCTGTAGTGGCAGTTGGTACCGGCAATGGCATTCTGACGCTGTGGGATCGTGGCGCATGGGATGATCAGCAGGAGCGCATCAACGTCGCCGGCGGCCGGACCAAGAAGGATGGCGAAAGTCTGGATGCAATTGTTCGCGTTCCTGACGAACTTGGCTGGGGTAAGAAGGTCATCGTCGGTGTTGGTGATGGTAGTATGAGCATCGTCGACCTCAAGAGACGCGATGTACAGGCTGTGCTCAAACACGACGAGGTCGAAGGTGTCTCTGCCCTGACCTTTGACTATCAGAACAGGCTTATCAGTGGTGGCGGCAGAACGGTTAAGGTTTGGGCTGAATCCGGAGACGATGATCTTGATGACGAAGAAGAGGAAGAAACTGAAGCTAGCGGCTTCAAGAGACCGGCCCAGAGCGATTCTGACTCCGATGACGACAGTGAGGACGAACGCCCGCAGAAGTCGTCCAACAAGAAACAGAAAAAGGGGAAGACTAGCCAGGCCAGGAGTGTGGCTTTTCCAGGCTTGGACTGATGGCAGCTGTTTCAGGTAGTTCGTATCATCAGGGGAACGGACAAGAACAGACCGTTTGACCAGCAGAGCTGCGCCTGAAACTGACACATTCTCGCAGCGGTTGTCATTAACCTCTGGGCAGGGCGCACTTTTTCCTCGATACCTTATGTCTTGAATACCGGCCTGGATGGCCCGCCAATCGTCAATAAGCCCGAAGTGAAAGGCTACCTGGGCCGTATTCCAAAGCACCAAGAAGCTATCATAAAACTGGCATAGAAAAGGTGGGCATGGGGTCAATAGCGTAATTTCTTCACTAGCCCCACTTCTTCGCCTCTGTAGGATAGTAAGAACCATATCTGGGACCAAAACTGGTCAAGTTTGTTGATGCACCTCAGTGTCAGAAATAAATACTAAGTTGTACATTTGTGGTAACTGTTGAACTGTGTCTGACATATCTCCTGTCCAGTTCAAGCTCCAGGTCTTGCATAATCAAGCTCTCTCACACGTCGCCATACTTCTCGAACAGTCCGCTCCTGTCCCTCCCTTCCCGTCTCGATCTTGCTTGGCCCTGCTGGTCTACGCCATGTCAGCTTATCATAGTGCAAAGGCCAAACGATTCAAGGGTGATTGCATACCGAATGGCAAGATATAGCCTGCTCCCCAGCCTCACTTCCTGTATTTCTGCCGTCTCTGGATCGTCGGGTGGGTTGGCACTCGTGACTAGCCCGCCAGCCTCTTGCAGGATGGCGATACCGGCCGCCACGTCCCTTGCAGTGCTGTCAGCATCCAGCTCGAACCACATCACTGTTATTGTAAAAAGAAAACTCACCACTCCCAGCATCCACCCTCCCACCAAATATCAAACGCTCCCATTGCCGTGTAAGCAAGGTCCATCGTTGCGCTTCCCAGACTCCTGATGCCATGCACCATCCCACCCTTCCCCCCCCTTCCTCCAACTTCCGCTGCCATGTTCACAAAACTTTCAACTTTTCTGTAGAGGTTACCGTCAGGTCTATCTTTCCTGTCCTTGCCCCATTCGCAAGAGAAAACACAGCCGCTTGGAGCGTTCACTGGCATGGGTGGTATTGGGCTCCTGATAAGGGGTAGTCGCTGGGTTTCGTTCAGCCAAGCACCTCTTCCCCTGCAAGAGGTAAATAGCTGGTTGAGGAAGGGCGCGTAGACCACGCCGATGGTGGGCTTGCCGGCTACGATGAAGCCAATGGAGACGCAGAACATGGGGAAGAGGTGCGTATAATTGACTGTTCCGTCTAGCGGGTCGACACACCAGGTTGGCGTGGTGTCAGATATCAGGTAGGAGCGGGATGCGCCTTTGGAATATGTTTCTTCGCCTATGAATCTGCAGGTAGACTGTTAGACGCCTGCAAAAAGGAAGGCAAGTTTGGAGACGTACTTGTGATGGGGGTACTTTGCCTCGATGGAGGTCTTGATGAAGGCTTCGACATCTGATGAGGTCAACTTCGTACTCACAAACACAGTTAACTGACCAAAAACACACCTTCATCGGTTTTAGTCACGATATCTACCGAACTGTCTTTCTCTTCGACCTCCAATACTGTGGATTCACTACCAGCAAACCTCAGCTGGGCAGCCTCGAGAAGTAGTTTGCCTGCATCTTTGCCGAGCTGAACGGCGAAAGTATAAATCTCATCGAGCTCCTGCTCGGTGAGCATATTTGTAGTCATTTTCGACAGCCTAATTTCGCTGCTTTCTCAAGAAAAAAAATCCACGAATTGAGAGGCAGAATCGCATCGATTGAACAGTCACAACAGCACAAAACAATTCGAAGTAGCAACTGGGTCTATCTCGCAGTCGGACCCTCGAATCAATTCCGCCATGAAAGATGAACCGCAACAAGCCGAGGGCGGTACCCACTCCCTTATCCTGTGACGTACTTTGCATATAGTCCAGGGAAAAAAACCATGCGGCTTCCCCGGATTTTGAGAGTGGGCTTGCTCTCCATTTTCTGTTTTGCATCTGCGGGCTATGTCCCCCCTCCCCATATCTTACATTACCCCGCGAATTGATCTGTTTCCCAGAAATCTGGATCATGTTTCTCAGTGATGAACAGTGGAATGAATTCCGCATGGCTGTTGTCTGAGCCGAGGTGGTGGCCCCCAAGGATCTGCGGGTGTTTGTTGGGTGGATAAGTGTTTACCCGGGCGGGTGTGTGGATCACTCATGGTAGGCTTGGCTGAAGTTTGCAGTTCTCGTGATGGTGACCTCACACCCGGGGGAGAACAATTAGCCAGCACTGCAGTTTCTATTTCCGTGGGCAGCAGAGTGTGTTGAGTGTGTCAAGTGGTGGCTGTACGATACAGAGCCTAAAAACAATTCACACGGCTCCAAATCATTGCTGGACCCTTGGGAAAAGATATCACCAGGCTCCAGTGACCGCAAAATTGTAATTGAGTTGTTCCATAATAGTAAATAGTATATGAGGATGCTTGCGGTGTCATACAAACCAGGTTGTAGCTGTGATGCAGCTCATCCGGCGTCTTTGTCACCTGAACTCTATTTTACTCCCGAGCCCCTGAATTTGCCCTGGACCAAAACATCGTCATCGACTACCACAGCACAACCACCATGCCCCGTCGTATCCTCCTCATCAACGGCCCCAACTTGAACCTCCTGGGGAAAAGGGAACCTCATATCTACGGCTCAACCTCCCTGAGCGATATCGAAGCGCAAGCGCGCCAACAAGCCCGCGAGCTGGGGGTTGAAATCGACACATTCCAGTCAAACCACGAAGGCGCTATCGTTGACCGCATTCAGGAGACTGCGGGCTGGGGGCCAAATGTGCAAGAGACCGACGCACCAGGAGAGAAAGTGTCTGCGATCATCATCAATGCGGGGGCTCTGACGCACACGAGTGTGGCTGTTCGGGACGCGCTCGCAGCCGTGGCAATTCCATTTGTTGAGCTTCATGTGTCTAATGTCCACGCGAGGGAAACGTTCAGGGCGCATAGTTATTTGAGTGACAAGGCCGTGGCAGTTATCTGTGGGATGGGCGTGTACGGATACAAAGCCGCGATAGAGTTTGTGGCGAAACACCTAAAGATCGAAGGAGAATAAGGCGTTGGTTGATGTGCTGGGTAGAAGGACCCCAAAGAAAGCTGTTTGTTTAGAGCATAATAGAAGAAAGTTACAGTCAGAGAGTTTCGACTTGAACCAGAGATGCGTTTGAAGTATCATTGTATACCGCATGAGCGGCGTCTTAGAGCCCCTTTGTGCCAAAAAGGCAAATAATTAGAAACGTGTCCGACTTTATAGTCCATGAAAATGTTCTTTACAGCACAAAAAACGGCCCCCCTCAAAGAAAACCGCCTCCCTAAACTCCTAGAGCGCCAGCAGATGCTACTTAAAAAGACTCGTTACAAAGATGATGTTACCGATAACATCCTGATGGGTTGTTGCTGCGTTGGCGATTCAACAGTGATCTTCATATCCCTCACCAGCTTCGCCCACGACACCGCACCCCTCCTCGCCAGTTCCTCAGGCACCCCAAAGCCCGTGTCCGACATTCTTCTGTTAAACAGCTCTAAACTGACCCACCCCTCGAAACCAAGTCCGTTGAAGAAAGCCCAGGCAATCTCCTTGACAGGCAGATACGCCCCTCTATCTTTCTCTCCGTAAAACAATCTGCAGTTCCTCGACCAGCTCATCCTCGCCGGCTGCTCCGGATCGTAAAACCGATGCCCCGGCACCAGCGGCTTCTTCAGCTTCTCAGCGTCCACAACCTGCACATAAAAGACCTTGCTGACATCCACCCTTTCGATCAACCGCGCAATGGACTTCCGCACCGCTTCCTCCGCGTTGGGGGTGCGACCAGAGGGAACCGTCGGGTCAGCATATATCCGCCCCGCAATGTTGAACGTGTCAAGGCACACGCCAAAGTTGGGCCGGTTCACCCTCTGCACCACCTCCCAGCTCCGCTCCCACGTGTCCACACGAGTGCTCCAGCAGAGAGCCTCGTAGACGAAGCGGATGGGTGGGCTGGCCTGCAGGCCCATATCGGCTGCTTCCTGCAAGTCCGAGACGATGAGTGAGAGATTTTCCGTTACTTGCTCCGCGGGGAGGAAGTTGGCGGGGATCTGAATGATGTCCGTGTTGAGCTCGTGGGCGAGCTCGATCCAGAATTCGAGCTGCTCCAGACGGCGCTCGTGCTCCTCGCGGTCGAGGAGGCCGTCGTATTGACTGAAGGGTTGGAGGCAGACGATTTCGATGTTTCTGACTTGACACATGCGGAGGATTTGATGGGCAGCGGCGAGCTGGGCTGCTGAGGAGGGGCCGCATGGGGAAGGGGGCTCTCCAGAGAGACTATAGGCCATATCCGCTAGGTCCTCGTGGAATAGTTCCAAGCCCTGATAGCCATATTTGCGGGCCATGTCGAGCTTGGTGGTGAACGAGTGACCGGCATAGCAACGGCCCAGCGACATGGAAGTGATGGCGAGCTTGGAAGGCATCTTGGAAGGCTCCTCGGAGATGCGTAGTATGGGTGATATAGGCAATAATGATGAACTGAGTGTTTGTGTAGGTTGAGAAGAATATATAGATCAGTGTGTGAGACAGGAGCTTGCTTGGCAATATTCCGTGATATCTCAGTAGTCAGGTGGTGAAGAGTATAAGAAGAGGTAATACGTATTAAAAATACATTGTGGGTTCAAAGTCTCAGGACTGGAATGGACAGGAGAGGTGGAGGAAGAGGACGGGGGAGGCGGAGGGCATATTAATACCCCTCGAGGAAGAACCAGAGGAGGTGAGGTATGAAGGTAGTAGAAGCCGTCAGAAACCAAACAGCAGGCGATGAAAAGATGGGGCCTTGCTCTCTCTGGCGACGCTGCCCCATCAAGTCCAAATTTTCACATCATGCCGCCTTCAGATGAGCCCATTGGAACCCCAGTCAAAACAAGGAATGCGATAAGGGGGCTAAAACATGCGTGGCAGGTTCATTCCGTCCGTGTCCCACCAGTTGAATCTGAAAAGTTTTTTCTCGGGAAGTCTCTCCGGAGCTTTCTTTTGCGAATCTTGTTTGTCTCACGTCGACTGCTCGATCCCGGCAGGCCGTGCCGCGAGAAATGATGGCCGCATGGTGATGGGTGTGTGGTGTGCCGAGTGCAGATCATGACATAGCTGTCAACTGTCAAGTCAACGCGGTTGAACTGGTCTCCTCGAGGATCAAGACAAGCAAGTGACAGGCAAAGTGCAGGAGGTGAGGAGCGTTACTCGCCGCCTTTTGCTTCACCTCGACTCTCACAAAAACGGCGGCGTGGCCGGGGGCGTTCAGCGGTGTACAGAGTGCTAGGATGGCACAGTGCTGAGAGCTACGTGTAATCCGTCCCGTTTGTGTGAGCAGCGAGCAGGCATTGTGCAGCCGCGAAAGCAAAGGCCCAGATTGGCGTCCGGGCCGAAGATAAGCGAGAAACAGCGGAACGTCGGAGCTCGTCCGCAAGAAGGCCCTGGTGATCCCGAGTGAGAAGGTGGTTGACGGCCTGACCTGGATGATGCTTCTTCCCGCTCCAAGCCGTTGGTGTGTATGTCAGAAACAGAGCCTGTTGAATCAGTTGAACCAATTGCGATGTGACTGTCCCGAGTATCAAGCAGCTGTCCCTGACCAATAGGAATGAACCGACGTCAACTGTGGAGCAGGTGGGGCCAGACGTTAGTGGCCTTATCAACGAAGGGATAAATATTTACGCTGACATTTTATGTGGCCTGCCCTCCCACCAGCAAGCACGCCCGCCGAGGATTGACACCGTTCAGGGCTGTATGGGCTGCAGCTAAGACGCATGCATTTCCCGTGCCACCTTGCACCATTTGCCATTGCCGTCAGGTCGGGAATCAAACTCTCCGCTGCTCTGGGTCCGTCGCCATCTGTTGGGGCAACGCTCCCACCATTCCCGGCTTGTGCTCCACCGATCCCGGAGAGAAGAGAAGATACCGGTATGGCCGTCGTTGCTGCGCAGAGCTCCAGAACCCGAAGTGCTTCCTCAAGACTCCGGGGTAAATGTCGTTCCGTAATTGTAGATCCAAGCTGTCCTTCTTACTTTCTATACAAGGCTTATCCTCTTAATAACCCCCCCAACACCAAGTCTATTGCTATCTTTATCTTGAAAGTGAACATCAAGTCCGTGTCACCGCCTCCTCTGAGCCCTGCGATTATCCCAACGACTGAGCCGCAACTAAACCCTTGCTCTTACGCAACCTCCTAAGTGTCTAACCGCCGCTGAGCTTCTGGAACGACTCTGCATAGCGCCTGCATACCGCCCCTTTCCGTAGTGTAACGCAAGACAGGGCCGCATTATCAAGATGACAACCACAAGCACAGTCACCATCACACCACCGCAACTGCAGCAACCACCGCAAACTCTCGAACTGTCCCTCGACTCCCGTATTCATAATCTCACCAGACATGGTTTTCTCTTCGGCAAAAAATTGGCGGCATCCATGTCCCCGCTGCTTCACGACGTAGTCTACCAAGGCCTCGGTTTGAACTGGGGGCAGCTGCGTCTTGATTCTGACGACATGGACATGTTCCTGAACCTTGTGAAAGACCCCAAATTCTATGGTTTGTTCCTCCCGGTCATCATCATCACCACCAGCATCAGCCTCACAAATCCCCGTTTCACCGATCCCGGCATCATCATCCCATATCACTAACATCCCTTATCTCCCAGGCGCATCGGTAACCATGCCAAACAAGGTTGCTATCATTCCTCACCTCGACTATCTCACACCCGAGTGCCGCGATGTCGGCGCCTGCAACACCCTCTTCCTCCGTGACGACCCCAACACCCCGGGCCGCCGCCTTCTTTGCGGTGCCAACACCGACGTGATTGGTGTGCGCGAGTCCTTCGTCCAAAACGTCCCCAATGCAGACATCTACGAGAACCGCCCCGCCATGGTCGTCGGCGGAGGTGGCGCTGCCAGATCAGCCGTGTATGCTCTACACAAATACCTCAAGACCACCAAGATCTACCTCGTCAACCGGGACCCCAGTGAAGTAGAAGCCGTCATGTCAGAGTGCAAAGAGCGTGGGTACGGTGATAAGCTGGTGTATGTCGAGAGCGTCGAGCAAGCCGAAAAGCTGGAAGGGCCAGGGGCGATAGTGGCATGTATACCTGATTTCGCGCCCGCGACGGAAAGTGAGAAAACGGTGAGGAGAATTATCGAAGTAATGCTGGAGAAGGGACACAAAGGGGCGATGCTGGAAATGTGCTATAACCCAAGTCCATTCACCGCCCTTGGAGCCATCGCGGAGAAGGAGGGGTGGCAGGTGATTTTGGGAACTGAGGCCATGATTTGGCAAGGGATTGAGCAGGTAGGATACCCCCCATTTTGGTAACTCCGTGTTTTCGTGACTGGCTGACATAGACGAACCAGGACAAATATTGGACGGGTCGTGAGGCCAGCGAGCTTCCTGTTGCCCAGGTCAAGGAAGCCATTGCTGCCAGACTCGTGCAGCTGTCAAAGAAGTAGGCTGAAGCCTCACTGTATGATACCTAAAATGATGATGCATCGAGCGAGTCTTTATAAAGAACAGGCAGGTGTTAGACTGTACATAGGATGGCGATTTCATGGTGTATAGATACCATTTGGGCTTTATTGCGATTTTGAGCTGAATTGTGACGCTTGCAGCTTCCCATCAGGACGTGAAACATGGAATTATTCGACATACGCGTTTCCCTTCGCAGTTTTTCAGCGGGCTTTGAAGGACATCTTGTAATATTGTGCTTAGTATTTGAAGGAGTTACATCCGGACACCCAAGAGGGATAGGTGCCAAGAAGACTGGTTTTGTAGAGCTGAGCGAAGAGAGCGCTCATGCTCTACCACAAAGTTGCTGAATGAGCCCCACATGACCAACGAGGCGTCGCATTATTTGTCCCCCCCCCCCCCCTTCTCACTTCAAATGACCTATTCGTATCCGCTAAATCTGTTTCTGAATATTTCCGATGTGTCACACCCAGGACCATATCCCAAGTTGAGCATAAACTGGGGATCAACTTCGATAGAATCAGTGCAATCAGTGGCGGCCATATCATCTAGAAGAGCATCGTAATCGGGACCACCAAAGCCTAATGACGTATGGTGATGCATGCCTATGTCGACGTTTGGTACACCATAAGCCATGACTGACCCAAAGCCCCCATGCAAGCTTCCCGTGGCAGACGGATGATGAAATTGCTGATCATATGTATTGCTCATTCTTCGGGCATGACTAGGTCCGTATAGATTGGGCGTCGTGGTCGGTAAGGAGCCTAAGCCGGGACCCGACGCCACCGAGGCAGGGGTAGGAGATCCTTGGGCTGTGGGCTCCTGTGCCATTATCGGTTGGTGAATGGGCACCGGGATGGAATGTGAAGCCGCTCCGGCTAGACTTAAACTGTTAGTTGACCGAGAGACTGAGTACCGCAGTGCGAGCTCGGTTAATTGCTCTTTGTCCCGTTCTCCAAAAGCTGCCAGAAAATCTTCATTTGCCAGGGAACGGAGGCATGTGAGTAGAAAAGGAGGGATGGTGCCCGTGTTGAAAAGTTCCCCATAATGCTCAAGAGTCTCTGCCAACATGGAGATTGAAGATCCGGAGAAAGATTTGGAAGCGCGGATTGTGGCCCAAAGATACAAGATCCGGATGATGTAGGCAGTTGGAACCGTAGAAGACTGACAGACATCAGAGGTAACAAAGTCCCTAAATGGCGTCTCGGATTCGATGGCATGTTGCAGTTGCGCACTGAAAGGAGATCTCTGGGTCTCGGGGATAGCGGAACGCCTCTTTACCGATACCCCTTGAGAAACCGCAAGAGTAATTGTATATAACTGGTTGAAAGTGGTGATGCAAAAGGCGGGATTTCGTGATAACCGAAAGTCAACCGACTTGCTTCCGAAGCCCTCACAGGGTGCCCACGGCTCCCTGCATCAAAGAGTCAGCCAATCTACCAATGCTAATTGCTACGTACAGGCCAGTCTTTAAGAAAGCCCAAAGATATATAAGGTTGCGAAAGGTCCGATGGGCAATTATTGCGGGACGTCAACTTACCACTGGTCCAGCCCACTCTCTGGGATGGGCGGAAAGCTGGAAAGATCCTCAGCTCGTAAATGAGGTAGTTGATCGTAAGCAACAGACAAAGCAGTTTCCAACATGAAACATGACATCAATGCTGCTTTTATGTTTGAAATGTTCCCAACGGATGCTGCTTCGCCGGAGTGAAGACTCAAAAGAATCCTGATGGCGGAGCCAAGTAACAACGATGCATCGGTGCGGTTGTCTCGGGCCATGTTGACAAGGGTGAGAAGCAAGAGCGCTCGGGCGTGATTGATTTGAAAAGCTTCACATTCTAACGGAATCAATCCCCGAGCCGTGTTGTAGATCCGAGCGTGTGAAAGGGCGGTGTTCCCAGCGTCACCGGGGAGAGACTGTGAACTCGCAGTACTCTGAAAGGATGCCAATGCGAGGACACTCCAGAGCTCGGCATGTGCAGCTGAGGAAGGATCTGTCGGAACTAGCAAAAGACCTTCTTTCGAGTAGCGGTATGAGGTCTGAAACAGTGCTTGCTTTTCGAGAATGGGAAGCCAACTGTGGGTATACGAAAAGTAGATGTCCAATAAACGCCAATGCTCGGGGGGCAGTTTGGTTCGAGTGGGCGTCTTTGATGATGGTCCGGGTGAGTAATTATGTGACATTGTCCGTGGGCTTTGGGTGTCTGATAATACATGATCCGGTGGGATTGCTAAGTGAGGGCCGTGGACCGAGTTGCGAGTGGGCAAATCTGGCGGCTCCGGAGCAATATTCTTGCCTGTGTCTACCAAGCCATCAGTGCTGTTTACGCCCACTGATGGAGACCGCTCATCCAAGTCAAGGACGGGCGCTACGCCGCCAGAAAGCAGCCGATCTATCTCCCTGTGTACTCGACTTCTCCCCCATTTTTTGTGAAGGCGAGTTGCTCCAGCAGCATCCTTGCCCGTCATAACTGCTTGTGCCTGGCTACCTTCTTGAGCCAGAGCACTGCCTAGGGCATCCTCGGCGCCAGCCATATTCTCCAATATCCACCCAAGAGTGAGCTCAAGCGTGCGAATATAGCCTGTCTGAACACCCCTTTTCTTCGGACTGACATTGTAGGTGCAGGACCTCGTCTGTGAGATGCAAGGGAAGCATTGTGGTTGAACGCCGTCACACTTTTCCCTTGCTGCTCGACATTGGTCACAAGCTCTCGACACTCTTTGGCGCTTGGCGGAAACAGGCGCGACTTGTTGATTCGGAGCTTGTTGAGGAAGGGACGTCGGGTCCGGTGTTGCTGGTGCAATGTTGCTTAGACCGTCGGTCTCCTTGATGTTTCGTTTGGGGCCCATGGCATGGCCAGGCGTACAGTTGCACAGCGATTGCTGTCAAGATGGCCGTCAACGTACCATGTCCACTACTGAATGATGTGTCAAAGACTTTGGGTTATCAGAGTTCTGGGACCCAGGGAGAAGCGGCGGCGGCAATTCGTCAAGTCCTGTTGACAAGCTGCCGGACATAGTGGTACTGGACCGTGTCGGCTTTGCGTGGCCCCGGAATTTGTGCGGGGAACGTGAAACCGAATGTGCGGAGAAGGGCCCTTTAGGTGAAGCAAGGATGCGGGCCGAAGCAATAGGGACAACTGGGCCTCAGCAGCAGTCCTCACGGCCCCGGCATCTGCAATTTGCATCGAGAGTTTGGGAGTTTGTGTTGATGGTGGACTAAGTGGAAGCCCCCAAGCACTCGCCAATTTTGATGGCTGTTCACTGTGGGGTAAACATTTATCCCCGCATTTACCCTTGCCTGTTCTCTGTTCCATTCATCCACACTCCAACCTAACACAGCCCTCCAGAAACTATGCGCACCATTCCAGCTGCCTCTCCAATAGAGATGTCATGTCACTGAGCGCGAAGCTTTGGCCAAGCATCTGGGTGTTCCTGAGACCTGCCCGTCTAGCTCCCTACTGGTGACTGCCTCTCGGTCACTGAACGGCACTCACTGCCTTGGATCGCCCGGCCACCCTAAGACGTTACGCATCATCGCCGAGTACTCGACGATTGTTCATATGCGCCCGATCAACCAAGGCTCGTGAGTTGAGTGAAGTAGTTCCACCGTGCCGCGTCTCGTGATGGCATCCTCTACCCTCGCCGGTATGAAACGTTCATACGCGGTGATGGCATCAGTCTGTGATAGCGAGTCGTCCGAGTCCCGACCGTTGTCCAGAGGCTGGTCCTCGGACGGCCGGGACATGGCATATGCTCCGGGCCCCGGATCTCTCTTCTCGGTGATAGGTGATACTGTACCTAAAGGTGAGGCATATGCAGACACTAAACCAAACTTGCTTGCGTATATCCCAATCTGACCTCTCTCAGCAGTGCCACGCTCAGCAACCCACTCGCCACTGGAGAATGAAACTGCCCAAACAACCCGTTCTTTTGACTCAGATGCCTCCATCATCATGGTTGGTATTAGGGGCTCGGGGAAATCGACCTTGGCCGTCATGGCCTCGACCGCAATGAATCGCAAAGTTGTGGAGTTGGAACACGTCTTTCACGAGAAAACAGGGCTATCCAGCCCGGCATACAAGAGGAGGTATGGCGCCACTGACTGTCAACGCCGCCAGGCCTCTATTCTGCAGGATGTCCTCGATAAACACAAGCGAAACACTATTGTGGTCAGCTCGTGGATGGATCGAAGTGTGCAGGCCATTCTCGAAGACCTCGGAAGAAGCAATCCCATCATATATGTTCTTCGGGATTCGGAAGCCATCAGGGCCCATTTGAAGGTCAACGACGCTCACAAGTTCTGTGAGCTTTTGGATGCCAGCAGTACATTTTTCCGGAGATGCACCCGCTTCGAGTTCTTCAACGCCTCGGAAGAGCAGAGCAGCGCCAGTGAAGCCGCTGCTGGGAGTTCAGACACATCTGCCGCACCTTATCTCACCCTGAAGCGAGCTGAGCGACACTTTCTCAAGTTTCTTTCCCTGATACTCCCGAGGGGCACCATACCTTTTATCGAATCCGCCTTTCCACTGGCCTGCATACCGGCAGAAGAACGCCGGTTTACCTACGCAATCTCACTGCCTCTTTCGTCGCTCATAAAAGACAACCTCGATGTCCAGGATCTCGAGACAGGAGCGGATGCGATTGAGATTGTGTTGGACGACCTGATCACAGACTTCGCAGTTCAGTTACGGCAACTCACTCACTTGCCCCCAAACAGAGCCAGAGATATCAGCCGCGTCGTTGCCCAAGTAAGGCGAGACACAGTAATTCCTATCTTCCTTCATGTAGCATTTCCGGAGGCAGCGCTGTCTGACGAGGCCTGGCGATATATGTACAGCTCATACGTCTTACATGCCCTTCGTCTTGCTCCAGAGTACATGACTGTTGATCTACGGCTCGACAGTGCGATGCTTGCCGGCATCCTTAACACCAAGGGCTCCTCTAAGATTGTTGGAAATCTTCAGGTATCGGATCCCCACCCACCACCTTGGAACGACTCCAGCTGGCAGTCCTACTACCAAAAAGCACAGAATGCCAGCTGCGACATGGTGCGGTTCACCAAGACAGCTGTCAGCATCGATGATAACTTTGACCTCCATCGTGTACATGCAATGGTTGAGTCGGCGCCTGGTCCAAGATTGCCCCTGATCGCCTACAACACTGGCATTCTTGGAAAGCATTCAGCCTGTTTCAACCGAGTACTCACATCAGTTGAACCCGAAGGCATGGTCAAAGAAACCAATGAGGTTGAGTCACATAACTTGGCCATCCGCCCATCTCTTACCGCCAAACAAGCAACCGAAGCTCTCTACTCGGCTTTTCTCTACGACCATATGAGGTTGTATGTATTTGGCGCCAATGTGGACTACAGCTTGTCCCCAGCAATGCACAATGCCGCCCTCAAAGCCTGTGGCATTCCACATCACTACGAGCCACATTCAACAAGTAACATATCAAGCCTTGAGAAACTCGTCAGTGACCCGCACTTTGCTGGTGCGTCTGTTGGGTTGCCTTTCAAGGTCGAAATAATCAGCTTGACGCATTCCCTAAGCCGACATGCTCGCGCGATTGGCGCGGTCAACACATTGATTCCTGTTCGACATCTCAACCCGGACGGTAGCATTGGTGATGATGTGGCTCTTTTCAATGATAGAAACAGGGCTGGGCCTGTCAAGGCTCTCTACGGGGAGAACACAGACTGGGTGGGAATCCGGGCGTGTATCCGCCGAGGTCTTTCGCCTGCCAACGCCGTCCGTTCCAGCAGCAGCGGGCTCGTGATCGGAGCCGGTGGCATGGCCAGGGCAGCAGTTTATGCGATGCTGCAGCTTGGTGTCAAACACATTGTCATCTTGAACCGGACGCTTGCCAATGCTGAGAAGCTCGTCTCTCATTTCGAGAGGCTTCTGGCTCGCAATGACCTACCTTGGTTGAGCGCTGGCCCCAGAACCCATGAAGGCACAAGATTCCACATCCTTCGCTCTCGAGACGACTCTTGGCCCGAGAGTTACAAACACCCCACCATGATTGTGTCTTGCATACCGACACACAGCATTGGAGACCACCCCGCTCCCGATTTCACGGTGCCAGCGTCGTGGCTGCAAAGCTCGACAGGCGGTGTTGTTGTAGAGCTCGCCTACAAGTTCCTTAGCACCCCCCTGTTGGAACAGGTTCGTCGTGAAGCTCACAGAGGGTGGGTTACGATGGATGGCCTGGATCTTCTACCAGAACAGGGGTTTGCACAATTCGAGTTGTTTACTGGGCGGCGTGCGCCACGTCGGCTGATGAGGAGGGAGGTATTCAGATCGTATCCCGACGATCAAGGGCGCTTGAACTTTGCGCGGCTTTTACAACCGCGGCTCGATAATATAACTGCACAGGAACCATAAATATACCATTGAACTCTAATTTTGTTGAAGAGAGCGTATAATGAGGCAGCCAGTCTTCACCACGCTCGTACATGGTTCTCCGCATCCGAAGTGATGATGCCAATTGCTTTGAAACTGGAAAACGTTTGGGACTTTCTGTCCAACTTGAGCATCACGTCGTGGACAAAAAAAAAGGAGACTGCTATAGAAACCACGGGCCTTAAAGATAGTCGATAGGTATTTAAGGATAGTGAACAGGCTTTAAAAGATAGTCTAGAGGCATTGAAAGATAGGAGGCTTTGAAAAAATAGTCGATAGGCCTGTTCACTATCTTTTTAAGGCCTTTATTTTATATCGAAGTCTCTAATTTTTTTGGGATTTATGACGTGAGCATTGATAAATATGCCATTGCCTTTTGTCCGCAATCGGAGGATTTCGCGACTCAATCCGGGAGAGTCTTCATCCTGAATGCCGACATCTCTTGCCTTAGCGCCTCACCGACGGGTACCCCTGTGGGGACGAGCAGTCAATTTTGCGGGGAAGCAGATCTACCACACTCCTGGGAAATGGAACTTCCGGGCAAGCTGATTTGCCACCCAAAACTTCAACCCCATGGTTTCGTATCACGCATGGCTGACCTACAGCTTCATGCAGTATAGCTCAAGCATTCCCAGGTGGAGGGACATCTTAGTTCGCCGACGAGAACGGAGTTATTGCTTGATTCCCCATGGAGATCGGGAGTGTGTATGTGGGTTCCAAGGTCTTGGAATTCCTGGGGTGAAAAAACGACAACGGCACATCTAGAAGGTCCTGCTATTTGCTATAAATCAGGATATCCCAGAACCATGGTCAGAGTCCCATCGTCCCCAGATTTCTTTCCCAGATTCTGATCATCGCTTCTTCCCACCGCGGGCATCCTCTTGCCAACCGTTGTTCCAATAGCCCTGTTGCTACCGTTGACATCTTCCAAGTCCGGGAGCCCGTCGAGACGATGACGCTCCTTACTCTCAAGGAGGACAGGCCGACGCCAAAGGCCGTCTACAATTGGCGTGTCTACGCGTGCGCGGCTGTTGCTTCCTTCGCGGCATGCATGATCGGCTACGATTCCGCCTTCATCGGCGGCACTCTCGCCCTACCGTCCTTCGAAGAGGAGTTCGACTTCGCCTCGTATAGTCCATCCGGCCTCGCCTTGCTCAAGGCCAACATTGTTTCCGTCTACCAGGCCGGTGCTTTTTTCGGCAGCTTGTTCGCCTATGGCACCAGCCATTTCTGGGGAAGGCGGATGTCCTTGTTCATCTTCAGCGTTGTCTTCTGCATCGGTGCTGGCATCATGCTCGCTGCCAAAGGAGATAGCACGGGAATGGCACCCATCCTGGCTGGCAGAGTCCTTGCTGGTATCGGTGTTGGTGGTTGTTCCAACATGGTGCCCATCTACATCTCTGAACTGTCCCCACCTGCTGTGCGTGGTCGTCTCGTGGGAATCTATGAGCTTGGGTGGCAGGTGGGAGGTCTCGTTGGATTTTGGATCAACTATGGCGTCAACACCACACTAGCCCCTACCCGCAAACAATGGCTCATTCCTTTTGCTGTTCAGCTCATCCCGGCTGGTATGCTTCTGATCGGTATTTTCTGGCTCAAGGAGTCCCCCAGATGGCTCTTTTCTAACGGCAAGAAGGAGGAGGCCATGAAGGTTCTGTGCTGGGTGCGAAATCTGGAGCCAACAGACACCTATATCTTGGAGGAAGTCAGTTATATCGAGGCCGATATCGAGCGTTTTGAGCGTGAGGTTGGCAAGGGCTTCTGGAAGCCCTTCCTCTCGCTGAAGCAGCGCAAGGTCCAGTGGCGCTTCTTCCTCGGCGGCATTCTTTTCCTCTTCCAGAACGGCAGCGGTATCAACGCCATCAACTACTACAGGTAACCAAGCACTCAGCCTCAAAGTGAATGCCACTAGATGAACTTTGCTAACAATTTCCCTTGTCTCAGTCCCACGGTGTTCCACAGCATCGGTATCAGAGGTGTCAACACCAGCCTGTTGACCACAGGCATTTTCGGTGTTGTCAAGTGTGTTCTGACCATTATCTGGCTCCTCTGGCTTGTCGATCTGGCCGGCAGACGCCGCATGCTCTTCATTGGTGCTGCAGGTGGTTCATTGTGCATGTGGTACATCGGTGCCTACATCAAGCTTGCCCAGCCCGAGGAGAACTCCGAGGGCAATCTGACGTCCGCCGGCATCTCAGCTGTTTTCTTCTTTTACCTCTGGACCGCTTTTTACACACCCTCGTGGAACGGCACGCCCTGGGTCATCAACAGCGAGATGTTTGATCAAAACACACGTTCCCTGGGCCAAGCCTCGGCCGCAGCCAACAACTGGTTCTGGAACTTCTTGATCAGCCGCTTCACCCCCCAGATGTTCCTCAAGATGGAGTATGGTGTCTACTTCTTCTTCGCCTCACTCATGATTCTCTCGATCGTTTTTATCTTCTTCTTCGTGCCCGAGACAAAGTCCATTCCCCTCGAGGCAATGGATAGGCTTTTTGAGCTCAAGCCGGTGCACAGGGCTAACAAGATTCTGATGGCCGAGCTTCAGCAGGCTAGCGAGATGGGCCAGGGGGTCGAGGAGGCTGTGGGAAAGGACTCTTCGTCGACGGATGAGAAGCCGAGGCAGACTGGATTTGTGCAGGCGGAGAATGTCTAAAGCATGTGAATCATGACTCGATGGGAAAACAACGCCGGATTGTGTTCAAGGGGGTGCATGCTATTGTACAGTTTGTATGGACACGATTATGATAAGAATCGCTTGTAGTACGCTTAGTGAACGAACAGCCAAGGGGGATAGATACTGTTGACTTAATAATGATTAATTAGCCCTAATTCGTACGATATCACCAGTGAGGGCTATGTTCCCTAGGTGTGTCTAGCATATCCAAGTATAGATATTGAGTGTCCTCCTAAATTTCCGACTGCACAAAAGCTTGAAGTTGCCTGAAGCCTTCTAAGAGGATATGATGATATGATAAAGTGAGAAAAAAACCCAAAAGTCTTCTGGACAGCCTGCCAAAAATTGACGTGATAGTATAAAAGGAGAGGAACGGATTGCAGCTTTACTAAGCAGAGTAGGAAGAAGACGAAGAAACAATGCCTAAAGCAAAAGAAAAACATTGCCCACTATCAGAATCGAACTGATGACCTTATCATTACTAGTGATACGCTCTACCACTGAGCCAAGCGGGCTGGCCAAGCATGTGAGTCCAGTCAAATATTGAAGTTCAACTAGTTTAGTTCCCCAAGGGTCTTCAGGACCGTTATATTTTCCTCGATACTTTGTTGAAGTAACCATCACAGCAAAAGAGCATGGAAAGAGCCACATTAACTTGGATACGGTATCTGTGGGGATGAGACTACAGCCCCGCAGAGACAAGAAACATCTCCAAACCAAACAATACAACGCCAACAATGCCGACGGCACCCCTTTTGCCTTGCACTTTACCAGCCTGGATCCGGAATTTACACCTCCCTTAACTTCCTCCATTCTCCTGTCGGGCCCTACCCCCGATACTTTGCGGCCTTCTCCCCAGCCACCCTCCCAAACACAACGCACTCCAACAAGCTGCTCCCTCCCAGCCTATTATCGCCATGCAACCCCCCCGTGATCTCACCCGCCCCCCACAGACCCTCGATCTCCTTCCCTTCCTGCTCCTCCCCAAGCTCAGCCGTCAAAATTTGCGCCCTTATGTTAAAGACAGCCCCACCCATGGTGAAATGCGTAATGGGCGTCACCCTCCCCACGCAGACCTCCTCCTCGCCCATGTCAACATCTTGCTCTGTCAGCCGCCAATGACCAAACGCCTTTCTTCCCAGCTCATCAACTTTCTCGCCGTGAGCGACAGCAGCGTAGTCCTTCAGAGTCTGTCTTGTTGCCTCGTCCAGCTCTGATATCTTCTTCTTTTGCAGGAGGCCCTTCCACAGGTAAAAGCCCACATGACCCGCCGCGGCCTCGGTGGCACCTGGATCAAGGAGGAGCTGGACGTCCCATTGTCTCAACGATCCTTCATTCTTGGTAGGGAGCGCCATCAACGCATTGCTAACTTTCTCGCGGGTCTGGAGCTCGTTGACGACCCTTTTCCCTTTGTGGAGGAGAATACCCCCTTCCCCACGAAGCATCTCAGCCGCGAGGAACTTGAGGGGGTTCTCTGGATTGGCCGGGTCGACGAAACCGGTTGGGTGAATTTGTACAGCGTCCATGTCGACGAGTTTGGCGCCGACATCGGAGAGAATCGTGTGCGCGCCTGGTCGTGGGTCGTTGGTGGATGGCAAACCGTCGAGATCAGGGCGGTACTTGGCCAGCAGGCCATGGGTGTCGCCTGCGAAGCCACCAGTTGTGAAGACCACTGGGCCATGCAGGAGGTGTGTGCTCCCATCCTGTTTGTTTTTGTACTCGACACCTGTCACTTTTACAGCACCTTTTGGGGCATCTTTGTCGGTCAGCAGCCTGGTAACTTCAGAGTCAGTGACCAACTCGAAGCGATCAGAGCCCTGCTCTTTGAGCTTTGTGAGCAAAGTGGTCACGATCGAGGCGCCAGGCGGCGTTTTCCCAGCTCCTCGATGTGTGCGAGGATGGCTATGGCCTCCAAGTTGGGCCACAACACTGAGATCAACACCTAGGTCCGTGAGGAAGTCGATCGCACTTGCTGAGTAGTTTGTCAAGGCTGTAATAAGTTTCTCGCGCTGCTTCTTGACTGCTGGACTGACGGAGGCAGAGTTGAGCCTTACTCCAGCCGATCGTGTGGTATCGTCCCAGAAATTCTCATCGACGCCGAACTTTTCAACGTTTTGGAAACGAGTGGGCGCGCCGTTGATACCTGACGATGCCTTGATGCTGTTACCTCCCGGCTTGGGCGCTCGCTCCAAAAGACGAACTGATGCACCAGACTGGATCGCCGAGTATGATGCCGACAGCCCAGCAAGACCCGCTCCAACAACAATGACGGGGGGCATGTTTTTTATAGCCATCTGGGAGAATCGCGCTCGGAAAACAGGACCGAATGCGGAGTAGTTGTGGAATAAAACAGCCGTTATTGGTATGAGAATAGTAAGTAATAGGGTAACCAAGATGCGGTGCCTTGTCATGACACCTGGATTGATAGGATCGTTAACGTGAGCAAGAGAGAAGAAAAGTTGCCAACAGCAGAAATGGCAGCAATGGTGAATTATAGGAACAGCTCTAACTAGTGTGTAAGATCCTGGACTGCATGGAGGGTGTCCCGACTGGTCGGCGCTGGCCACTTGTGGTGGGATATCAGGTGATATTGCATCGATGTCGAAAGGTTGTCTGATCGTATCTGATGTCTGTCTGACCGCCAGCATCTTTCTAGAAAGCTACCTTGTCATGGGCCCAGGCCGTGCGATGGACGAGAGCGCCCGACACCCCGAGCGATTGTGGGAGCTCGGGAGTGATTAAAGATTGATATCAGACCTTTGACTTGTATATTGTCACGACCCAAGGATAATTGTGGATTCTGGGTGTCCGGAGCCAATGAGGGCCGAAGACGCTCCTGTCCGATCGCTAGAACCAATCAGGAGCGGAGCGCAAAGGATCATTGTGGGAAAGTGATCCAAGATGATGCAAAGGTGACAAGAGCGTAGAGGATCATTTAGAGGGAATGATCCAAGATGATCCATGGTGTAAATATACGGAAGAAACTGGCTGGTTGTAGACAGCTCTGCAGTATGCAATGCAAGTTGTTATTCGGAGTACAGTTGTATTGGCTTTGAAACAAGTCTTGTTGTGCACCCTTTGGCTGCACCGAACCATCGATCAGAAGTCGCCTTCAACCAGTTGTGATGAACCCTCGACCAGAACCCTGGGAAAGGGATACTAGGCTGAAGGCTGCTTCTGAACAACGGTGCTGCCAAAAGGGTACACATCAACGATGGATCAATTGTCTCAGGTCCAAGCTGGAACCTGGACCTGTATTGTGTTGCTTTACTGCAGAACTATCTACAAGCTAGCTAGTTCCTCCGTATATATATATAGATCGTCCTATCACTTTATCACCTTTGTCATCAATGACCGTGGTGAACTGTCGCATTATCACCAGCCTCGCCAGTGATAATGTCACCATCCCACTCGACTAGCTATGGTGCGCCCCGCGCCCGGCGCTCCACTCTCGTGTCAGGTCCGTGATATTTCACAATAGCAAATTGTCTCTCCACGCTCACGAGTGACACAGCATGAGGCCCACTGATTTAACAAACCACCGCTCCTCGCACGATAATTTCTGTAGCACCTGCAGTTGATGGATCGCCGCTAGTTTAGACGGTACCAAGGCCTCGGAAGGAAAGCCAAACATAAAACGCGGAGAGACGAGAAGCAAAGGGGGGTTTGGCCAAATGTCAGACCACCTTCGAAGACAGCTGCAGGTGATGCCGGGACAACTGAGCCAAGTGGAAGCGAGCCTCGCTGGGCGACTGGGAGCGACGGCTTGGCGTCACGTGCCTCGTGAGGGTTAAAAGTTGACCCTGAAGCTCTGCATTCCACCGCCAAACCCACAACCGGACAAACTCCAGATCCATCTCTGGAGCAATCGTGACATGCAATTAATTGTCAGCTTTTACAAAGCCCACAGGGGCCGCAGCAGCAACGGTAGTTATACTTGAAGGGCCTGGCCCTCTCCGGATCATCTGAAAACCGTTGTGCCTAGGGAGCTGAGGAAGCAAAAAAACAAACCCTGCACAACCTCAACCCAAAAGTTTTGTGCGTGCGTGATTGTGCAAAATTCAACAATATGTCAAGATAAGTTATCAGCGTGCACATTTACATTCATGATGCTCTATCATGTAAGTGAGGTATGTACTGTGTGATATATACCAATTGAACAACCCAAATTTTTGATGCTGCCCTCTGCGCCCCTTTTGCAGTTCGCTCGCTCGAATAAACCAAAAAAAAGATAAAACTCCATCCATCATCCATTGTTCTCATCAACGCCGTTAGTTAAAACCAACTATATCCAGGTGTACGAGACTTTGCTCGGGATAAAATTCCTCCCCCGCCCCCCGAAAAAAGAAAAAAACCAAGGGTTTCCCATCTGTGCTATGTCCAATCGCGAATATACCCGCTCCATAACCCAAGTCATTCATGAAAATGATGCCAATAATTGCGTCGTGACGTTTTCTTTAAGCAGAGTCCCGAGTCTCCCGAGTAGCGGCGCGAGCGAGTCTGGCCTCGCGGCCCTTCTCAGACCAGGGGAAGTGGAAGACGGGAATGAGGAAGAAAGAGTTGCTGTAGAAGAAGTGATGTCAGCGTTGCTGTCCCTAGAAGATCTCGTGCAGTTCATAGCGGCTTGGTTTGACGGAAGTGGCGTGCCATGGTTTGCTTGGCCCATGTAACCCAAAGTGACCTCCAACTCCAAGTTGGGGGGTCATCGATGATGCGGGGTACGTCAAGATCCCCAAAAGGGGGTTTAGGGGGGAAGGCAAAATAACAAAGAAAATAACGTCAACGGGAATAAGTCCATACCTGCTATCGGCAATACCGGCAAATGCATTGTACCAGGCCAAAAAGGCTGCAAGCATACCGAAGCCACCGCCAGCCTTGGTGAGGGTGTGGTACATGTCAACGTTGCCGCTCGAGTGCGAGTAGTGGGAGCAAGCAAGCATGAGGAAGCAGAGGTCGAGAGTGAAGAAGAGGAGGAAGAACATGACGGTCGAGCGCAGCGTGCACAGCAGGAGGATCGTTGTGAAGATGAACCAGCCTGTGAGGAAGAAGCCCATAGCCGATTCAGACATCATGGGATCAGAAGAGTTGATTGCATCGGTCTTGTACGGGCCCCCGTCGCCGAGAATGTTCCAGTGAGGAGTGAGCATGAGGCCCCAGGCAATCCAGAAACCACCGTAAGATGACAAGGCTGTAGCACCAAAGGTGTTGCCAACAACCATCTCCCTAGAATAGGTTGTTAGCTCATGTCAAACAGTGATAGTAAGGTTGATACCGAGGGTCAACTTACCACATACCAGCCAAAAGCTGGACCAGACCACCATAACCAAAGGCAAGAGGAACGACAACGTTAGGAACATTGACACCCCGGGTGCCGAGGTTGATAGCCGAAAGGACGAAGGTGGTGAGAGCGAAAGCACTCAGACCCAGAGGCGCCGGGTTGGCGAACTGGCGCTTCTCCATGGGCCGCCACAAACCGGGCTGAAATTCACCACCGAAGGCCGGGAGTCTGGGCTCATCGCCGGCGTGGATGTTGGCCATTGGGTTCCGGGGATCGTACCCACCACGGTAGTAGCCGGTGGGAGCCCCAAGGCCGTTCGGCGCCGCGCCGGTCGCGTGGCCCATATCCTTTTCGGCAAGAGAACCCCCAGAGTTGGACATTATGTGTGGTGAAGTGTGCCGTGTCCTGTCACTCTCCTCAGATATGATGCAAGAAAGAGACCGAAGCTTTGTGATCTGCAAAAGAAGATGAGAGAAGAGTGAACTGGAGGTGTGAAAGAGGAAGGATGGAGGAAGGGCGACGGTGGGCTTGATATATGCAGTGTCGGGATAGTACCACCGACGGTCAATCCAGGATCTGGGGTTGCTGGGGGCGCGGCAGCGATCATCTAGGATCGTCGAACCAGACCGCAGTCCCGAACTCTCAAAGGAGCACGAAGCGGGTCACTCGCACGAGTTGCGAGGGGATAAGTGGGTATTTGCGCAGCTTCATGGCATACCGGACGCAATGAAATCCGTATGTACCCCAGCTCGCCCAGGTCAAAGGGTGGATATACTATTTACGGTTGAAGGGAGAAAGGTAGCGCCGTTGGCAGTAAGACTATTCTCCACAAATTGTCCACTGTCACTGGGATCTATTGTCCACTGTCGCCAGGATCTGGGTATGACGGCAGTGGACGGGACACTTGACCTGCCGTTTGAGTGTCTCAAGCCCATTGGCTCGGCCGAGACACCATCAGGGCATGTGTGCCCTATCTTAGGGACAAGTGTGGATGAAAAGGATGACGGGCCAGTTACCGCCAAAGGGGGCCAGCTCCCCGACCAAGGGGCTTCCTGGTTTGACGGTTGCGCTGCAGCAAAGGGCACGTAAAAGTAATGAAATGGGGTTCATCCACATCAGATATAGCCAGACCTTCTCAGTATCCAACAAGTTGGAAGTTTGCCCGCAAACGCAGAACCCGGGGTGTCCGCATCCTGGGAAGCCCTCGCATGACATGGGATGCTCGTCCATTTCTTCTATACATGGTCCATTCTTCTGTCTGGGAGAGAGCCACGTGCTCCTTGTGATATCAACTCTCGACAACCGATTCCGGAATAAGGCTCCAGATAGAATTGTTGCAAAATTCCACACACAGAGCTCATCCGATGGCGATTTGGGGTTCCATGATGTCCTGTGACGTCTGAAAAGCTCGGCATCCAAGGCCATGCCAAGTGGCGCTTCAGGGTGTCAGTGAATGAGCCGCAGAGTATGCCAAGACCGCCTCTTTCTTGGCGCTGCTAGTGATTGCTGAGTTAAGGCTTGCGATGACGGCTGTAGGATTCTGGGGGTTTTTCTGATTGCACCGGACGATGGGGGTGCACGTGGACCCCTATTGGATGTAGGAGCGTAGTGTAGTGTAGGTATGCGCACACAGCATCTCAAGTGCCACAAGTAGAGTGTGGCTGCTGATTCGACCTGAATCACATAAAGTAGTCCGTGAGTGGTTTTGGTTCCATCCCATATCAGTCCTCGAGTGATGGGTGGGGACGTGTGCTCGGGGAAAGGACATTCCAGATCGAGCAGCGGGGTGTGTCTCCAGGTTGGTCCATGTTGGATAGGGTGAGTGGATGCGCAATTCGACGCTTGATGAATCTGCTGTTTTCAGCAGGTCGTCAACAGCACGGGATGGCTGTCGTTGGAGGTTCAAAGCCAAGAAGCGCATCGAAGCCCTCCCAAGCCACTAACGGCTTGGGGCCAAGACATGCCCACTTTTCTGCATTCGCTACGATCGCGAAATGTGCAATTGCGACCATTGGAGCGTCCTTCTGGTGTTTGCCAACGCCAGCTAGATCGCCGCCATTTACCGTCACTACCGTCACTGCCGCCTGGGCATGCGCTCTCCCGGTCGCCCGAGAGGGCTGAAGCCTTTGACAAGGCGCGGCACGTAACCCAAAGTGTCAGCGAAACAAACGACGAAAAGGGGCCAAAAAAGGACGACAGAAATGGGTTGAATATCGAATATTCACGTATATCCAACATGGAAAACATCAGGCTGTAGGAGCCAGCACTCCATATCGCAGAAGCAATGGATCTCGCACTCGCCTTCATCCTCGGCTTCCGGAAACATGGATGAAGCAAGCGGGTCGCTCATGTCATGAGCGTCCGGAAATCTGGGGCCCCAGTGTTTGGCATCGACGGTCTCAAAAAAATATGGAAATTTTCCCCAGCTTTGGCTTATCATGACGGTATCTGGGGTATGGGGTCTGGGGTAAGTCTGCTGGCGTTTTGAAGGTTGAGATGAACCTTTGAGACGATCATAACCGCATGCTGCACCGGTTCTGACATCATGCACGATCCCCAACCCAGAAAAGCTTGGGACATCTCTAAGAATCGAAGGTGCCACCATTCCAGGCAGTCGGTAGGGCAGAATCACATGCCAGGTATTTAGTTCAAGTAGTGTCTCACTGGCTTCAGCTCCAAAAAAAAAAGATATATATAACATAACTGTTAGTGATCGTGAACAGTAAACTGGCTAGACATGTTAGGTAGCTCTTCACCGCAGCTGTCAGAAACCCACACTGGTCGGCCAGCATCTCCGAGTCCGAGTGGGTCTTGCTTCCTCCCGTTGCTGTCCTTTGTGATGCTCTAGCTTGCTAATCAAAAGGGGCTCAACTATCCCAACTGTGGGTAAAACGCCCGTCCGGACAGTAGAACCTCTCCACCGCGAAACTGGGCAACTCGTCGCACGCCGGCGTTGGTGCAAGTGCCGTGGTTGCTTTACTGGACTCTGGATCTTCTCATGAATGGAGTCTCTCGTCCAATCTGTCGCACTAATACCTGGGGAAGCGGGGATATCTGTTGACTTTAAAGGTTGAACCTCATGGATGGGCGTAATGCAAAATGTTGCCTTTGCGAGAACTCAACCGAACTCCCTTTTGGACTGGCAGCTGTCATCTCGGAACGTGGAGTAACTGTATTTTCGGGGTTGGTCATTACCGTCATGGCTTGCTCGTGAGGGGAAGACTTAGAAGTGGGGAATCATCTGAACCCTGCACCGGCCAACTCCGTGCAGACTGAAGTGGCCTGTGCATATTCAACAACTGGCAAGCTGATCGAGTATGCAAGTAACGGGTTGTTATGCTCTCAAACTAGCTTGGCAAAAATGCTGCAGAAGTCAGGAGTTCGCTTCTGTCACTCCCCTCCAAATCCACTCGCCAGAAAGTGAGAAAAATTTCAGCGACTCTCCCCAGGAACATAGAACAGTTGCATTGTCAGGAAGAATCTGTCCGCAGAGTTCCTCTCAAACGGAGATCAAATCCATGTTGGAATCCCTTATCTCCGCGGACACGGCAGTCGGCACGCACTCTGTGCTACCTCTTGTCGAGTCCATCCTCCTCCATGCCTCTACATGCATCTCGGGACCGTCTTGAGGGCGGTATCCGGACTGCGTTTGCCTTTCAACAAGCAAAATCGAATCTACATTAAGTTGTCCTCCTATGAACCAAATTCACTGAGTAGCCCAGGCTCAGCTAGAGTAACCAAGCTGCTGCTCCCTTTCTCTCTAATCAGGCTCCATCTCGCCAAACTGACCAAATAACCCCCTCTCATCTTGCTCACCTCATCCACTTCAAGTTGCTGAACAATTTGCTTCTTTCGGGCCGTATCTATTCAAGCACAATCCCCGAAGCACCCCACTCACATTTCTGGATTGCATTCAGGCTGGCACTGATGGGCTCCTGTACGCTCGCAAGGTTTTCTCTCCTGGTGCCTACGGAGACTCTGCGACGAAATCCGTTGGACTGTGGTAACCCACCCAGGCAAATGCACATATGGTCCTTTTTTGCCTCTTGGTTGATGGGGAACACCAAAGAAGGATTATCGACCATCTATCCCAGGCCGGCAACTTGCGCTCAAACCAAAGCATCTCGTAACAGCAACCACGTGGGGGTCACCAACATCCACCTCATGCAGAGAGATATCGTGTTGTGCTGTGTACACGAAAGTACCTCCGATTAATAAGCAGCCATGGGTGCAACCAGATCTCTTTGCCTCACAGGCTGTAGATATTCGAACTATTACTGTTATGAAGAGTTATGGATGCATAATAACCAGGCAAACCACGCCTTGTCTTTCCTGTATCTCAGCCTGAAAATAAGATGGCTGAATAAGATGGGTTAAAAAGCAGACCAAAATCTCAGAGCCCAAAGCTCTTAACCCGTGCCCAATAGCCCAAAAATGTCCCGTCTGTTTCACCCAAAAAAGGGCACCATCATAATATTGGCTCGCCCATGACTTCTTCCTCCTCCCATAACTACACAGCGGCCCTGGTGCAATAAAATCTTATCTGAAAACAAAGGTTAAAAAGTCATATGGTGATATATATCGTGTCGTCTTCCCACGAGCTTTACCTGCCATGGAAAACATCATCAGGAAACAAAGTACCGTGGTTCTCTGTTTGGTCTACCAGTGGTTCGTGAGCCAGACATGGCGACATATATATGTACGGCCCGGTCATCTAATGAGCTGCTATCAGGACCCCTCGGATGTCTGCTCTCATGTACTAACAGTGAGAAAGGGGATGACAGCTGGAGGAAAACAGGGGGTGGTGAGTTGAAGCTGCCGAGGCACCATACTGGCTACATCTGGTGTGGCCTCGCTGTCTCTGTGATGTCGATTGCCTGATTGAAAACATCAGGGAGCGTCGGCCCAGTCATTGCATTCGATGTTGTGCTTGAAGAACCCAAGTATGTCGAAGCGGTCAAGACTTCGGGAATGGTTGGCCCTGACCTCATAGGCCCTAAACTCTCTGACTCCGAGTCAGTCAGAGATGGCTTAGAGGAGTATCAGCGGTGTCGGCGAATTACTCGTTATACACGAACCGGTGGACTCTGTGCACGTAACGGTACTTGTAAATGTCGTTGCAGCGCGCGTGTGCTGATGGTAGTGCTATCCATGGCTGTAGCCACCCTTCTCGGCAGACCCCCCATGGACTTCATCCTGGCGGCTTCTGATACCGCAAGCTCATGTGCCTGCCTCATTGCTGCTGACACAGCGGCGTAGATACTGGCTGCTAAACCTTGGGGACCTCGCCGCCATCGGCATTCCAGAGACTCATGGCCCAGTCGCCACCACAATCACACATCGCATCGCCAGGGCATGGCGTGTTGCAGTCCGAATTTGCGAGGCGCCTACAAGAAGGTGTGTGAAGATTCGGGATAGTCAAGCCGGCAAATGGGACATCGGTGAAGTAAGGCGCTGAATCGGCTGTAGGCTCTGGCATGGCCGTGTTTTGTGATGCATTGTAAAGAGTCGAGGCCACAACCACGTTTCCGTCCACCATTATCAGCCATGAACACCACTCCTGTGTGACCAACATCTCTGAAGAACCGCCGACCACCGTCACAGCATCAGCAAGACTCTGCACCTCGCTGCTCAACACCACACCATCCAATGTCGACGCGATGACACCAATCACGGAGCTTACTAATTCGACGTTAGAGGGGCCCACGATCTGTGACAAGACCTCCAGGAGCTCTGATAAAGGGATCTCCAAAAGTTGTGGGAGCTCTGACAGCCCGGAAGCAACAGGAATTGCCATTGTAAGAGAGGGAAGCTCAACGGTGAGGGCGGGCACTGCTGCGACGGCCAACGAGGTCCCTGAAAAGGTTTCGCCTACCAGAGCCATCACTTCAGCTGCAATTGCCAGCGTCAAAACACCAACTCGGGGGACACCTGCAGCCAGTTCCACATCAGGATCGATTCCAAACTCGCTAAAAGGGGGATTGCTCCTGGTAGATCCGTGCTGAGTTGTAGGATCAAAGGAATAACCTCAGACACCAGCGGGGGTACCGAAGACAGTGATGCGAGGTCAGAAGAGGCTAGAGACGAAAAGTCTGGTGGCGATACCGGGAGAGGAAGAGGCAGTATAGGCACCACATCCGCAAGACTCGCTACGAGACTGAGGCTTATGTTGAGAGCCCAAAATAGACCACCCAGGATGCCGGCATCACCGATTTGTGGTGTGAGTTGAGGGCTGTAAGTGTTCCCTGTCAGCCCGGGCACAAAAGGACTACTGGCTATGTTGTTTTGGAAGCTCGAAACATACCTTGAGGGGTCGAAGGTGACCCCCGAGCTGCCGTAGGGACTGGTAGGGGAGCTCCAGGCGTGGCGATGGGCGTGGGACTCAACAGAAAAGAGAGCAAAATTGGAAGTGGAAGACTAAAGATGCACAGTCTGTTCACTTCAGAAATCACAACTCTGTTGCTTGGAGGCAAAGGGGACCAATGCCCATCATCGGACTGTGCTGTCGACAGATCGAGCAGAATGGTTGTATTGCTCGGGCCGTGGGCGGTTGAGAGCAGGAAAAGGAGAGACGAGCAACGACCGACAGCCGGCATATTTGCAGACAAGGGGCGAGCGGTTAACGGCAACACAAGAAAAATTGTTGTGCAGTTGATATAGCTCCATAATCAAGATGGGGAAACTGGTTCCAACACTTGAAGTCCAAAAAGATCCAAAACGAGCGTCATCCACAATCACTTAAAAGAAGATTCATGCTTGAAGAAGATAGTTTTACGGCAGCCCAATGTTCAGGTGGTCCCTTCCACAGGTTTGTGAGCATTCAAGGCAAGACGAGGCACGTCGATCGGGACCGGATACAGAGGGGACCAAATCCTCCGCTGACACCTGAAGAAGTCTCCGTCATCTCGGGGGATGATTTCAGCAGAAGAGTCAGCCTACAAAATGTCAACTACCAACTGACAATGTGAGCTGATGTTTAACCCAGCTGGACACTCAGACATCTCGCCACACCGTCACAGCATGCCAATCATCTAGAATGCTTGAAGAGAACCAGAGGAAAAACTATAGACTTTGTGATCAAATCATAAATTGTGATTCGGGCCAATCGTGTTATTTTTGATAGCCTTTATCTATTGCCGGAGCCCATGCACGCAAAACCATAGACGCCCCAAAGCACCACATCCCACTGATTGAGCATCACCCTCATTCAGCAACAACTTAGTTAGTGTAACGCTTGCCGTCCCTGAGGGTATCGGCAAACTCCTCCAGAGGAGAGCGGATAAGCTTGGTCTCCTTCCACAAGTTGGGGGTGAGGAAACCATAGGTGTTGGAGACAGCGGCGAAGGTGGCCTTGAGGGTGTTCTCGAGGGTCTTGGTGGAGCCGGAAGAGGAGGAGTAGGCATCCTCGATACCGGCGAGCTGGAGGAGACGCTTGACGGCGGGGGAAGCGACGATGGCGGTACCGCGGGGGGCAGGGATGAGCTGGACGTTCAATTAGCACTTCTTGAGTCCATCGAGCTGGCATATCCGGTTTGATCTGTTACTTACACGGACGGTGACGGAACCGCACTTGCCGCTCTCCTTGGTGGGGAGGGAGTGAGGAGCACCGAGGTTGGCGCCCCAGTAACCACGTCTGATGGGGACAACGCTGAGCTTAGCGATGATGATAGCGGCACGGATGGCAGTCGCGACTTCCTTCGAAGTCTTGATGCCGAGACCGACGTGGCCCTCGGAGTCACCGATGATGACAATGGCCTTGAAGCGGGTGCGCTGACCAGCACGGGTCTGCTTCTGGACGGGCTTGATCTGTTGTCGAGCAAAATTGCATGTTAGAAACTGATCCAAAATCGAGCGGAACGGTTTTTCAAATCGGCGGGCTGGAATTCGTGGTTCGGTAATTGCGCACCTTCATGACCTCATCCTTGAGCTTGGGGAGGAAGTAATCCACGATCTGGTACTCCTTGATGGGCAGAGAGTGGAGGTAGATCTCCTCCATGCTCTTGATCTTGCCGGCCTTGACGAGACGACCGAGCTTGGTGACGGGCTGCCACTCCTTCTCGTCGTTCTTGTTGCCGCCGCGACGTCCACGTCCACGGCCACGGCCACGGCCGCGATCACCACCACGATCACCACGAGCAGCAAAGCCGCCACCGCGGGCACCAGTTCCCCGATCAGCCATGATTTCGATGTTTCGGTGGGTGTCGAAAGGGGAGTTGTTGTTGTCGTGGAACTCGGTCGGTCGCTTCAGACAAGACGGGACTTTTTCCTCTAGGCGGGGGAGCTTTTTGCTGCGAATTTCTCGAAACTGGTGCGTAGAGCCAACCAACCCTAAAATTCTTTGTGGGGCTGGCAAGCTCCCACCACTGGCGCCAGCTGAAACCGAGCGCCGAGAATGGCAATTCGCCCCACATAGAGGGCATTCCAGCAAATCAAAGCACTCGCTCAGCTAAGGCGCCGATAAGATAAGCAGACCCACCATCTCATGCAGATAGACAACTTTCTGGTTGGGTATCAATTCATACCATTCACTGGCACATATCTTGGAGGACCAGATGGTCTCGGTAAGTAGGTAGGGGAATGGAGCACCTTGAAGAGATTCTCATGAGAAGGATACTGCACATTCCCTTTCAACAAGCAGATACACGGATAACAATATGGGATGAACTCCAAAGCGATATCAATCGAGATCTCCTTCTAGATTGTGGCCGTAGGATCTGAATGAAGGTTCCCAACTCCATGGCCAAAACGGCCCCAAAACGGACATCATGTCATTCTCCGACCGAAAAACGCCGATGCGCCCTGATGACAGGCTGAAAAGACCACCTCAATTCCCAGCGCAACGTTGCCGACCGAGTGCAAGCGCCGTTAGAAACATAGCGAATCCATATCCCCTTTCCCAGTCCTCAACACCTAGCAAGATAGAGCCTCTCCCATTGATGTTTCACTCGATTTAAGCGGTTGGGTTCGCGTTCATCTATCAGACAAGCCTTGTAAGCACGTGTTGCCACATTGGGAGTTCCGGATCTTGACATCATGCCATACCTTTCTCTTGCCGCCGGGGGTGAGGGTAATGTTGACAAAGCGGCGGGTGTAGATATCGCGCTTATGGGCGCGGCCCTTGGGCGTCTTGGCCTTCTCCTGCTTCTCAACCTATAACTCGCGTTTAATCAGTCGCCGTCCAATTTTCGAGATCGGATTCGACGGGCGGGGATGGGTCTTCGAACCTTGGGGGTCTGCGACTTGACCTTGCCTATTCGCAACCATGGTTAGCCGAGTATCTTTGCACTCAAAGGAGTGGCAAAAGATGACTTCAATAAAACAAGCTTACCGGCACGGGCGAGGGATCCGTGGACTTTGCCCATTTTGAAATGTAGAGTCTATGGAAGTCTCGATTATCGGTGTGGGTTGTTTGTTGACGCTTTGCGATTGCTGGCGTTAGACTGGGTGATGACGGCGCAAAAGTGATGAAAGTCAAGAAATGTTGATGGATCTGGGTTGTTGGCAGTTGGCGAACGGTGGATGTGGCGTCTGGCCAGTGACTCGACGCCGAAGCCGGCTAAACTACGGGTCTGCTAAAACCAGGCTTTGGGTTAGGGTTATAGCCAGCAGACTTCTACCACTTCACTCATGTTCGCTTTCTTCTCACTCACACGCTCCCACACTTGAGCATATTTGGAACTCCATATATTAAATACCGAACGACAAAATTCTTTAACAGCCCCCAAACAGGGTATCAAATACCGATTTATCCAATCTTTTCCCCATCCCGATCATAGATAAATAGCAAATATACCCAAGGCCGATTAAGGCACCCAACGCCAATTATCCAACGTCACCCCGCTCAAGTAGATAGTGATATGTAGCCCATTTTCTGCCCTCGGAATTATCCCACATCATCCAGATCTTTGCATCGTCCAGCTTTTTAAACAACAGCAGGTCCCGTGCGCGTGGAGCCCCTTCGGAAACGGAGAGTCTCTAATACGGCCAAGAAGGTCAAAAGTACGAAGAGAATCCAACTAAAAGCAATGCCTGCTTGGACTGAGCCACAGAAAGTGTTCGCGCCACAATACGGATGTCCGCCCCAAACCGAATACGCAATGGCGCCAGCGAACCAGAAGATGGCCGTCAACCACAGGAGAGCCAGTGAAACGGTTCCGTGGAAGAGTCTAGGTACGGATCGCGGCGTCAAAGCCACATAGGCCAGGACCAGAAGGGACCAGAGAGAGCTGAAGAGGATGAAATTGGGAGTTGGGGCGCCCCAGGATGCGTTCACGACTGTGAGATGAGTTAGACAAGACCACTTGGAGTTGCGCCGGATGAATGTCTGACGAGCAATACTTACCATAAGCGGTCACTCCCAGGGTGATGACGGATAATACCGCCGCGGCGATATGGACCCAAGGCACAAAACGCTCCATTTTGAGATGGCTGTTGTACGTTTTCTTGATGTGTTGGTTGAAGAGAAGATGACAGTGCCGCTAGCGCTTGGGGTGAAAAGGTTGAGCGTGGGAAATATGCTTGTGTGTTGAACAAAGAAAAGTCAAGACGCGTTCTGTTGGGACTGTTCGGAATTATATTGGCATGCTGTCTATTGTAGGTAGCGCCACGCCCATGACGTGGTGTGCCAACAATAGTTCGACCCAAGACAAATAAGTCGTATACTACGGTACATTGTAGGTTGTACACCGCTTGCGTGTCATCAGACGACAGACACTTACGTTCTTGTTGTGGCTGGGCGGTGGATGCCTCTAGATTCTGCATTGTTCGGACCGGTCTACGGGGAAGCTGCCAATTGTTCCTCTGGTTTCGCAGCGACCCTGACTGCGCCTAGAAATCCCCAAGACGGCTCTGATCAGGTTTCAGATGACCGCAGATGACTGGCTGTTGGGTATCATCTGATTCCACTCCATTGTCAAGTCGAACATCTTTACATGGAAGCAAATGGGATGTGGAATTACGTCATGTGCCGAACCGCCGTGATTTGTGGGGAAGCAGAGCCAACCCTTGTCAAGCACTATCTACATGTGTCACAAGCAAAATACCCCGCCAAGAGCACAGACATCAACGGACACCAACTCGCTGAACCTGACCTTTATCTATTCCGATTAGCAGGTAGTAGCTAACAAAAACCGATGGTGATCTATTGACAGACCTCCCAGCGGCAAGTACCTTTGCTCTTGCTACCGGCTTCCTATCATAATTGTCAAGGCTATTATTTTGATACCACTTGACATGACAATGGCCCCCCAAAGCGGCCAACGCCGCCCCAATAGAAGATATGGTAATGTTCCTTCCGAATAGATTGAACAATTTGTGAGCCGAGTGGCTGCTCCAGGTTTGTGGGAGCTCGGGCCCTCATGGGATGCACCTCCTTCTCATTTGCACCTCATGTAAAAATCTCCGTCAACCATATCACTTCCAAATGACAACAATCACAATGGGCAAGCCTGTATCCTCAAGCCCAGTAGAGCAACGGCCGTCACAAGCGCTCTCGCTTCCTCAACGCGGATCAATCCGAGGTTGGATTGCTGCTGGAATCGTTATAGGGAGTTTAGTTTGGTTCTCACTGGGTTTGAAGCGCCACGGCGACAACACTATCCTCTTCTCACAGATACAAACTCATGGTTTTCCCTACGGAAAGTTTCCGAAGCCCAACGACCCGTTGCGCTTTCAGCCCTGCACAATAAGAACAACACCGCCACCTTTGGGCGATGTTGATTTCAGAAATACATGGTCTACCTTGTTTGACCCAGACCCCACGCATTGGAGTTGGGGTTTGACGGTTAAAAATAGCGGCAATACACGAGAAGACGACCCGTACGCCGGCCGTGGCATCTTCATGTGTGGATTCTTGGATGTCCCACTAGACTACACCAATAAGTCTGACAGCCGCATCGCTCGTCTTGCTGTTACCAAGTTTCAGGTCTCGGGCCTAGCTAGGGCCAGCTCAACCGGTACCACCTCTGATGACCGGACTGGTCAAAAGAGTGGAAGGACCATCATAATTGAGCCTGGGGGACCAGGTGGAAGCGGGACGAGTTACGCGTGGCGTGCGGGGGAAAACATTACCCAGCGCCTCAGCAATGGCAAGTTCGACGTTTTGGGCTGGGATCCTCGAGGTGTCAACATTTCTCTGCCTGCGGTATCCTGCTTTCCTCATGACGCTGACCGAGATCATTGGGAATTGTTGGCATCGAAACACCGAGCCGTGTCAGCCTCTTATCGGAACCAAGTTGAACTCGCTGACGCGATGAACGCCGCTGTCATGAGAGCATGCTGGGAGCGCCACGGAGACTTGGGCCGGTTCGTCTCCACAGCATTTGTCGCAAGGGATCTCGAACAAATTCGGGAGGCGCTCGGCGAAGACGAGGTAACGGGAAATTTCGTGAGTTACGGGACAGGCATTGCACAAACTTATGTGTCCATGTTTCCCGACCGCTCTGGCCGCATGATTCTCGACGGCACCGAATATGTCAGAGATCATCGCCTACGTGGAGGCTTTGGATGGACGGCGCTGGACAATGCCACAGACGCCTGGCGTGATGGTTTTATGGGGGGATGTGTCAACGCTGGACCGGAATATTGTGCCCTAGCGAAGCCAAAGGATGGCAAGCCTGTCACACTTGATGGCCTCCAAAACCGGCTGCAGACCCTTCTTTCATCACTCGTGGACCGACCAGTCCCTGCTTACAACCCACCAAGCGGCCCTGTTCTCGTGACTTATTCGGCTCTCGTAAACTCAATTTACGGCGCCATGTACAACGCCAGAAGTTGGCCAGCACTCGCCCAAGCTCTGTTTGATCTTGAGGATGGGAATGCAACTCTCACAGCCACTCTGATAGAAAAGACATCATGGTATTTTAACCCCGAAAAACCTTGCCTCGCCAGTCCTGAGCCCCCTTCTACCGAAGAGCTTGGGACTTTGGTGATCTGTAGCGATTCGTATGACGCTACGGAGCCTGATGATCTTGAATGGTGGCTCTCTCTCTGGGGAAATATGACCGCGAAGAACTGGATTGCGGGGAACAGCCGCTTTTATAACGTGCTTCCATGCCGCCACTTCAACAGCTACTGGCCTCATCCGGCCGAAGTCTACCGGGGGCATCTCGGGCACAAGCTGAAGCATCCAGTCCTCCTGATTGCGGAAACCTACGACCCAGCAACGCCTCTTCGGAACGGAAGGAGACTGCTGAATGAGATGGGCTCCAATGCTCGGCTGGTTGTCCATCATGGATACGGGCACTCGTCAAGGGATACCTCTCAATGTACGGATTCCATTGCAAAAGAGTTTATTCTGCACGGCGCGCTTCCAAACGAAACCGAGACGAATTGCTTTGCTGACGAGAAACCCTATCTTTATGGAGTGAAGAAGGACCAGGACCCGAGGGTTGAGGCGACTGGGAGCCGCGGCATGGAAGATCATGTAAAGGATTGGCGTGAGCATTTGCGGGAGCTTGCTTTTTTGAATCCGACTCTTGTTTAATAGAAGCAAAGCTTTAAGAAATAGAGTTTGCGTATATAGAGCGAATCATAATTGTCAGCTGTTTTCGTCCGTGAATATCTGAGGCCATGGATGAAAACACTTGTGTATGGCCCTCAAGGTTCTCATTATCAACCCTTGTAATGGCCCGTGCACAGATGTGTTTGAGAGCGCCCTGTGGTCACGTGGAGTCGTGTAAATGACGTGTTGGCATCGCTGCATTGCTCCGAGCTTCAACCTCCTAAACTATTCCAGGCCGGTAATATCTCCTACCACGCGTACTGGTTGCAGACCCCCAAGGTTTGCACCATCGATTCTGGATCTTTTCAACTTTCGGGTCTTCATCTTTTGAAATTAAGACCTGTTGGGAACGAGCACCAATCATGTGGGTGCTCGAGAGCGACCTTTTTGAAGGTAGGTCTTTGAGAGTTGTGATCCTAAAGCGTCGCATCACGACATGTTGCTAGTGTGGACCGAGCTGACGTGCAAACTAGGCAAAAAGCTCTGGCTGCGGCCCGGGAAGCTCTACCTTTTCGGTCGCACAGTATCTGAAACTGGCCAGCTTGTTATTTCCGACAAGACTATTTCGCGAAAACATATCACCGTTAAGGTTGACCCGGTCCCAGAGGGCGGCGGCGTATGTAGCACCCACCATTCAGACAAAATTATTGGCGCTGACGATAGTAGCGCAATATCACCTCCAGATCCCAGATTACCGTCGAAGACCTCGAGTCAAAGAAGGGAACCACCGTCAACGATGTCCAAATCCGCGGACAGAAGAAAGTCATTACCGAAGATGTGAACACAATCAAACTGGGAATGTGCCAGAAGCTCCTGCGGTATGCCTTCCTCGCTGTTAAGATTTTGGGTGCCCTGGCTAACAAGCGGCGTGGAGGGACATAGAATCCAATGGTACCCCGTCGTGCTGAGCTTCTCCTTCACTAGCAAGGAGTTACGTGCAGACCCATGGACAAAGCTTCGCAATGACCTCGAACAGCTGGACATCAAATACTCCGCTGAATACGAAACAAGCACCACTCATGTTGTGTCAAAGAAGCGCAACACGTCGAAAGGACTTCAGGCTCTCATCAATGGGAAATTTATCGTCACCGAGAGCTTCATCAAGGCTATCATCGATGCAGCAACAATACCAGCTGATGCCGAAGAAGGCTTCCCGAGTTCGCTAGAACAGGATTTTGATGGCCAATGGCCCAATGCTCTCCACCACCTGCCGCCGCGAGGTGAGGAGTCCGGAGAACGACCCAGCGTAGCCTACGCCCCGAATGAACGCCGGCAAGATGTGTTTGACGGGTACACCTTTGTTTTCTACGACAAGAAACAGTTCGAAAATCTTCTGTCTCCCATCACCTCTGGCAAGGGCAAAGCGCTGCTGAACGCGGTGACGCCAGGACAGACCGACGTTGACGATTTCATCCGTTATGTCAAAGGTCTGGCTGGCGAAAAGGGATTGGGGTCTTTTGAAGATGGCAGTGAGGGGAAGGGAGTGGTGGTTGTTCGATACATTCCAAAGGATGAAAATTACGAATGGTATGCGCAGTTCCTAACGTCGTTCGCTCAGCGACTCGATCATCGACCAATCGACCAGCGCGAATTTATTGAGGCGATCCTAGACTGCGATGCTTCAATGCTGCGGCGCCCTTTAGAAGAGACTAGCCAATCCGAACCGGCAATGTCACGCCCTGAAGCTCACACGGAACCAGGTGTTCGTATGGAACTAGATCAGCCATCGACCGGGCCGGCAGCCCCTCAGCAAACCGAGGCAGAGAGAGAATCCTTACCACAACCACCCCCTCGAAGGGCGCATACTCGAAGAGGTGTGAGTAGATTCAAAGGTTTTGATATTGAGGACGACAACCCCGAACCAATACAAGAGACCGCCCCCGTCCAACCTAGCCTTCCCGAACCGAGCCAGCCCACAGTAGAAGCGTCGCAGGATAGTCTGTTTGTTTCACAGTACCAGGGTCCTCTTGATGGCCTGGAGGAAGAAGAAGCTCCCGAGCCGCGCCCTCCACCTCGAGCTACGCGCAAACGTCCACTCTCTCCTTTGCCGGAACATGATGACTCGGCATTTCTAGCTGATATTGCACCCACAGCCGCCGCAGCCAAACGCAGACGTGTCCAAGGAGGACAACCACCTGTGCCCCCGCCACTCGAGCCAGAGCCTATAGTTAAGGACGAGGACAATGAAGAGATGGTGGTTGGCTCTCCCGAAGACAAAACCAAGAAAGGACGCGGCACGAAAGGAAAAGGCAAGAAAACAACAGGCGGGGAAGATATCTTGAAATTGGCCCGCAAACAACGAGAAGAGGTCGAAGCCAGAGCAGCCGCGGAACGCCGGGCATTGACCGAGTTGGACGATGATGAAATTGACTATGCCGCAATTCGCAGACTGCAACTTGAAAATATTCAGGAATGCAAGGTGCACTTCCCTGGGCCACGGGCAGGGGTCACCGGTGCCGGTCGCACTCGTGAACAAGACATTGCCGATGGTCGTTGGGATCCAAAATGGAACGGCCGCAGGAATTACAAGCAGTTCCACAAACGAGGTGCAACCATTAGCCGGCAAGCAGCACGAACGGTGATTCCCTTGGAGGAAGTCCGACCAAAGAGCAACGGTATCGGTGATGAGTACTGGCTCGAGGATGACTCCAACAGTTGCCAAAAGAAGGACAGCGCCAGCCAACATCAACCCCCAATGCAGCGGCAAACTAGCAATCCCACTCCAGAGAAAGCCAAGGATCCTCCTCCGAGGATCATTCTCGCCATCGACAGTAGTGACGAAGACGAAGATGAGGTTAACATTATGGATGAGGGCCAGGTCGTGCCAGAGCCAAACCCAGAGCTCGCAAGGTCGAGGACGGCCAAGGCAGCTGAGAGGGCAAATGCTCGGAAGGGCCAGTCACAGGTGCAGAGCACGCAAACACAGTCGCAAAACAGCAACAAGCGAGCGGCACCCCCAGCGACTGCGTCGCCCAGGAGCTCGAGGGCAGCAAAGAAGCCGCGCAGGGGAGGGTTCATGGCTGCCAGCAGAGACGAAAGTGATGATGACAGCGATGATGAGTTGAAGTTCCGGTTCGGCAGGCGAAAGTGAAGAGGCATCTCTGATGTATCTTGGAAAGGGGTGAGGGGGTAGAGGGCTCGGGGTGTCAAAAAGTACTACGTATCTATTTAATTGCCTAGGTTTCTGGGCCAGCGAATAGCTAGTAACACATATTCCTCACTCAACCAGGGTCATATGTACATGATGATGAGATATCCAGTACTTGTCTATTTGGGGGTATCATAGCCTATGACCTTGAAACGCGGAACATTCTTTCTTCCCAAGTCTTGTTTATATACGTCTTGCCGTACCCAGTCCATTCCTCTTCGATAATCCTACCCAGGCCTGGTACGCTTCCCTAGTGCAAATCAGTCCATATCTTCCATTCCGCCAGCTCCGGCTGCCGCAGCAGCAGCTTCCTCCTCTGTGACAAAAATCCCTACCAAGCAAGCACCCAGCATGCCCTCGTAGTTCACCCAGGGATGAATCTCTCCAAACAACCTCGTCCCATCCCTCCCCGCGCACCTCAGCAACTCTGGCTCTCCTCCCGGATGGAACGGCAAGTACGGAGTCAAGTTGTAGACTTTCCCGCTCAGCACCGTCCAGGCGTCCTTCCCCCTTCTGCCCGTTTGTCTCTTGAGCATGGTCGGTGTCACGCGGAGGTAGGGAGTCCCGGTGGGCAAGCCGCGGAGGTCAGCGGAGGGGTTGCCCGAGAGGCGGGCCCAGTCGAGGGGGGAGTGCCCCGGGGTGAGAACGACAGCCTTGGAGGGCTTGGATGGTTTGGTGGAGTGGGTTGGGGGAGGGGCGAGGGTTGAGCAGCCTGGTCCTCGGGCTGGGGCGGGGGAGAGGCGGGAGGGCGCTGGGGCGAGGGAGGAGGAAAGTGATGGAGTAGGGCGGAGGGTTGGTGGTCTGGGAGGAGGGGGCATCATTAGGTTGTTGGACGGTGATGCTGCTGCTGTTGTTGGAGCGGCGGAGAAGAGAGGGACCGGTGGTGGCAGTGGTCGGATCTTGGGTTTTGGTGCTGATTCTGGCTCTGGTTCGGAGAGAGCTAGGATTGGGACGGGAGCGCTGTCGACCACCAGTGTGGCAGACGCCTTGGGGGTTGACTGCCCGTCATCTTCGTCATTGTTGTCGTTGGCATCGTGGGGTTGTTGAACCACCAGTGCTGGCGGGGCAGCATGACGGCTTTGCAGACCGTTGGCCGGCTTTTCTTCCTGGGTGTCCCGCTGAGGGGCGGCCCCTCCGAAAAGGGAGGGCAACCATTGTGGTCTGCGCATACAGAGCAGAATGAGAGACGCGATTATCAACGTGACTCCCAATAACGCCATGCTCAGGCGGGCTGGGGGGGACCGCTTTGGTGATGGTCGTATGTTATCGTGGCATGGGACGGGACCGGAGAAAGGCCCAAGCGTCTCTTTCTGGGCTCGCAGTGGATCGGCTGGAGGAAGAAGCAGGTGAGATGCGTTAGGCTGTGCGTTAGAGCTTGTTCGTGCTGTGGTTCAAAAGTTACAAACCTGCCACAAAAAAGAGGGGCTGAATTGAGTCTTGGGCGGCTAGCTCTCGAGTGATGTTTTCTGTCAGGCCGGGAATCGGTGGTCGACTGTCGATGGGAGTTCTTTTTTGTCTTGGAATCTCGATATTGTTTCATCAGCGTGGATGTCTGGAAGCCGCCTGGAACTGTCAGCAGGGCAGAGAGCAGGCATTTCGAAGAAGCGGCCCCGCCTCCATCTCGGCAGACATGTGTTCTGTGGGGTTCGGGAGCAGGGAAGCCCTGCAGTGGGCCACCAGGCGCCACAGCTGTCTGTCTGGCCCTGTCTAACCTGAGCCTCTGACAGGCACAATTGGCAGGGTCCCAGGCGCAGATTGCAGCCCAATGCATCAAGATATTCATCAAGCATCAATTGATGATGAGACGAACCTGGTTGGCTGGCGGTGTGAGCGGTGAGGGTGGAGGACAGAGAGGGGCCCAGAAAGAGCCAGGGCATCGGGTCCGCCCCGGTGCCTCCCGGATGGATTGGGCTCATCAGCGATAGCATACAACTCCGCAGCTTCTCCTTTTCCCACAGGCCCCTGATATTGTTCTGTCACTGCTCAATTGACGATTATTATTGTGCTTATTTCCTTGAGATTGGCCCTTCGTGGGAGCGGTTTATTGTGCACCAAGTTCTGAGAAATAGCGGCTAATCACACTGTATTTCTCGGCAATGTCAGCCAGTCAGAGCGGCCCAAAGCCAGACTCAGGGTTCAACCAGCAGCCGGCCACGCACCTTTAGAAATCCGCCATTGCGAATCGAACGCGATGCCTCCACCCCCAATTCCTCTTTCGCACTCAACCGCCGACTCGCGAGAATCAGCCACTACGGCGGCACAACCACGCAGCCCAGCCCTGCCGCCGCTCAGAAAAAAACCCTCTGCGGGAATTCTGACCACCACCACGTCCGCCTCGGGCCACAGGACAACACGCATCACCACCACCGCAGCCGCTTGCCCCGGGGCCCCGACCTCGACTTCCGCCTCGTCCCCTGCCGTGCCGTTGTCCCGCCATCCGTTCAAGCGGGGGGACCAAAATGCAACGTCGACAGCACGGGGAATGAGGGCAGGATTCGATCCAAAAGCGCCCACGCCGACGACGGCCAGGCAAACCGCTCCCAGGATGCCATCCTACGAGCGACCAGGCCCCACTGGTACCCGACAACCACAAATGCCAACCGTGACGAGGACAGTAAACAGCAGCAGCAAACCGCCATTAACTCCAAAGGTCGCTACGCGTCCTACTACTTCCACTCAACACCAGAATCCGGCCCTCGCGACACCTCTGCCACGACGTCCGAGGCCTGATGCCATCTTGAGTGCCAATGGCTCGGCGCCACGCGATAAACTCGAGATCACCTCCCCAGTGTCCGCCTTCTTGAACACCAGTAATGTCACACCGAGATCTGGAGCAAGACAAACTCGCGTGGAAAGCGCCACCAGTACCCCGAACGGCACCCCAAATCCTGAACGCCACGATGCTCTCGATACTAGGAGCGGGTTCTGCATCTCGCCGTCCACTGCCGACGACGCCATCTCGAGGCGGCCAGTGGTGACATTTAGCCCAGCCTCTGATGTAAGTGGCGGTGGTAACAGACAGGATTTGGATTCGAAGTTCTTTTATGCTGCAGACGTTCCGAGACAGGCCCAGCAGCCGCACCCGAGACCACTTGCACCACAACAAGCGAGGAGCACAACCTTCTTCCATGCCAGTGGAGGCCCAGTCCCAGACCGTTCGACTGCTGTCTCTCCTTTGGCATCTCCTGCTGCCACCAACAATGATAGCCTCATGAGCAAGTTCTTTTACGCAAATGGAGCGCCTGAGCTACAGCCTGCGCCCAAGATTGGACCGTCGAAGAAAGGCCCAAGCTCGGTCGTTTCGACGGCTTCCAGAATACCCACTACCCGGACGGGCAACGTTCTCAGGTCAACTTCTCCTGTTGGGCCACCGGTCCAATCAAAGATCAAGAGCGGGCACAGCACGCCCCTCGTGTCTCCCCGATCCCCAATATCAAGTTCACACCATCGACTCAGTGTGGGCAGCCAGGGAAGGTCTGGGATCGAACAAAGCTCCCACTCCGTTGGTGCAGAAAAGGCTCATGCTCGCCCAAAGAGTCTGACTATTGCCGATGCTCCTGCGATAGCCAGACTTATGTCTTCTCATGGCTCCACTCTCTCCTCCACCCCTTCTTCTGAAGCAGCATCTCCCTTATTCGCCCCGCCCAGCGCGATCCTTCCAGGAAGCCCAGGCATAAGTGGGTTTGCGTCCCTTCTCCAGGCTGCTGAGGACTTTGCCGAATCGGAGGAAGGGAGGTCTGAGTCGCTGAACAGCCCGACGAAATCTAACTCGCAGGAAAAGGAACCGTTAAGTGATCTAGTTGCCAACGCACGACGAGAACGCAAGGTGCAAGATCTGCAAATTACAAATGCCAGTCTCGAGGCAATCAACAGGACGTTGGAAAGACAGCTGCGAAAGCAGACTGCTGAACTGCGGCGTTATAAGCGGATGTCAAGGATGAGCATGGCCTCATTGAGTAGCCGCGTTCCATCAGCCTCGACAGTGGAAGGTGGGGGCTTAGCAAGGGCCGGAATGGGGCTGAATGATCTCAGTGAGGAGAGTGAGGTGGCGGCAGTGGACGCCAAGATAGAGGAGTTGGAAGAAGAGGAGGAGGATCAGAAAGAAGAGGAGGAGGATCAGGAAGAAGATTCCATGTCTGGCTCCGAGCATTGGGAGTCGGGGAGTTCCGCGACCAACACAGAGCATAATGAGTTGCGTCAAAAGAGAGATGAACGGAGGCTTCAGGTTGACCTCTCCAAGCACCAACAACTTCTCGTCGACAGCCAAATAATGAACCAAAGTCTGAAACGGTGCCTGGAGTGGACCGAGGAGCTAATCAAGGAAGGAAAGCGAGCTCTCGCGTATAATATCACAGTCAGCGATGTTGAGTTGGGCGGCAGGGTGCTTATTCCCGACGAGATCGAGACCCTGGACCCTCAACAAGAAGAGGATGATAGCGTCATTGAGAACGATGTCGAAGACTATGAAGATGTATTAAAAGACGATTCTCTCTATGGGGAAGAACCTCGACTTGATCATCTTGGTGGTACCGACACCGAAATTGACGACCTCAAGGACGATTCTCTTTATGGAGACGACCCTCGCTTAGACGACGATCTTAGAGATGATTCTCTTTATGGGGATAACCCTCGTCTGGACGACGATCTAAGAGATGATTCTCTTTATGGGGACAACCCTCGCTTGGACGACGATCTCAAAGAGGACTCTCTATATGGGGACAACCCCCGACTAGACGACGATCTTGATAGTACCGACACTGAAGATGACAAGGAACGACGAAAAACGTGGAGGCCAGATCCACAGGACAGGGACAGTGGGGTTGAGTTACCTACCGACAGTAGGTGAAGGGAAGGACTGGAAATTCTTTCGGGGCTTGGAAGCAGGGGGAATATAACCAACATACATATGGCTATGCGTTCTGATCACTCTAGCGACCGTTTATTTTCATCTTGCTTTTAATCACATTTTTAGGAAACGGGGGTTTGGGACACAGGCCGGTTTGTTTTTTGCATCTGATGGGAACAGTATATAAGGAAGGAGTTGAAGAGCGCACGTTGAGTGGTCGGGGTTGATATCTTTTGTCCTGCACACATTTCACTTTTCCTTTCATATTCTTTTCTATTCATAAATCATGGGGAGCAGGAAACACCCGCCTAGCTTATTCCCTTTTGTTGCTGTTACAAGATGTCATGTAACACATAGATACCCAGACATAGGCATAAATAAGGGGGTTGATACGACTGCGGGGGAGGAGGCTTTCTTCTGGACTAAGTAAATACATCAGAGATCGAATCTCATTTGGCACAGGCCATACACCGGGGGTCATCAGGGTTGACATTGATGAACTGGAAGATCTCTTTCTGTGCTCTTGGGGGAACCAAAATGTGGATAGGACCAGTCAGTTAGTCAATCGGTCGTGTTGGCGAAGGCCAAATCACCTTCGCAGATATATTCTACCTTCAGTATTTTTCTCTCCTATCCACTGAAGCACTATTTTCCTTTTTGTCTATTTTTGCACCTTGTCAAAGAGACCTAGGCACTCGAACCTTTGCCTCAAAACATCCTCACCCCCGATAATTACACTATATCTACTTTCCAAGGGTCTCAGAAACCTGCCCCATTAAATATACCTTTTTTTCATCATGAAGCAACTTTCTTCATGCGTACTCTTACACTATAGGCGAGTCTTTTTTTCCCATACTCTGAGTCGAGATAGCTACATACATTGGCTCATAGTCTTTTCCTGGTGAAACAAACCTGGGGTGAGTCAAGAAGACAATTGGCTCTCATGATTAGTTGCCGGAATTCTGATGTTTGTCTATTGGTGCCTTTTGTTGGCTTCCTATGTACAGTCTATCCTTGCATGGCAGGGCCTTTTGATACAAACAAGTGCTTATAAGCTTTCGGTGATCTTTTGGACTGATGACGACATTGAGAGGAGGCTTGTATCACCTACTATTTTCCCTCTTCAGTGTCACCAACGTGCTCGGCCACACAGCACCTTTGTGGGTCTTTATTGGTAGCACTTGGAGATACTCGTGAACGCCCAGTGTTACTGTACTGCTTGTTAATGTGTGACAAGATAAGCCTGACAGTTTACACCATGGGGCACTGACTTATAGAGATTGGCTCTTGGACATAAATGGGAATGTGTTACATTGTAGATAAAAAAGGTAGACTTAAAAGATAGTTAATAGGTATTAATGGATCATTAACAGGCCTGTTCATTATCTTTTAAGGCCTTTATCTTTTATCACAGTCTAATATTTTTGTCCACGACGTATGTATTAACCCATGATGGTAGTGTTGTCTGATCAGCCGCGAGCATGCATCCCGAATTTATTCTTTTTTGATCACTCAATATTCGTCTGCGTCTTGCCGCTGTCATAAATACCATCTACCATTGTTTTCGCCCTTACTAGTGGCCTCAGCACTTGTGATGTTTCTATCTCACAAAAAGTACAAGCCTGAAGCTTCAGGTATCAGACAAATCTGTCCTCTATTCCGCTCGTCTCCGCTTCAACGGACTGACTTCGTGACCAGTAACACTACTAACGCAAATTCTAGACTTCTCTCATCCTTCTTCCCCTTGCCTGCCTGATGTGGGAAAAAGACACGACCAATCACAACATAATTAGAAACGCCTCCGTCCACCTTTGCCAGCCATACCGTGGGTAGTTGTTTGCTTCCTGTTGATCTCAAACAGAGGCCAGCCAGCCGGCAGCCTTGACTACCCGGCCTGAAAACAGCAGCTGAAGCAAGAGCCACAGCCTGGGAATCCTAATAAAAAAAAGCCAGCAAGACCTGCCCTCCCCAAGTGTTTTAACGCAAAATAAACAGAATCTCGACATATCAATATCACCTTCCCAGTCCACGCACTCGCTCTTCTTGCCTAGTGACTCGCTGAGCCAACGGCGTCCCGAGTTTGCATAGTGTTGTTTTGCACACATGTGTAGCACCCTCAAAGATGCTTAGTGCCCACCGATTGAAACGAAGATAGCAAGAGTAATGATGACCTGCCCTCGAGGGGGCATTGACGTAAAAGAAGAAAAATGAAACTCCACTAGAACGCCCCCTCACGTTCCAGCGTATCCCTGGGTCCGTTCTATGCTTGAGCAATCCCACCTTGTACACTCCGGACCTAGAAAAGAAAATAAACATGGCCACACCGCCGCCGTACCGGTTGTTGATGGGTGCCAGACACGTCGTGGATAAAACAATAGAGACTGCGGTGGCATGCAGATGCATGAAAAAGACAGTCAACAGGACACAAAAGATAGTAGATAGGCCTGAAATGATAGTCAAGAGGCGTTTAAATAATATTAAATGCCTATTGTACTATGCTTGAGGCCTCTCGACTATCTTTTGATGCCTCGTCACTATCTTCTTAGGCCCTTGCTTCAAGTAGCAGTCTCCTTTTTGTGTTGTCCACGACGTGCCAGACTACGTGTATCCCCAGTCATAGGAGGAAATACCGGATATAAGCATGTAAGAACTCCTCACCGGTCAGCATAAAGTTGTTCGCGACCGTCAAGGCCAACATAGGAAAAGTTCACGACCCAGCTTGCCAAAGTTCCGTCTGCAGGTGTGCGGGAGATAGCCATTATAATGTATCCCGAAGAGCCAGGGTATGCTGCGGTTGGGGTTCGCCGGTGTCTCCTACGAGATCGCAATCCCAACGCTCAGCATTGCGTAGTTCGCCAGCTTGAGAGACAGGCTCTTGGAACGAGGGAAGTCCGGACTTATAGTCATCCGGCCATCCTTATTATAACCGACTTCGCCAAAGGACTCCGATAGTTCCTCGAACTGGGCTGACGGCCTGGATATATTGAGCTCGGCAACAATTTCGTCGCTCCAAACACCGGAGCACCAGCCTTTGTCGAGGAGAAAGTAGGGGTTCAAAGGCGGGACCGGGGAGTCTGACGACCATGAGACGTTAGTTAAGAGGGACATACCGAATGAAGCGAAAAATTGGCTTTACCTAAATCCACGTAGCGAATTCGAAGGTATTCGACTGACTGCAGCTTCCCTAGTGCTCGAATACCAGCAAGCACCAGTTGCTCAAAAGCCTTGATGAAGTTCATGTCTGTGATCCCTGACCCTGACTCGTTCCAGTGAGCCACCTTTCGACAGCAGTTTTTGACCGTCAGATCTATCCGCTTTAGGCGTGATAACCTCGTGTCATAGCATTTGAGGACAAGATCGTTGAAGAATTGCTGACAGACTCTCCCCGTGTATGAGATCTGCTCCAGATAAGGGGAAGCAGCCGCGTCGGCCAACTTGGAGCAAAAGTGCACTTTGCTCGACACCTTAAGAAAGTATGACGGGAAAGACATCTCTCGTCGATAGTCACCCTCCAGACAGAGAACCAGCTTTTCTAGTTTCATGGGCTTAGAAAAGATATCGGCCATGGTGAGGTAGCTCTTGGATTTTGGCTTGCTGTAGGAGCCCTGCCACTCTTTAAGATTGGGTAAGGCGGACGTGATTGTTTCAAAGTCGTCTTGCCCCCGGATCAGGTTCCATTGTCCCTTGCAAATGAGGGTATGGACAGAGTCAATCTTGGGCATCGTGCGTGGACGAGACTGGTGCTCCCCAATCCAGTGTCTCACTTTTGGTGCTTTCCGTCTTTCACCACCTTCGAGCGTCATGATGCACACTTCTGGGAACGTGTTGGCAGCAAAATAGAAGGCTTCTTCTAGAGAGCAGTTGTCCATGGGCAAGACATAGGAGGCAGTTGTCAAGCCATCTGGCGTAACGGTTGGAAGAGTGTTTGCCGTCGACAGAGCCAAAGGTCCATATTTTGGCCTGAATACCGGAAACCAGATTTCAACATGCTTAACGTAGGGTCGTAAGTGGGGATGAGCAGCAAAGTACTCGAACGATCCCCTTAAAGAGTCGATGGTCGCCTTTAGTTTGATGTGTCGGTAGAGCCTTTCTTGGATCAACCCTCTCCATGTTCGGCTCACCCGGGATAGTTCAGAAAGCTCCTTCCTTCTCGGATGTCGCAAAGCAGTTCCCCAGCGCGTGATTGAGCTTTTGGATGCTGTAGATACCCGAAAACCGAACAGATGATCCAGGATACATTCGTGAATCTCGGCAGGCAGATGAGAGAGGTTGAGCCCGGCGTTCTTGTTGTCAGGCTGCACGGATGGCATATCGGAAGGACCGGGTTCATCAAGATCCATCGAAGGTTCCGAGGGGCACCTTAAGCAGCGCAGGTCTGAACTTCGAGGTTCTGGTTGTGGGAACGGCGTGCTACTTGGGCGCGTTGGAGGAATGAAGTCTTGCATTCGCACTTGGTCCAGCGGCGGGCTTGAAGGGCCTGGCGATACTGGGTTGGAAGTGGTTGTCATGATGGAAGCGAGCTCGACCGTTGCCTTGTTCTCGTCTTCCTCCTCGTCATCGGCTTGGTGTATTATTGATTGTGCCCTCTCGGCCCTGGGTAGGCGTGTATCGATGCTGAGAGAGTCAACATCCTCGCCATCGTCGTCGATTAGCATGGGACTGGCAGGGAAAGCCATTCTACTCGTCTACTCGGTTTCGTATCCTCTCGTGGAGAATCAGCCGTCGGCTATCGGTAACACTTCTCAGTTGTTGTCGGAAGATGATGCGACCACCATGGCACTGTTGATGGCGAAGACTCAAAAGCCGCTATTGCGCCGACGAACTGCTCGTTCACTGCGATTTGGACCAAGCGGGCCCGGTTCGTTGGCCGAGCGGAATTTTACGAAACTTTGTTCTTGTTATTTTATCGGCAGCGCGCGCTGCGGTAGGGCACCGACTAGAGTCTGGTTTATACTGATCGCGTGGACGGGCGCGGGGTTAGGTTGCGAACTTGGGCTGGATTGGTCGACTGGGTCTTTGCTAGATGCAGCGTTGATGTGCTTGAGGGTTGGCTACTGCGTGGGGCTCGGACGGAGAGAGTAAGGCGTGGTGCTGGACGCTGCACGGGATGTAGTTGTTGCAGTGCGGTTGTTGTTGTGATGCATAGTCCTCGACATGAAAGAATGAGCTGGATTTGCGTTGTTGGGTCACAGATTGCAGCGTGTTCCAGCCCACAGAAGGCGCAGTCAACCACGGACGGATGTCTTGTCTGGGGGTGGTTCACTCCGCCAGGTGGTACCTACTAGCAAGTCCGGGAAATAAAACTACCTGGCACTCCCTTGGATATGGGATGATGGATGACGAAGAAACCCCCCAAATCATGAAAAGGGTAGTCTGGATATCCCTGACGACTTTCTTGCGCTGATATCGGGCCAATGGACGCAGACGTTTTTCTTTCTTCGTTCCAGCGAAGCCACCGCTTGTCGCATGAGACACGAATGGTAGCCAAACCACAACCTGCACATTGCTTGGACACAGCTGCTCGAGAGCCACTCAATTCAACGGTTTCATCCTCACAGAACGAAGAGGGTGCCGATTATTCTCTACTGGCTGACTTCTATTCATATTTCTACGCCGCGGAGGCAATCAATCCTCCATCTTCATCCATTTTTGGAACTCCATATCATGCTGAAGTGACACAAAAAACCCCACCACAGAGATAACCTTATCAGATCAGATCATGAAATGGTGTCTCAGGCGTTCATGGTTATCATGTCATGAGAGAATCGCCTGGGTGAGAAATGGCAGAAAATTGGGTAATTTGCGGAGGGGGATCCGGACATCTGAGAATGTTGGATACGTCCTGTGTAAACAGTTCCACCCACACATAGTTACATCATAGTGGTTTTCCTTGTTTGTTTGCTGCTATAAGTGTCGTGGACCATTCCCTCACCTATTGCCAGATCTTTTGCTGGTCTTGTTGTAAGGCTGCACCCATCTCCACATCGGCTCCGTTCCAAAGTTCTGGAAGGCAGTTAGTTTGCGGGGTCAGGTCAATGTGAAGCCGGCCGGATTTCGCCCCGAATGACCGGTATCTCGCAATCGGCTCACAATTTCGGCCTTGGGCGTCCGGGCATTGGGCCCGCTCCGCGCTAAATGACGGCAGGCGGCCGAGAGGATTCACACACCAGGGCAGCCCGAGGCCGTTTCTCGGTTTTTTCTTCCGCACAGTCGAAACTCCTACTCTGCCCAACCGAGGTTGCACAAAGCCAGCAAGAGTTCGCCTCCGCGCCTCACTTTGACGAACTATACGGCACCGTTAATATCGATATTCATGCTGTGGCGGCCTGGTTAGTATATACTCGTGGGATTCTGCCGACTCTAATCCAATGCACGCCCAGGGCATGTTTATGCGCTCGGCACTGGGAAGCGATTCTGGGGAGCCATCGGAGCGCAGAGCCAAGGCATGATGCGGCGATCAGATGGTCTATTTCGAGAGTTGTTAGTTCCCATAGCACTGCACTAGACTAGGTAGGCATGTAGGCTGTGCTTCGTTTGAGGACATCTCTGAGAGTCCAAAGACTGCGGAACCTGTGAGAAGCCTGGGTGCGACGGGGTTGGCAGTTTGATGTAGATATCCAAGACGGCTTATCCAAATGGAGAGAGAAATCACAAAATTTCCGAGCCGATGCTATGGTAGCAAAGGTCCAAGGACCGAAACACGCGCTGTGGAGATTCATAGAATGAGCCTTGGTGTTTCAGCATCCAAACGGGCGGCTGCACTGCGCTAACAATCCACCATTCGTCTCCTCGCCTGCACCTGCCTCAGAACGCAGCAGACAGACCCCCTTCCCCAGATAATTTCGTACGATACAGGTCCCTGCAACGGCGCTAACGGCCCCCTTGGCATGAAAATGCCAGATGTTTCCTCACACTTTCCTGGCTCTGGCATCAAGCACTGCTACGCTGCCTGAAATCTCTCAGAGAGTAGGAGTTGTTTGGAGCGCTTCCTCCTGAATGCCATCATTTATAGTAATTCCATGGCCTGAGGTGTCTTGTTCACCTAAAGTAGCACCCTGGAGCCTTCCCTTGAGGTTTCCGGAGAGCGGGGTCCACTACTTAGCGCGCTTCACCAGTGCGCCACCCCCGCGCAGAGGGCTACATGACTACGCGGCTCCTTCCCTTCTTTCGGGTGACGGAGGATGGTGGCCTTGTTGCTGCTGCCGCCGATGTCTGTTCACGTCGGCCGTGGGCGACAACTTGGGTAGGTCGGTGGCTTGCTCGATGTTTGCAAGGTTGCATTGAAGACCTTTGGATAGAATCACACAATGAAGACGGCATCCTCTACTCGACGGTGTAGATTCTAAAGCAGGTTTGCCTCATCCGAGAGTAACAGCGAGACCTCGGACTTCAACTCTCAAGATTCAAGCGCAGGTTTGCAGTTTATTGCTGCCAAGTATCAGGCCAAACCAGGCCAGCCCAGAGCCGCATTCCCATCAACGCGGCAAAGGTCGATTGGGCAGAGACATTTTCACAACGGAATTGCAGGGTACAAACTCGTGTCCAATGGCGACACTCGGAGCCTCGATCAAGTCCCAACCATCACACAGTTTCTTTCCACCAATTGCCTGCTGTCCAACCAGCCCACCTCATAGGAAGCTATGCTATTGCGAGCCTGGCAAGGCCCATGGATCCTTTGCTTCCCGCAAGCTCAGGACAGCCACAACAGCCACTTCTCGCGGCGGGAGATCAAAGAAGATCTCTTATGCACCGGAATTATTTTCGTTCACTTATCAACCCATCGCCAACAGCGACGGCAAAATTCTGTGGTATGCGTTTGCCTCTCGAATCCGCCCGAATGCTGGCGCCACAACACTTGAGCCAGACCCGGCTCAGCCGGTGTCCGATGTTTGCGAGGTTGGCAAGTCGGCCATTCCTCCATCCATCCCAGCTCATCCTAGTTTTGCCCCAGCTCTCCCCAGCCCGCCGTGTTCCTGGCCGCCAGAGGTGACAGCCACACCGGCCGCGGGAATCCGATCATGGGGGCTAATCTGGCATGCCACCTGAGCCCTGCATCTGGCGAACTGCAGCGTCTGATGTCAGGTCCAGATGATGAGGAGTTCTCGTCTAGCATATGTCGAAATTTCAAGCCTCTGTTCCAAGTTGTAAAAATCGCGGAGGATTTGCCATCTTGGCACGCCTGGGGATCTGCTGTTTGACTTGGCGTCCAGGGGAGTCAAGAGAGACATCCCATGCAAGTACCCCGGTACCCCCCTGGTCTGCTTTGTACCACGCTCCCCTGAAGGTTGCACCCACCACCCAAACAGCGTCGTTGCCTTTTGCAAAAGGGGTTCAAGATGGGCCGCCAACTTCATGCGCGCTTCTCAGTTAAATAGCAGTTGATCTGCTTCCCTTCCGTGGGCTTCTCTCTTTTGTTGTTATTACATCCGTCCTTGTCACTTGCTCTTTTCTTCCTTCCTTCCATTCCTTTCTCAGGGTCAGGCATCGTCAACCCGTTGCCTTCAACCCATTTGCTTTCTTCTCGTGCTGCGCATACCCTTTTTTTCTTTACTTCCCGACTATCCTTGATCAACTGCACCTAGCCGATCTCGTCTTTTCGACGTTGCTTCAAAATTAGTTTCAGTATCCAGTTACGTGGTCCCACCCACCGATCCATTCTTTCATCGCACTTTCGCCCGTTTGAAACCCCATCAACCCATCAACAATGGCTGGCCGACTTCTTCTTTCCCTGAGCGTTGCTCTGTCCGCCCTGGGAGTCTCTGCTGCTCCCGCCACCACCTTCACCAAGTCCGAGGGTTTCTATATCGGTGTGCCCATCTCCAATCCCGATGCTGAAAACCTCATCCCCCACAAGTTCATTGTGGTCTACAACAACACCTTCAGTGATGACGAGGTGTTTGCCCACGAGTCCAGCGTTGCGAGTGTGATCGCCAAGCGTAATATTGGGAAGCGCAGCCCACTTACCAACAACATTCTGTCAACGACAGTCGAGACCTTCCAGATCGACCAGTGGAGAGCTATGGCTCTGGAGGCCGATGATGCCTTGATCAATGAGATCTACGCTGCAAAAGAAGTCAGCTATATCGAGCAGGATGCCCTCATTAAGCTCAATGTCCGTCAACTTCAGTCCCGTGCTCCTACCGGACTGGCCCGTCTCAGCCACGATGGTGCGAGACAAAATGGTTATTTCTTCGACAGCACTGCTGGAGAGGGTATCACTGCCTACGTCGTGGACACTGGTATCAGGGTCACGCACGAGGACCTCCAAGGGAGGGCCAGATTCGGTGCTTCCTTCATCAGAGGCGAGGCTGAAACCGATCTCAACGGCCACGGCACTCACGTTGCTGGCACTATCGGAGGTTGGAAGTTCGGTGTCGCCAAGAAGACCCAACTCGTTGCTGTCAAGGTCCTCGGCGCTGACGGTTCTGGCTCCAACTCCGGTGTCATTGCCGGTATGGACTTCGTTGCTCGTGATGCCACCCGCCGCGGCCTTCGCGGCAAGGCCGTCATGAACATGTCCCTCGGTGGCTCTTTCTCCCAGGCTGTCAACACTGCCATCAACCGTATCGAGGCAGCTGGTGTCGTTCCCGTTGTCGCCGCTGGTAACGAGAACCAGGACACCGCCCTCACCTCCCCTGGCTCTGCCGAAGCCGCCATTACTGTCGGTGCCATCGATCAGACCAACGATCGCCGCGCCTCCTTCTCCAACTTCGGGCCCCTCGTCGACATCTTCGCCCCCGGTGTCCGCGTCGAGTCCTGCGGCATCCGCACCGATAGCGACACCGCCACTCTGAGTGGCACCTCCATGGCCTCCCCCCACATTGCCGGTCTTGCCGCCTACATTATGGCTCTGGAGGGCATTACGGGTGTCCAACAAGTTTCCGACCGCATCAAGCAGCTCGCCGCTGAGACCAACTCCAGAGTCGTGGCCGCCAGCAACGTTGCCGGTACCACTGATCTCATTGCCAACAACGGTTTCAGATGAACAAGTTTATGAAAATAATGAATTGCCTTGTCTTTTTCTGCTTTTGCTGGGAACAAAGATAGCAAGAGAAAAAAAGCGGGGATTTTCATTTTTTTTTTTTGGGGCTGTTGCAACGCAATTTTTCAGACTTTGCAGCAGGCACTGTACATACAACAATTTTTTCTAGAGGTGGTTTGGATAGGCTTCACACAGACGATGTGCCGACTTTCCAACATGGAGAAAGCAAAACAACTTTTTGTAAATATTAATCTACATAACCTTTACTCTGAGGGCCATCGAGGCAAGGAAAATAAATAAGAAGCTTCGAGATGAGCAAAGACAGAGCAAGACAAAAAAAATGACAATGGAATGAACAAAACCACAGCATCAAAATCATCAAAGCAAGAGAGTACGTATGCGAGTGTTCGAGAACGAATTAGCCTGAGTCAGTTGTGACTGTCGGAAACAAACCGTGTGTTTCAGCCTGCTGGACGATTTTGGTGGGTTGACAGCCAGTCGTTATCGTTGTCCTAGGGAGCGGGTTGTGGGCGGAGTTTCAAAGAACCCGACTGGATTGAACATTGGCCGCCACGACGGATTCTAGCTCTGCATGAAAGAAAATCTGACAAGAGATCAAACTTGATGTAACCAAGACACTGACACACAAACGTTTAAAAAAGAGAGGTATTGAGTAGGTAAGCGGAGAGAAGTACGGGAATAAACACTGACGTAGGAGCTAAAAGGGGGGGAAAGGTTGTACGCAAACTTCAAACTTGACGGAAGGTTTGTTGCGTTTGTATTAGTGATGATAATGGTCGTTCAGGACTCTGTTGCTTCGAGATGAAGACCCCGAACCCAATCACCCTTTGTATAGAATGGGAATTGCACAGTGGAAGCATTGTGTGTAGTTTTTGAATATTTGCCTCTAGGCGCGGTTCGAAGACGTCCTCTAGCCCCAGCATGATTGAGCAACCCCCTCAAGTTTCACCTCAAGTCCGACAACAGATGTCATGGGAATCAATGAATAGTGGCCCGTGGGATTCATTGAATGCACAGCCGCCCACGTGGAAACCCGTCACACCGACCACCGCGGCCGTTTTATACGACCAGACACCACACCACTACACCGCGCGGCAAAGCCTCAACATCGTGACACAGGCCCGGTGGCTTGGGCCTCGACGCGTCTGTTCTTGCTTCCCGACTCCCGGTGTGTAACAATCAGGTCACGGAATATGTGGAATCATTGTTATTCTCAAGACATGTCGCAGTCCGCTGTCAACAAGCTCTTGACCAAGAAGCAAAGAGCCCAGAGGACAGCGTGCCCGGATACCAGGCTACCTGCTAAGGGGGTTGATATCAGCACATCTTCGGCACAACCACAGTCATTGAACCTGATGTCCCTGGAGGAACAAGGCGACTGAATTGCAATTTGACATCCGTGCTAGTTTTGGCTTTGTGTCCGTTTCGGAAATGGGTCACCTGTCGGAGCAAGAATAGTAACAGATGGAAGAAATTTATTAGTATTACAATGCTCGAGTGCTGTCATTGCCACCCACTGTGACAGAGATTCCGCGAGAAAACAGTTCATGCCCCATATACACCTGGGGTAGGTGGCCTTGTCCAATTAACCGATCGTTCATCGTATTCATAAAGCGCAGTGTATCGAGGTATGTCATTAGGTGTATGTATCGGATATCAGCGCATGCCGTGAAGAGAGGTAAAAAGAGAGCGCTGCTGGTTCGAATTGCTTGCTGGGCCAAGCCAGCTCTCACAGTTCCTCGTGAGCAACGCTGGTTACAGCAGCCACTGAGCTGGTGACAGTGCCGACCAGTTTTGAGTCGATGTCTTTGAAGACTTGGTCGAATCGTGCACCAAAGTACCATGCAATTCCAATCTGGACATAAGTTAGCTTTTTTCAAGGTGAGAAAAAAAATGCAGGCTCCACCACTTCGGGTCGGAAGATTGTGGAGCCCGAGAGGTAAACCTACCATTAGAACACCAATCAGGACGAATGTTGACATGGCAGAAGCCACCAAGTAGAAGGTCTCCATGGCGTCCATCTTGGGCTCTTCTTGCTTAAGCCCAGCCCTGACTTTATTGGGGTCTTGCGTTGGGAAAATGGTCTCGATGAATTGCTCAATCTGGTCGTGTCTGTTAGCTCTCTACATTCAAGCTGTGCAACGAGTCTCTTGTTGGACATACCTTTCCACATTGCGCGCTGATGGCCAGGAAGTTGGGATCCCTGGGATCGTTTTTCTTGTGTATCCTTCTCGCATACTTCTTGAACACATCGCAGACTACCCGCAGATTTTGCGTCGACTCAATCATCAATTGGCAGGCATCGCCCTTGGTGATCTTGACATTCCTTTCAAAGATGGCCGGGTTGCGGAAGACAAGATCCAGAGTAGCAATGGCCATGCTTTGGGGAATCGCGACAAAGTTGAAGACACTCTGGTCACGGATACCAGCCATGTAGAAAAGACACTCCTCGGCATGCTTGAGAGCGTTGAGCACCATCTCGGAGCTGCACTGGAGGGCCTTTTCGCGGTTGGCTGGAGCAAAGAGATCGTCCCAGTTGTCGACATACTTGCACCAGATTTCCCTGGGCCAGAATCGCCGCTTGTCTATCCAATCCTCATGTACGTCGCGGATGATGTTGACCTTTTGCAGGAACTGGCCCATGCTCTCGGTAAGATCCATGCGCACCAGAAGCTGCGGGTTGGCAAGGTTACTTTCCACAAACAGGCGCGTCAGGCCCTCGCCAACCAGACCGGCAACGTAATGGCAGTACAGCTCGTACTCTTTGATGGTGCCCACACCGACGTTGTTGTGCTCGGCGTTTAGCGCATAGTCGGCCATGCCGTTACCCATCTTCTCGGTGATGTCCCTGATGATAGCATAGTAGGGCTTCTTGACCTTCTTCAGCTCGAAGATGATGTCGTCAAAGTGTACGAGCAGGTCCCTGTCCTTCTCGTTGGGGCCGCTCTTGTCGAAGGTCCACCCATCCTGTTCCATGATGTTGTGAAAGTCGCGGAGGAGGGGCTCCTTCTCCTTGATATCAAGGGTCATATCATCTTCAATGGTGTCGAGACCGCGCAGGACGAGGTAGAAGAGGCATATCGGCATCAGGAGCTCGGGGTTGAGCTCTTGAATGACGGCGGAGAAGGACCGCGACGTCAGTTTGAGGTAATGGAAGCATGATTTCTCGGTTGGGGTCTCCTTGGAGACGTCGCGTCTGTGGACAGGCTCATGCCATACTTTCCTGTAGTTGACTTGGTTAGACATGATTCTTGACAACGCCAGGGGGTAGCGCATGGGCAAGCAGGAGCGCGTACCATTGAGCAATGGACCGAAGCTCATTGGGGTGGAGGAGAAAATAGGCAATTTGCTGGGCGGCACCCATGCTGGGCTGTGGGATTGTGGAGGGAGCTCGACGGCGGTATTAAGTTCTTGAACAGAGGGAGTTGTGTCAGTGAGACACGGCGGTCGTCGTTCGGAACGTGCAGAACTGTGGTTTGGTTTATATATGTTGGTTTGGGGGTTGTCGAGTTATCGCAGCTGGAAATGTTCCCGTTTTGATACAAGAGAGCGAAGTGCAGATACAATCACACTGCTGTCGTCTTGTAGGATGCTACAGATGTGCTCAGGAAAGACCAGATGCTGACACGAGGGACATGGGGAGAATATGGAGAATGGAGACGGGGGGCGAGAGGGTGTGTTGCGACTCCACAAGAAATTTGTCTTCTCCAATTTCAACAGCTTTTGCTGGCTCGAATCCTCTTTGCCGGCAAAACAGGAAAAGTGGTCCGCTCATCCGCCACGGGCCGCGTTGCTATTGGTCAATCGTGTGCAGGTAGTCAAAGCTCCTTCCCCAGACCAGAAGAACGGTGTACCGCTGGAACGGGTGTCCTGTGAGATTTCTACCCCAAAACAATGGGATAAGGGCACTTTGCATTTTGTTTGTGTGAAGACATGGCTATACTAGTATCTACCTTAGGTATGCCTTCCTTGATTCTCAAGAAACATGTTGGCTAGAGAGTACGTGATGCTGAGAAACGTTGCCGTTCATGATCGGTGGATGCTACGGTGAAAGACAGTCAGTTCACCAGCCCCTTTTCTCCAGCATATTGGTCTCCATTTTTCAGGAACAGCTACAATGTACCTAGGGTCCAGGCTTTGGAGCCGTGGTGAGAAAGAAGCTGCGATACCTGCAAAGTGCCCAGCCCAGAAACATATCTTGACTGCGAAGACCACTCACCCAGCTCGCAGTCTTCATCCCGATCGGGCGTTGCGGAGCCGTGGTGCCGGGCCACCGACTTTCTGACAAGCCAACGTCGTGTCTTTTTGACTGCAGAAAGAAGTGCTGACAAGCTGTCGTGGCCGCGCCACACAAAACACAAGACCTGCGCTAGCTTCCCTTTCTATCGGCGCCTCTGGTCACTTATATGGCAATTATTGGACATCCTACCCCTAATACGGTGCAGGATTGAGGGGGGATTCGCCTGCCTCTCTCACCGCAGCGGATTCGTAACTGACATTTTGAGACGACCACCTTCCTGCCCTTGCTTTCAGCCCTTCCATCCCTGGAGTGCCTACGCCCAACTGAGCATGTCGTTCCTTTTTACTGTTGGCTTCCCCCCTCGTTCGTCCGTTGGTTCTCTTGCCATGTTCCTCATCCTCAACAAGCCTTTGTGATTTCTCTACCGCCAGTAATTTTCAGCATTCAGTGTCGCAGCCAATACCACGCCCAGCCTAACCAATCTCGATATACTTCCACCGCACAAAATGGCAACCAACGGTTCCAATGGCTCCCAAAAGAACCGCTTCTTGATCTGGGGAGGCGAGGGTTGGGTGGCAGGGCATCTCAAGACCCTTCTTGAGAAGGATGGCAAGGAGGTGCACATGACAACGATCCGAATGGAGAACCGCGAATCCGTTCTCGCCGAGCTCGACCGGGTCAAGCCCACTAATGTGCTGAACGCGGCCGGGTGCACTGGGCGGCCCAACGTGGACTGGTGCGAGGACAACCAAGAGGCCACCATGAGATCCAATGTGATCGGCACGCTGAACCTCACCGACTGCTGCTTCCTTCGTGGCATTCACTGCACTGTATTTGCAACGGGTTGCATCTACCAGTACGATGAGGCACACCCATGGGACGGCCCGGGTTTCCTCGAGACCGACCCGGCCAACTTTGCGGGGAGCTTTTACTCCATGACCAAGGCCCATGTTGAAGAGGCAAGTGTGCCGACAGAGTTCGTTTGTGGTTGTGCATACTGACTAACACGCAATCTTGCCATCAGGTCATGAAGCACTACAACAACTGCCTCATCCTTCGGCTCCGGATGCCAGTGTCAGACGACCTGCACCCCCGCAACTTTGTCACCAAGATCGCCAAATACGAGCGTGTGGTGGACATTCCCAACAGCAACACGATTCTGTCCGACCTGCTGCCGGCTAGTATCCTGATGGCTGAACACAAAGAGCTGGGCATCTACAACTTCACGAACCCTGGTGCTATCTCCCACAACGAGGTGCTCAGCCTGTTCCGCGACATTGTGCGGCCCTCCTTCAGCTGGAAGAACTTCAGTCTTGAGGAGCAAGCCAAGGTCATCAAGGCGGGCCGAAGCAACTGCAAGCTGGATACCACGAAATTGGTAAACAAGCTGAAGGAGTATGGTTATGAGATTCCCGAGATCCACGAGGCCTATCGAAAGTGCTTTGAGCGGATGAAGGCTGCAGGTGTCCAGTAAGGCTGTGCGGGGGATTTTAATGGCGAGTAGTATGAAAGAAAACGGCGAAGGCTGGTCGTAATGAGTGTAGCAATATGACCTAAGTAGTTTAACGTACTAGACTCTACACGCTCTATATCTTGAGCAGAATGGGCTTTTCTTGCTCAACCTTCACTGTCCTTGGATTTTGTGTCTTGTCCTCTGGGGTTGAGAGATGCATGATGCCCCGCATCAAAGTTGACGCCAAGACTTCAGCACATGGGTGATGATAACGGCATGATGCCTGCAAACATGGCTGTTAGGAAGCGGGCGATGAAGTTGATGATTCAAAGATGTCTAGAATCTCACAGTGAGGATCTTGGGTCTATTTAGTATTAGCAGAAGACGTCTCTTGTGTATCAATAAGCACGAGATGCTCCTGAGTGGCATATGACGACAATAAAGATGCTGCCCCACCAAAAGTTGGTGCTGCACTCTCCCACTGCCCTCGGTTGCGCCGCGGCGATTTCCGCTGCTGGGGTACGTAATTTAGCTGGGCTGTGCTTGGCTCTGGAGATGGAGGGCGCGGGAACGAACGGCTTTTGGGGTTCTGCGGTCTTGTGCAATAAGAAATATTTTGACAAGTGCAACAGCTGCCATAGTTGGGCTTCAACCTGACTGACATCCTCCAGACCCTGGTGATTTCTACCAACTATCTCTTTTGCATCGCAGCTCTTGACTCCAGCGTTTTCGCAGAAGTCCACCCCCCCGTCCACGTCATTTCCAAGATCCATCTTCTTTTGCGCCTTGCCCTGAACTTTCCTTATCGGGGTGCCAAAATCAACGCGCGCAAACCGCCGCGCCTACCTACCACACAAATCTACATCGACATACCCTAGAATTTTTCTAAACTCTGTCTTCGCGCATTTCTGTCTCCGTCATGGTGGTTGACACGGCCTACTACGACACCCTCGGGGTCAAGCCGACGGCCACCGAGCTTGAAATCAAAAAGGCCTATCGCAAGCTCGCCATCGTCCACCATCCTGGTATGTAACTTGTCTCGATACTTGCCTAGTATTCCAAACTAACCTATCTACTCCAATACAGACAAGAACCCGAATGACCCCAACGCCCACGCCAAATTTCAGGAAATCGGCGAAGCTTACCAAGTGCTATCCGACGAAGACCTCCGCAAGGCCTACGACAAATATGGCAAGGAATCCGCCCGCCCAACCGAAGGGTTCGTGGACCCGTCCGAGTTCTTCTCGAGCATCTTTGGCGGCGAGTCCTTTATCGACTGGATTGGCGAGATCAGCCTCATGAAGGATTTGACAGCCACCATGGATATTACCATGTCGGCTGAGGAGGAGGAAGCTGCTGCCGCCGCCGCTGCCGAGGCTGATGCCGCCGCCGCTGCCAAGGATGGCGAGTTCCCTGGTACTGCAGATGCCGTGAAGGAAAGCCTCAAGACATCAGGTGGGGAGTCGTCCTCCGCCGTCCCGCCCGAAAAGCCACCAGTTCCTGCCGTGATTGTGGAAGAGGATGCTGCTACAAGAAAGGCCAAGGAGGCCGGATACAACATCTACACCCCCTCTGCGTCGGAGGAGGTACCGCCCCCATATACCAAGTCTCCCTCGCCCGGCCCTGGGTCTGGAGCGTCCACTCCCAAGCCCGGCGGCCGCACACAGATCCCTGTCCGACCTGCGCTTATGGATCGGCCGTCGGACGAGGTATCCCAACAAACAGACGACCTGGACAAGAAGGGGAAGAAGGCCAAGGCGGGCTTGTCCAAGGAGCAGAGAGAACAGCTCGCGGCGCTGGAGAAGGAGCGTCAGCGAATCCGACAGGAACGCGTTGACACGCTGGCTCGCAAGCTGCTCGACCGTATCTCGGTATGGACAGAGACAGACCACGGCAAGGATGTTACACGCGCGTTCCAGGAGAAGACGAGACTGGAGGTGGAGGAGCTCAAGATGGAGTCGTTCGGTATCGATATTTTGCACGCGATTGGCGCGACCTACTTCAGCAAGGGCACCACCCTTCTGCGGAGCCAGAAGTTCTTTGGTATGGGCGGGTTCATCAGCCGTATGAAGGACAAGGGCACGCTAGTCAAGGATACGTGGAACACGATTAGCAGCGCTATTGACGCGCAACAGACGATGGAGGAGATGGCCAGGTTGGAGCAGCAGGGAGGCGAGGAGTGGACGGACGAGAAGAAGTCGGAGTATGAGCGCAGGGTGACAGGGAAGATTTTGACGGCAGCCTGGAGAGGGAGCAAGTTTGAGATCCAGAGCGTGCTTCGGGATGTTTGCGATGCTGTTCTGAACGACAAGAAGGTACCACACGTAAAGAGACTCGAGAGGGCACAGGCTCTGGTGTATATTGGTGAGATCTGCTTAGCGGTACGTATCTTCTTTCTGTTGTATGTTCGCGATATCTCAGTAACTAACACGAATCACAGGCCAAGCGCAGTCCTGAAGAGGAAGGTGACTACATGGCCTTTGAGCAGCTCGTTGCCGAGGCAGCCATGAAGAAGGAGAAGGAGTCGAAGAAGAAGGGCAAGGATAAGAAGAAGGACGACGAGGATAAGAAAGCCGCCAAACCTGGAGACAAGGCCTGGGATGAGGCTGCTGCGTCGGCAGCCAACAGTGCACCCAACGTCCCCAGTTCGTCATGATGGGGACCGAGGGGCTTAATGATTTGGTTCAGTGCTTGATTCTGATGTTGTAGTTTGCGGTAAAGGCTAGACGAGACAGATTACTACCTTTCTATTCATATACCCGTGGGAGGAAGGAAGGAGGAGGAGGGAAAGCAAGAAGGGGATGTAAAGAAGACGATGACTCTGGAGCACCCAACAGACACACACGCGCACGCGCACAACTCAGTTACACACCTACCTTTGTTACTGCCTCTCACGTACCTACATGTCCCGATAGAGCATGGTTGCATATCATATGTAGTTTTGGATATGTCCCTTACCAATATATTTAATGATGAAGGTGGTCAGGTCATCCCTATTTCTTGATGAGGACAGAGGTGTGTTTCTTTTGGCCTGAATCTACTAGCGAACCACAACCATTTTTTTCACCAATTTTTTTTTAATCTATGTACTCTGGTTATAATACAGTCTACCCAAGCTATATCTACACGTCAACTTCAGCACCCCCATCTTTGTCACAACATCGCTATTCCCCTCAACTAGACCATCAAGTCTTTCATCCATTCTCTTACAAACGACCCACATCCCCAATCACCACCCCCAAAATCCAACAATTCACCCCAAAAAAACCCAAGCTCGCCAGCCACAGGCCCGGCAAAAAGGTGCTCCTTCCTAAAAACTCCAGCTCGAACCCTTGTTGAAGCCAGGCACCCTGGGACAACACCCACAGGACCAGCGCAGCAACCCCGAACTTCTTGTTCTTCAAAAAGCTAGATTGAGGTAGATATAACGGTAGCAAAACCATGTACCAAAGAAAGTACTGGCTCGTGCAGACCTTGTTGAAGGTGACAAAGGCGAACGTCTGGGCGAGCATGGACGTGGGGAGGGATTTCTTGGCGGACACCAAAGGGATGAGGAGGGCTGAGAGGAGGAGTTGGGGGAGGAAGGCTAGTTTTTCGATTTGGAATGACGGTGACAAAGAGGGGGGGAGTGAGGAGGAGAGATAGAGTTGGGTGTTGTAGGGGGAGAAGTTGTGGCGGTGGTCGATGCGGGTTACGTGGTGGAGGTAGGTTTCTTGAAGGAAGGGGTGGCCGTAGCTGGAGAGAGTTAGAAGAGATGATAAAGAGGGAGAGGGGGGTATGGCTTACATGAGGTACATTGCCATGTTGAGGGTGGAGAAGGTGGTTAGGCTGATGACGGCGAGCTGGATACGGGCTGGGGTGATGAAATTGATGATGCGGGTGGTGAGAGAGGTTGGTTGGGATGACTTGGGGGGGTTCGTCTTGTTGGGGAACATGCTTTCGTTGTCCATCCACCAGACGATGGCGGGCGCATAGATGAAGGGATAGATTTTGAAATGAACGCTGAAGCCGAGCAGCAGACCGGCCAAGGTGACGCGCCTTTCCAACACAGCCCATAATAGTGCCACTACCAAGACTCCGAGAAGACCTTCGGAGCTTCCTCTTGTGCTAATGGTGGCTACCATGGGGTTGAGAAGCCAGATGGTGGCGAATTTGCGGGCTCGAGGGCCGTCCATGGATTTGGCGAGTACCTTTTCTAGGAGCCATCCTGCTATCAAGTCTGCAATTGCAAAGAGAACCTTTCCAGAGCTGAAGAATGCAACGTCTAGGATCTGGTGTCCAGTGACGTGGGCGGTTGGTATAAGCAACCAGGCTAGAACTGGGGTGTAGCGGTAGGTCTCTCGTTCATAGGGGCTCAGCCCCTGGGAGACGAAGCGAGCGGCATCGGTGAAGACGAGGTAGTCAATGTCGGTGTATTTGACCGGCGAGTTTGCGTCCTGCCAGAGGCCGTAAAGGAGAAACACCAGACGAAAAACTGCGGCGGATAGGTAAAGGGGGAGGGGGCGGTCAAAAAAGGTGGCTACCAGAGAAGGAGCGGTTGAGGGTGATGTTGCCTGTGGCATTGGTTGGCCTGTGGCTGATGATTTCGTCATGTCTTTCCGTCTTGTCCGCCTGATCAAATTTCAAGTCGTTTGTGTGTCAACATCGATCCCGCTTCTGGAATTGTTTTCGATTTTCCCTTTCTCGTCCAAGCTTAGCAACACTGCAACGACGTGTCCAACCCGATCCAGCTTGGTGATTGCCTAGCTTCCCATACAGAATTCTGACCACCTGTGGAACGACTTTATTTCATCAAGAAATGTTCGTTTGTTAGGAATCGCTTCAGCTTACAATATAGATAAGTATTGTTGATGTATGCAATAAGTTGTCACCCACCCTTCATGTCTGGTTGAAGCTCACCCCTGTTTCGATGAGATGAGCTTAACAATTTTGGTGCAGAACCACACCCTGGGGTGTCCACTAGCACCAAACCAATCACCACGACGTCAAAAATGGAAGGCGTCCAAGAGCAACAACCGACTGCAACAACTGTACAAACCAACAAAAAGACTTTAAAATGTCTGGATTCAAGCGTGACTGGAATGGAAATGCCAAGAAGAGAGATGGGCCAAAGCCGCCTCCGAAAAAGGCTGTGCAGAACCAGTTCACACACATGTTTGAGAACCTCAGAGACGAGCTTGATCAACATCATGACCGCCGGGAGCGCATTATCAAGGCTTCAAGGGACATCACGGCTTTGAGCAAGAAAATGTGAGCTTGCATGTGTCTTGGCTAGGGCTAACCGTTCACTGACCATCGTGACAGAATATTTGCTTTGCAGAGGTACAGAGTGGACCTCGCCTCCCAGAAAATATCTTGAAATGCTCATATCATTTATTCAGAGTCCGGAAAATCGACGAGGAATTGCCAAAGAATATTCAAGCCGAAATCGACACACGGCTTGCCGATATCGCCAAGCTCCTGGCCACCATTGCTCCTGAGATCCAGGGCATCAACCGCTACCGTTATGCTCGATCCCTGATGTGCCTGGAAGAGCTTGTCGAGGCACTCACTTTCTGCCATTATCTCAAGACGCAGACCCTCATCAGCCCTGAACAACTATCTCCCATCATGGACGACTTGGTCCGGAAAGGGATCACACCGTCGGAGGATGTAGCCATGACAGATGTCAACGAGCTAGCCGCGGCGACCCCCGAGAAACTTGAGGAGAAGGAGACACCCAAAGTCAGCCTCACCCAGGATGACTACCTCTACGGCGTGTTTGACCTTACAGGTGAAATGATGCGCTTCGCAACTACGTCGACAGCATTGACGGGCACCATGGCGGGAGGTGGGGCCGAGGGCGACGACCAGCCTCGGACAATTGTTGAGGATATGCATGAGCTGGGTAGCTTTTTTGAGATGCTCCCTGTTGGACAAGGCAACAGATTTCAGTGGGAGAAGAAGCTGGAGGTGACGCGGCAGTCTGTGCAAAAGGTTGAACGTTTGGGGTACGACAGGACCATCAGGGGCAGCGAGCGGCCCAAGGGGTGGATTCCGGACTTGAGCGGTGGTGATCAACCTGAGGAGGAATAAGTGTGTACCTTTCAGACCATGTGGGCACTATGATTGTTCTCCCTGATAGACTTATGACTTGCAGTATGAGACAATGGATTCCTTGCTTCAACTATACCCGGAAGCGGTTTTGGGCTCGGGCGAAGAGAATGCCAGTAAACTCTATTTAACATGAGAATACACTAGCTTCTCAGGACATTTTGTGGTTGTCATGTTCATGGTGTTTGAGTCATTCCAGAAACATGCATGTGATTGGTAGGGCGAGTAAGAACACTCCCTGTTTCTCCTAGGCCAGCTCCGAGCACCCCAGATCCCCAATATATGTATATGCCTGTGCTTCAATGAGCAGAGACGAACATCGAGTGTGATATCGGGACTTCCGGCCAAGTCTTTGCAGAATCCAAGGAAGAGCCTTCGTGGTGCTTCGTAGGTGATCTGGACCTGGCTATCCCAAATATGAGATGAAACTCGCAGCACCTAACCAAGGGGCTTGCAAGGTCAATATCAGTTAAAGTGGAGTGTCGGGCAGCGACCCTTTCTGCCTCAGGCCACTAACGCAGGGACGAGGGTGGTGAAAGTGGGCTGCCCAGTGCGGGGTCCCGCCGACTCGGCGAAACTTATTAAATCCAAAAGATTTTCCAACCCCGCCATCCTCGTCCTCCCTACTGCCACCTCGACAACTTCTCATCCACACCTCTTCCAGACGACTCAAAACATCATCAAAATGGGCTTCACCGATCTCCTCTCCGATGCCGGTCTTACCGTGCTCAACAACTGGCTCCTTACCCGCTCCTACGTTACCGGGTACGTTGATATTTCCCCCCCGCTTTGATAGTCATATCCTCTGCCACTTTTTTCCATGATGATCACTATGGTCCGTGTTTCTTAGCAGACTTAAGACCTCTGCAAATGATTACACACCCAGCAATTGTTGCAGTTCTGATGTTCCTTCTCCCATATACCCCGCAGCGCAGTTCAGTTTTGGCACTGAATTGCGCCTTGTGTCCTCTTTCCCACGGCCAAATTCTTGCGCGCAAAAGAGACATTGTGACTAACAAAGGCGCTCTCTTAAAGGTACTCTGCCTCCCAGGCCGATGTTGTCGTCTTCAAGGCCCTGAGCTCCGCTCCCGATGCCGCCAAGTACCCCAACGCTGCCCGTTGGTACAAGCACATCGCCACCTACGAGGATGAGTTCACCACCCTCCCCGGCGATGCCAGCCAGCCCTACACTGTCTACGGCCCCGACGTCGCCGAGGTGACCCTCAACCCCGCCAAGGCTCCCGCCGCCGCTGAGGAGGAGGAGGATGAGGATGTCGACCTCTTCGGCTCCGACGATGAGGAGGAAGACGCCGAGGCTGCCCGCATCCGTGAGGAGCGCCTCGCCGAGTACCGCAAGAAGAAGGAGGGCAAGACCAAGCCCGCCGCCAAGTCCGTCGTTACCCTAGACGTCAAGCCTTGGGGTACGTTACAAACCCCCCCTCCCCCCCTGGTATCCTTCAACAAAACCATACTAACAATATCTCTACAGATGATGAGACCGACATGGCCGCCCTCGAGCAGGGTGTCCGCGCCATCGAGAAGGACGGTCTCGTCTGGGGTGCTTCCAAGCTCGTCGCCGTCGGCTTCGGCATCAGGAAGCTCCAGATCAACCTTGTCGTTGAGGATGAGAAGGTCTCTCTCGATGATCTCCAGGACCAGATCGCCGAGCTCGAGGACTACGTCCAGTCTTCCGACGTTGTTGCCATGCAGAAGCTTTAAGTGGTTGTCATGCGTGAACAAAATAATGATGGTCATCTAAAAAAAAAAAGCCATGGCCTTTTTGCTACCAAGATGTAATGAGTAACGAATGGGTCTTTTCTGAAAGTTTTCTAGCGTGTGTTGTTGAATCTAATATGCGCAACAAAATCAAACAAAAAGCCACCAGTGCTCTTTTGGGGTAGCAACGTTATAGAACACAAATGACACAATAAAAAGTCAAATGCTGGATCATACTTTTTGCTTGCCTGATTGAAATGATGTGCTTCAGGGCTATGTATCGACATAAGCAGGAAGACCTCTGGTAGAGGGCATATGTTCAAGAATTCTGATTTGCAGCCGATACATCCCCTAGTAAACAAAGCAAGACAGGCAAACAACTTATTCCGTCTATAGATATCAGGTATTTAATGCTTGCTTTCCTGCCCATTTTGATGCCCCTGCCTGCCTTCTCTCACTCTCTCGTCTTAATCTCCCAACTTAAACCTCCACAGCATCAGACATTCCTCATTCCCTCCATCCTCAACATCCAATTTCATCTCACTTGCTCATCAGTATCATAATCCTTCACTTTCTCTACACACACTCTTCACAATCGCCTTCTTCCCATTTGTGTTCCTTCACCCCAGCTTCACACCCCAAACCCCCCTCCCAGCGCTGACCCCCAACCAATCTCCATACTCCCCCCCAGCCAAATGCGGCACCCACCCCAGATTGCCTACCTCGTACTCGCACTGCCAAGCAGCAACCGGACTCCTGACGTTATCAGTCGCCGCCCCTCCAGCAGCAGCTGGGGCCCCAGCAGGCGGCGGAGCAGCCCCATTGGTGGAAATCGTAGCCGCGTTGGACGTCGTGTTGTTGTTCAACAAGTCCCAAATCAGGACCTGGCAGTCGTCACCTCCCGAGGCCAACGTTCCTCTCCTGAGAGGGGACCACTCAACGCAGTTGAGCGCGCCGCCGTGGCCGCGGAGCTCGAGGAGAGCCTGGCCTGGTTGGCGCACGTCCAGGATTCTTATTACGTTGCTGTCTTGGGCAAAGGTGGCGAGGAGGTGCTGGTCATGCGGGGAGGTGGCCAGGCGGAGGAGGGGTGGGGGGTGGGACATTGTTTGCTGGGCGAGGGTGGGCGAGATGCGGCCTCCATTTGCGTCTGGAGAAACAATGTCAGTGTTTTGGGGGATAGCATAGGAAGGGGGGAACAACAAACCTCTTTCTTCCTTTCCAGTTGGCTCGTAAATGATGGTACTGTGCTCCAGACTCCTGAGATCAAACATTCTCACGCTGCCGTCCTGGCCACAGCTCACAAAGACGTCGACGCTGTTGGCACAGAAGCGGACATCGTAGACTTCCTTGTCGTGGGCAATCAGCTGGGTTTTGGCTGTGAGCGATGGGATGTCCCAGATGGTGCAGGTAGTGTCAATGCTCGAGGTAATGATTAAGCTGGGGGTCACCGTATTCCAGTCGAGCGAGGTCAGGGGTGCTGTATGATCGGGAGTCTTAGAATTCGAGAGCAGAGCTAGGGGGGTCAATTTCGTGATGGGCATATCGCGGCCATTTCTTGACGTTATCGACGAGCCAGGAGTCTGAGCTTGAGGGTCGGAAGGGAGAGACCAAAGCCGAAGGTGGTCGCCGGACGTTGCGAGAAGGTCAGTCGACTGCTTTTGTGACGATGGGGGCTCCCATAAAAGACGTGTAACGGGGTATGAGTGGGTGGCTTCTGCGATCCTGGTGAAGTCCATCGTGTACCTGGAACCGGTGGGCGAGTAGACATCGGATGGTGTTGGAGATACCTGGGCGTCGAGAATTTGAATCTAGAACCAAGGGGCATCCAGTTAGGAGACTATCTATGGTCCAAGAAAATGGCATATCAGCAAAGCACACTCACAAAATTGTGACCATCTTCTAAATAGCTCCCAATAGCCACTTTTCCAGCGCTATTGCCTTGAGGCGCCCATTTACACCAGTCAAAGGCGTAGAGAGCCCATGGAGCCATGTAGTTGCTGGTACGAGACTGGGTGTTCGCATGCTCGTAGGAGGTAGTCCCAGGAATGCCATCGGAAAGACTCGAGTCAGCGCGGGGCCGTATGTCAGCGAGACCAAGAGGCGCATTGGACGGTATGCGCTGGGAGCCCGAAGACTGGCTATATTTTGAATCCGTTGGCGACATATACTGTGAAGAGCCCCCGGCACCGCCAGGAGTGGTGGGAGCGTAGGCAGAGTAGCCGGACCCGCCCTCGTAGGCTGTGGCGGGGCTGGATCGCGGGTAATTATGTGACAGGTTCATGGAGTTGGACTTTGTTGGGGTTTGATGAGGCTGGTAATCTGGTGGCTGCTGCTGCATAGTAGGCAAGACTGGAGCGGTATTTGACGAGATGACAGGAGGTCTGGCCTGCAACCCGCCAGGCTGAAGTACGTTGGGTACTACACCAGTGCTTTGATGATGGTGCTGCTGAGGATTTGGGGATTGCTCGAGCTTGATATGGGGAGGTACACCGGGACCCGAAGAATATTGGCGGGTTGGAAGCTGCTGCTGCTGGAGGGGATGCTGGCCTTGGTGGGCCATGGCGGATGACGAGGGCAGGTGGAGCTCGTCGTGTTGCGTCGAGTAGGCGTCTGTCCGCCGTGACGGTTGCTGGTATTGCTGCTGGTTCATGGTCTTGGACACTCTCAGGACTCAGCGCCCAGCACAGCACAGGAGGTTCGGTGCCGGGTCCGAGCTTGATCGGAGGCTCGACTCGAATCGAGCGGTGGGAGGCGGGGGATGATTGGAGTGCTTGTCTGGGGGGCGGGGTGCCTCGTAGTTCGAGATGCGCCAGAGCGATGCGATTGTCCGCCAACCGTGGCTCCGTCTCGCGGCCGGAATGCAGGTCCGGTAGATGCCGCGTCTTCAGTGCGAGATGTGGCTATTGGGCGCAAGAGCCCAGAATTAGCTTGCTGAGAATATCGCAGGACTGTGCTATGGCGAGGAGGGGATTTCCCAAACCAGGGACCAAATGTGATGTTTCGGTTTGGCAGCAATCGTGCACCCAATCCAGCCGCCGAGGGGCTAGCCGCCAAGTCGCGAATCGCCAGCCGCCTACTGAGCACTGACCAGGTGTCTGCGGCTGGTCCCTATCACCCTAGCTCTACTCGGTAGTATGTACACTTAGGAATCATTCCTGCACATCACTAAACGTATACGACGTACAGGCATCTGAGTTGTGTCCAACATCGCCAGACAATGAGATATACGACTTCCCCCGGGTGATGGGGCTGTCTCCCGCTTGAACCGTTGGTCCTACTCAGGGGTAGCCCCGCAGCCTTTTTGGAGGTGGTGGAGCGGCCTACCCCGCTAACAGCAAGCTTGATTCAGGGTCTCCGTCTCCTTTCAGGCGCTCGAGGACTTCGCAGCGACAGCTTCATCACCAGAACAGAGGGAGTTGGATAAACAAAACCGGAAGAACCACTGCAGACCTCACGTGTTCCCCGCTACCCAGCCAGAACCAATCGAACGGATATCTGCAGAGCTGGGGACGAACCGCGGTTATTGTGCAACAGACTGGCTCCGTCTCAACGTCCCGCTAAACAACGTCTGTCAACTCAAACTGTATCGTACTTAACATCCGTTCCGCTGGGACACCTCAACCACCAAACATATCTTGAATCTCTCATCAAATATTCTTTTCTTCCATGTTTTGATTTCCAACACGATCAGTGACAACTATCCACGATGCCTCGAGAAGATCTACCTTCGTTACTATTGCTTCCATTTCCTCCTGACCCCTCAAGTCGTCCATTATTAAATGCAGCCTATCGGCCATCCATCACAGCTGCACTCTCAAGGTTAAAGCGACCAAATAGCGCCTCCAAGCTCATTGTAGCTGTCGAATGCCCGATATTGCACGGCCAGTTCCTGCGATCTAAGACCTTGTCATGGACTGAAGCCCAGGCTCTGGTAGCAGGAATCTACACCATCATCTCAGTCGTCTCCGCTCGGCTTTCCATCGGCACTGAAATCGACGGCGGGCCAAACTCAGTCGATGCTACAGTCGTCCTAATCGACCACAACCGCAACAAGCGCTTTACTGAAGACTTCCGCCCTGCCATCGAGACTAACAACACCCCCGTAATCGACCTCGCAACGTTTGCCTCAGCCTACCACCCGTGGAACTACATCTTCCACGTCCGAAGTGAGCTTGGGCTTCAGCTTTACCAGACCTACCTCAAGCTAGCCGAAGGTAGACAGACACTGCTACAGGAGCAGTTGGTCCCTGTCGAAGGAGGCATCACTATGAATGCTGCCCCATCCGTCCAGGGAAACTCACCTCGTCCAACACCAACTCAAACGCCAGGTGTCCCCGTCGTCTGCCTAGGTGGCACGTTTGATTACCTACACCCAGGCCACAAGCTTCTCCTAACAGCCGCGGCTTTGCTGCTGAAAGTCCCAAGAAAGGACGACCCCAACATGCAGCCCTGCACGTACATCATCGGCATCACAGGCGACGAGCTTCTCAAGAACAAAAAGTATGCCGAGTTTGTCCAGTCCTGGGAAACCCGGGCGCGGAATGTGATTCTGTTTCTGTCACGCATCCTCGAGCTTTCGGAACGAGGGTGGAAAGACACCCAGCAGCCGCGACGAGTTGAGGAGAAGGACGGGGATTTCAGGGCCTGGTTTAGGGATGGGACTATTCTTGTTCATTGCGTGAGAATTCAAGATCCTTTTGGACCGACGATCACGGTGGAGAATGTGGATGCGCTGGTTGTGTCAGGGGAAACGAGGTCAGGAGGGAAGGCAGTGAATGATAAGAGGGCTGAGCAAGGGTGGAAGACGTTGGTGGTGTTTGAGGTGGATGTCTTGGATGCTGAGGATGTTTTGGAGGAGAGGGAAGGGACCAAGACGGAAGACAACTTTTCGGCGAAGATTAGCAGTTCGGCGATACGACAACAAAGAGCGTTGGCGAATCCGGGGACGAAGATATGAGGTGGATGAAGCAACTGGTGTGGTTATGATGGAAATGATTTGATTTGATTTGATTTTGTTATCATTTTCTCAGCTAGCCAACCGAGCTGATTTCGGATATTTTCTCATTTGTTTGCCTTCACCAACTTGGACAGCTTGGAAGCAATGATGAGCCATATTCGTCTTGCCTCTTATTCGGAAGCTTGTGCCATGACACTCGCCGCTTGCTGATACTCAGCAAACATACTACATCAACAGTAGACGGTCTGTGCCGCCGCCACAATATCGGTTTTTCGGTTCGGACTTTTGACTACACTGGTGGCCGTCACACGTTTCTGCACGCCTGTGGTTAGGTACGTACACGCAGTTTATGCTACTAGATTTCTTGTACATTCATACTATTGTGACCTTTGAATTCTTATTTAACTTACCTACCATTGGATAAACTACGCACCGCGCTGGCTAGCCCGTGACTGACTCAGTACCTATCTATCCGTTGTCTCAGGTCTGTGTAGAAGCGAAAAAGGGACTTCCCAAACCTTCGCTTTAACACTGCACCGAACCCCCCCAAAATGCAACATTGGCCTAAACCAGCATTACCTCTTTCTATACGCCTCAAGGGATTATGCTCGCATATGGAAGTGTGCATACTACCTAAACGCCACCAACAAACAAAACCTCTCAATCGGTTCCCCCCTCCGACGATGCGCGGAGGTACGCCAGCGGCGTAGGTATCCAGGCCCCGTTAACCGTTGCAGTCTTGCAGCGTATGTCGCAAGGTCCGTGCCATCTCTGACTGGGGTTCGGGTTCCTCCACTTACTTTATATATTCTGTGCCGTTGTATTTTGCTGCTGGGCCTCATCCAAAGCGCCACCTTCCTAGGCAGGTTGCCGTAGCACGTTGTGAACACAAGAACATGCACTGAAAAGCAAGCACATGCATGATGACCTTCTGGACGAGGCGTTGAAAGATGGTCAACATACTTTTGAAGATGGTCAATAGTCCCCGTAAAGATTCCAGCTACCAAGCTTTTTAAGATAATCAATAAAGGTCCGAACATAGTTAGGAGGTCGTTTAATATATTAAAAGGTGTAAACCGATGGTTATTACATGTTCACTGCTTTTCAGTATCAACTCTATTGCCCAGGGCTTGTGTAGCTAGGTAGATAGGTTCTTGTGTCTAACGTCGTCGTTATTGTTGGCGGTTAGATCAGCCGATTTGGAACCGCAAGCGATTATTATCATGTGTAGAAAGAATGTCAGTCGATCGGTGCTGTACTTACAGGTATTCTGATTTCTCTGGCAAGTGTATCCGTATCTAAGTTGATTTATTTTCCCGTGCCTTTTTTTTTTCATCTCGTCGTGTCCAGAAAAAGAGAAGCATCCAAAGCGGTAACGTACATGAAATTTATACAGTCCAATCCGTGTCCAAGAAAAAAAACCAAGAATAATCCCATAGCCAGAAAAACAAGGAACTGTACCCATTGATGGGGTAGGTAAATGTTGTCGTTGTTAATACACCACCCTTTAATCAACTGAAATAGTCCACTTCGTCTGCACCCTAATCCCCTCCGGCTGTCTGTGGTAGTTCTGATCTCCCACTTGCATCGTCAGCGCCTCCTCGGAGCTGTTTGCCCGCAACGGTGTCCCGGTTCTGTCCCCATCCGGCGTGGCGGCGGCGACATCCGTTTTGTGGTACACCTCCTTGTTGGGCGCGTAGAGGTCCTCCATCACGATGACCGTGTCGGTGCCGGGGTCAGACCTGTTCTTCAGCTTGCTGAACCCGTTGGTGCCGTTGGTGCCGTTCTCAGACGAGTGATACGGGTCGAGCTTGGAGGAGCTTTGGCGAGAAAAATAGCGCGTCCAGAGGGTGCCGAGCATGGGGAGGCTGACGCAAAAGATGCCGAGGTTTGGCTCGGTGGCGGACCAGAAGTCGGCCCAGATCATGGATTCGGTCAGGTTGACGAGGTCGAGCTGGGTGAGGGTTACGATGCGGATCATGGCGACTACGCTGACACTGGGAGGGAAAGAGGTTTGTTAGAAGTGTAGCCAGGGATGTAGGATGGGTAGGAAGTTACGTACAGTAGACCGACCAAGAAAACGGCTGTCAGGGCAATCTTCTTGCCCTTGGAGGTTTTGAGAGTCCAGACAGTGGGAATGGGGAGCGTCAAGATCAACACGTCGGTGATGATATTGAAAGCACCAATGGCGATAAAAGACCCGACTTGGTCACCGCATTGCGCCGTTGGCATGAGTTCGAGGGTGTAAATGGCGGCAAAGGGACGGCAGATGAGGAACACCTGCAGGATATTTCCGACAGACCAGAGGCAAACAAAGATAATGGCACCCTTGGTGGCCATGCGCATCGTCTTGTTGACGAAAACTCGGAGGTAAAAGACGAGAACGCTGAGCTTGATGGTGCTGATGGACGTCGCGTAGATCAGTTCGTAAGAGACGAGCATCTTGAGGATATGTTCGATATTCGGAGCAGTTTGAGCCATTGGATATCCTACACCCATTGGTGCCCCTGGAAAAAACGTATGAGCACATTGTCTATATCTCCAGGTGAGGGAACAAAAGTCAACACTTACACATGCCCTGAATCACTACCATGGCCATGCCCTGAGGCACCGCAAACAGAATAAGGTAGTCATCCCACCACAAGCCAGCCCCCGTGAGGAAGCGAGCAAATAATCTCAGACCAATGATCACCAAGGTTATGAAGGCTAGTACGCAGTTGATGATGAGATGAACCTTGACAATGTCGAGGACCGGGAACTCGACGTATTCGAACATCTTGGATGGCTGACCAGACAGGATTGGGAGAATCAGTGGGCGTTGTCCTCCTTTTTGAGCGTGGAAAGCCCACGGCAGATATCTCGAGGTTGATCCAAGGAGTTGGAATGGAAAGGAGCAAAAAAAGGATATAAACTGGGGCGCCGTTTCAATACCGAGACTGCTGTGGAGCTGGTAGTGCCAACCACTTGCTCGGGAGAAGTGTAGGGAACAGGGGAAGGAATGTAAGGAAAGGTAAAGATCGTCAGCATGGCATTTTGGACATGTCCGGCAAGCAGCCCAGGTAGTTTTCAGGGCTCGGGAAAGAAAGGATAAGCAGCAGTATAAACACGCTGTGCCTCGTGTGGGTAGCAGTCACGAATACAAGGAAGAGAAGAAATATTATAAACTGCAAAATGGTTGCAACAGCGTTGCATTGCCGGAGAAGTGCACTATGCCCTCCAGACCCGGACGTGTAAGTGGCACTGTGCCGCGCATGTGCCGTCCCGGTTCTCTTGGAAGAAAGGGGAGTGGCCTGCCATAAGCGAAGGGCTTTGGGGGTCTTTGGATAAGGTGCGATGTTTTTTTTTTGAAAACTGTGGTGCCCAGCCTCGGCTGTACTTGGTGATTTTGGATCTATGCAAGTTTATTTGAGTGATGGTATGGTCTTGTCAGGGCAGGGTGGGACTGAGAATTTTCTCTGCTTGGCTCCATGGCTCCCAACGCAGTAGAATGTGTTCATCTCTGGACCACGAAGAGGTTCCTCCATGCGGATATCACTGTGGCATAAATCTTCATTTATTCTGCGCAGAGTCCGGCTTTGTTGCCCGGCGCGGTAAGATAAAACCGTTGCACTATTAGGGACGGCGCGGACGTGTTCCACAGCGGAAGCCATCAACGGCTTGACCGAGTCCCAGGAATCTTGGCAAGTCTTGACAGCGGAGGACGGAGACGAAGAAACAGACGAACCAGGCTTTTCAGCGACGGCCTTGGAATTCTTGGATCGCCCCATGGATACATGGGCTAGCTTGTTTGAGCAGTGGAGCTCAAAACCTCGTCTTCAGAGGTTCTCGTCGACTTCTCCTCTTCCGGATGGCTTCCCCGGGCAATCACTTCCCTTCCAAACCCCCACTTTCCGTGCCCCGAAACCACCTCCAGGCATGGACACTTCAAAGTCTCCCATTGCCTCTTGTTGTTTCGATAGCGCGAGACCAGGCTGGTTGACTCGCTGGACGAGTCCATTTGGACAATACATACCCCGCCCTCAACCCTGGTCACAATTACCTGGGGCAGATCTGCGCCCCTTTTTGCCGCTCCATACCACCTCGAGCCTGTCCACTGCCCACCGTCTGAGGAGCAAACTCTCGCTGCTTCAAGACCCCAGTGTAACTCTGGTCTTTTTTCGAACAACTTGGCGTGCTGGCGAGTGGTATCGTCGAGCCAGAACCCTCCCAACTGCAGCCACCACCTGCAGAACACCGCGGAACACCTGCAGAGCACCCACATTTCTGGAGCTCACGACACCGAGGTGTGGAGGGGCGGCCCCTGGAATAAACAAACTCTTAGGCCATGTTCAGGTCGGCGATGGGAACCATTGGCGTGACAGCCAGTGGGGGCTGATGCTGATAGGAGAGGGGAACAGAAGCAAACAAAAGGACCACATTCGCAACTTCCTCGGACGAAGCGAGGGTGATCTTCATACCGACTTCTCCATATTCCCTTTTGCTGCGTGCTGCGAGCCTGGTGATATCCGTTTTGTGACCCCTATAGTTCGTCATCCCCGAACTGCCGAAGCCGAGATATCTTGCCTCCCCCCCCCTCTAGTGCATCCAATTGGCAAGCCTCTTTCTATTTCCATATCTGTACGGTTTTGGGTGCCCCTTTCCGTATCTTCAGCGACATCCAGCCTGCATCTTGCCGAGAGCGCCCAGATTCTTCGGTACAACCCACCACCAGCATCCCATCATGGCTTCTGTTGATCTCGAGAAACCTTTCGACTATGTCGTCGTTGGCGGTGGTACTGCCGGCCTAGTCATCGCCAACCGACTCTCCGAGGACAGTGATGTTCGAGTTCTTGTCATCGAGGCCGGTGCTGACCGTAGCACCGATCCCCTGGTTCTTTGCCCTGGTCTTGTTGCTGGCCTCTACGGCAAGGATGAGTATGACTGGAACTTCATGTCAACACCCCAGGTATGTCATGTCCCTCTTTGAGTGTTCCGTTGATCACGAAGACCCTTGTGCTGACCATGCTTTTGTAGCCCACCCTAAACAACCGCATCATCAACCAAGCTCGCGGGAAGATGCTTGGCGGCAGCTCGGCTCTCAACTTCCTCATGCTGTTGTACCCTTCAAAGGGAAATATCGATGCCTGGGCTTCCCTGGGTAACGAGGGCTGGGACTTTGACTCTCTCGCTCCTTACCTCCGCAAGTTTGCAACCGTTCACACTCCTCCCCAGTCGTCCAAGGACCTCTGCGGCTTAACCTATCACAATGAGGATCTCGCCAAAGGCGACGGGCCGATTCACGTCACCTTCAGCGAAGGCTACAATGTCACCAACCAAGCTTGGTTGAAGACATTTGCTGGTCAAGGCTTGGAGGTCACCACTGATCCCCGTGACGGAAGGGCGCTGGGTGCCTTCCAGAACCAGGCCAGCATTGACCCGGTAACCCACACCAGAAGTTTTGCTGCCAGCGGCTACTACAGCCCAGAGGTTGCGAAGCGATCCAACCTGGTGGTTCTCACAGAGACCTTGGTAAGCAAGGTCATTCTCGACACCACGGGTGATGAGCCCGTTGCCACTGGTGTCGAGATCGTGACCAAGGATGGTGAGAAGAAGCAGATCTCTGCCAACCTCGAAGTCATCCTCTCGGCTGGTACCCTCCAGTCGCCCCAGATTCTGGAGCTTTCAGGCATTGGTAGCAAGAACATCCTCGAGAAGCACAACATTCCCGTCATTGTCGAGAATCCCAGCGTTGGCGAGTACGTGCAGGACCACCCCATCGTATGCCAGAGCTTCGAGGTCGCCGACACAACCCCGTCAGGGGATGTCCTCCGTGATCCCAATGTTCTGAACGCTCTAGTGGGCATGTACCAAGCCTCCGGCGCCGGCCCCCTCGGCCAGAGCACCATCAGCGTAGCCTACTCTCCCCTCGTCGATGGTTCCGGCATCGTCTCCGCCGAAGCCAAGAAGGAGCTCCTCGCCTCCCACGAGCAGACCCTCACCACCCCCGACGCGCAGGCCATCAGGAAGCTCGTCGAGTCCTCGGACGAGGCCACCTTCCAGTTCCTGCTTTTCCCCACCCAGATCTCGATCCCCGCGACGCCCAAGTCCATGGCCGAGTACATCCTCCCCGTCCTGCCCGAGAACTACATCACCGTCATGACCATTCTCAACCACCCCTTCTCCCGCGGCAGCGTGCACATCTCCAGTCCCGACGTCCGCGCCGCCCCCGTGTGGGACCCCAAGTACAACTCCAATCCCCTCGACATGGAGCTCCTGGCTCGCGGTGTTGAGTTTGTCGAGCGGCTTGTGGACCCGTCAACGCCGTTTGGCAAGCTGTTGAAAGACGGTGGGAAGAGGCAGCCGGAGGGGTTGGTGGCAACGGATCTGGAAAAGGCAAAGGAAATTGTCCGCCAAAGGCAGATATCCGTGTTTCACGTTTCGGGCAGCTGCGCGATGAAGCCAAAGGGACAGGGTGGCGTGGTGGATGCGAGGTTGAGGGTGTACGGGACGAAGAGGTTGAGAGTGGTGGACGCGAGTGTGTTCCCGCTGGAGCCGGTGGGCAATATCCAGAGCGTGGTGTATGCCGTTGCGGAGAAGGCGGCAGATCTGATCAAAGAGGACCGGAAGGGTTTGTAAAAATCCCTTCTCTGGGGGAAAGATTGGTAACGCCTTTTTTTTTTTTTTTTTTAGGTAGACAATTGATAGTTCTTATGGAAGGCAGAGAGCTAAACGATTCAATTATCTATAGGAGCAGATGTTCTGATGTGTTTTTGAAGCTATAGAGTGACACATCTTGGTCTCAGATGGCCCTCTCATGCCCTCTGGCCTTTTGCAGATCCAGCCAGTACCCCCTAAGACTAATTTCTCTTTTCTCCTTGACATTCTTCCTGGTGTGTTGCCCAGTGTATGGATTCTCAATGAGCTTCTCAACCAAAACGTCATATGTCACGGTGGTGTCGTCTTTCTGCAAAGCGAGACACGTCACTGCGTCGGGACAAACGACAGAATTGATGGTGTTTCCCTCCCAGCCAAAACGACAGAGGTCGGGGATTCCCTGAACAAAGACGCGCTGGGACATGAGATTGGGGCGCTGAGGGTAGAAGGGGGAATTTCGGTTCGGGCATGGTTGTCTTGAAGGGCTAGCTATTAGATCTAAACTGGTCAGGGAGTGGCTAGGAGACGAGAAGCGACTTACTCGTACAACAAGCAGCAGGGGAGGGAGGAGCTCTTCAGAAGGGAATAGATGGGCATGGAGGAGTTGATGTCCACTATTGGTTTGCGAGTGATGCGGTCAGCCAACGAAGACGCCAAGGCAGAAACGACGGAGTGAAAACGTACCACAACTGGCCCGGTGGGTATTATCGAGCGCATCAAAGGGAATGCTTTGGCATTCACCCTCATAGTCGACACCAGTGAAGAAGGCTAAACCATTGCTTGCGCAGGTCTCGATGGCGGAGAGACTGCGGCCGAGAACACACAGAGGAAGGAATGAGAGGCCAGTGAGCAAAAGCCTGATGAGTCTGGCCATTTAGAATGCTGTTATGTGGGAGTTTTCTCTGGTACTTTCAAAGGCACTGGCTTGGAATTCTCCGTGAATGAGATTTCCTTAAGCCTTTTCCGTGCGATCGAGTAGGAGAAACTGAATTACTGAAAAGGGATCCTTGGAGGGCCGAGTGTTGTACGTGTGCGTCTGGGTGAGTCTGAATGTGTGGTGTTCTTCCAAAGCTAGCTTTTCGTCGGCTTTGGTTGGTGTCAGACTCATTCTTGCTTTAACGGCGTATCAGTCTCGTATTCCGATAATTCTTGTGGCAGACCACCAACGTCTGTGAACTCACCATACCACGAAACCTGGCCGCTATTTGCCGCCACCACTATCATGTGGTTGAAATCGTGGCGTCTGGTTCTTCTGGGTCTACTCTTATCTGCTCGGACCCGTGATCTTGCTAACATTCACCACAATTAACTCGATTTCGCGCAGAGGGGATACAGAAAATGCCTTTGATACCTAAAGAGCTTGGGCTCCTAATCATTATAGATGGATCATCATAAAATTGAGGCACGAGACATATTGTATGGTGCCCTAAGATACTGGAATCCAACCCGATCCAAACATCTCACACGGCCCCATCTAAGGAAGTTGGGAATTTACATTAGTGAAAGGTACCTATCTTGTCATAACAGGACAGAGCTCGTTGAATCTTCTGCGTCTTTGATGGCTGCAGATCTAGCGAAGATAAAAGCATTGAATCAGTTGCATCCTACTTAAGTACCAACCACCTTAGCAATGAAGTGAAATGTAATATCAACAGTAACCACCCCCTAGATGCATCCAGTCAACTCCTGTTACTCCAAGGGTATCTCAAGAGACTTTGTTGTCCCAAACATTACGGTCATTCCAGGCTAAGAGCTGTAGTCATCTTGGCTGCCACTGTCATAGCGATCACCTTTCTGGGGCTTGCAATACTCGCTCGTATCGCAAACAACGCTGTGGGCGAGGCCAAGATATCCTACATCTGCCAGATTAGTATCTCCAGGCATGAGACGCTGTGGCTGGCCCAGACATTGATGTCTGGCGAAAAGCGTGCAGCAATGGCCGGGCATGACGGTGGCCGAAACAACGTGGGCTGATTTCCCGCCCCCGTTTGGATCAACGTAGCCACGTGGGATATCGTAGCACCGGTTCTTGGTTAACTTCAGCTGGACACAATACTCGCCTCGTCCACAGTACTTGAAGTTGTAGTCGGCCGCGCCAATGGTCTTTGTAAAGTTCTTAAGCTTTTGATCCATTTGCCTCTGGAAAACCCACTCGTCGTCTTCAGGCTTGTGTTCCAAGTTTCTGATGCCCCATCTCGAAATGTGGTCCAGGTAGTAGTCCTGCGTGTTCGAAATGCTATAGGCAAATTCTTGTTGTTGCCATTCGCCAGGGAGGATGAATTTTTCCTTGCAGTCGCGCAGCGTAAATACGGTCCTGGTCCGAGGGTCATCAGGGATCCTCTCGTGCTTCATGCCATACGATGTGCACACATCAAACGATCCCGTCTTGCCAATCTTGCATGTCGTGTGGCCATTCTCCGGGTTCTTGACCAACTCGCCCATTGCTGCTCTGCCACAGCTCCTAAAACCCAACGTTAACGTCATACTCATGAGAGCGAGGCAGGAATGGAAAAACCTACATTCCAAGTAGCGGCACCGCATACCAGCTGCCACAGTATTCATCCGCCCAAGGCTGCTTTGACCAACTCCCGCCTGAAGCGTAACTCACTGATTTTGACCGCGACCTCGTGACCCCATACTCTTGCGTTGATGTGATAGTAGAATCCCAAGAAACCCCCAGACTGCGGACTTTTTGCTTGGTATAATCATCGCTGAATGTATAACCCATATGCGCATCTGCTCCCAAGGTGGCCTTGATTGGAACCCCAAACGGCTTCAAGTCCCCACCGCCTTCTAACCCTCCTCTTAACCCCAATCCGAAATTGAAGCCGTGTTTGGTTGTCCACGCGTTAGTCCAGCCTATTCCTTTCTGCAATTTGGTCGAGGTTACGTTGTTTGACTTGTCCGAAATCATGACTGTGAGGGTTTCACCTATCGGACCACTGAGACCCACCGTCAGCCCGCAGCTATCACCTCGCTGGCACGGGTTATGCCAACTTTGGACACCCATGACTCGGGGGTGGCCCCAAAACCACTTGTGACGCGGAGTTAGAGATTAAGCGTACTAGAAGCGCTGTGGCGGTACTCACCCCGTGACTTATTTCACAGTAGGCTTTGCAATTGTTGTCAGGGCTCATATGAATCTTGCACTCCCCGTCATGAAGTCGGTACTGAGCGGTGCAGGCAGGATTCTCTTCCACCGTCTCAAACTGTGCATTCCAAGCCTTAAAGATTAATACATCATGCACCTATGTCTTGCTTCTTTTGATCAGTGACTTACCCGGGGAAACCCAAAGCGAAGTGCCTCAGGAAAGGTATTTTCAGGATCCAAACATTGTTGCTGAGGATACATGACTGATCGGGCTCCAACAGCCGGCGCTGGGAAGCTCAGCCATGACATCAGAATCTGGCCCAGCATTGTGGTGGACGGAGGAGTTGGGAAGAATGATGTCGGGCTTTTGATCAGCGGCTCACCATACGAGGGGAGTAAGGGAATCGGAAGAAAGAGAGTGCGGATGGGGAAACAAGAAAATAAAACACAATGCGGCCAGCCAAGTACTCCTCGGCAGCAATGACCTTAAAATTTTGGCTCATGCCGCCACCACCTGCCTGGAACGCCACTATCAACTGTGGGACGAGAGCCTCCCGAGAAAATACGACTGACGAGATTGTGCCTACCAATCTTTCACAATCTTGGTTCAACGGCTGCCGCCAGCCGGTTGGCCTCACCCTAGCTGGTACAGATGATCGTTTATTTGCTAACGATCAGAACTGACAACAAATTACCGCGCGGCGAATGCTTGTGAACTTCCCATGTGCAAAAGAAAAAGGCGAATCCAAGAGAGCTTGAAGAGGGTCTGTCACTTGAGATAGTTGTAGAGAGTTATGTGTGCGAAGTGCAGGAATTTCCCAGCAAAATATCTATTCTCTCGGGGAATTACACCCTTGAGGATCAAGAGTAATTTGTTACATCCAAGCAAATTGCGTATCTACCTAGCCAAACTGCCTCCTATCGAGGTTCACTCTCAATCATCCAAATTCTTCTTAGACTTAAGTTCTTCTTGCAGAATTCCCCACACATCCACCTTCGCTTGAGCCATGACATCCCTCCCACAATGAACTTTGGTGATGCCGCTCCATGAAGCCCTGAAGAATTATAAGCTTTGTGTTGAACAAGACGGATGCAGCCGTTAAACTTACATATCCTCTGTGTCACGGCAGTTCTCCAGGAAACACTGTTGGATAACGTTTGCTATATCCCACTTTCCTCCCTCGAACTCCCTGACCTCTTGTTAGCCACACGTTATGAATCAGTGCTCGAGATAGGTTTGATCACATACACACAAAGACACATCCAGTCGTGCGCGTGAGAACACCCGGCTGTGACATAGTTCTTTTCCAGACACTCGTTGTTGCATCTGCTCTTCAACGGTTGCTTTTTTCGAGCAGGCCCAAGAGCCTGGACCTTGGACTGATTTTCTCTAACGACGAGTCCAGTCTGCGGCGAACTGGGGGGAGCTGCTACTGCAAAAGTGCTGCAGAGGACACCGACCGATGCGGCCCACAACTTCATCTTTGAATATTGTCGAAGACGTCGAAAGGGAGCGGCAATGTTTGAAGACGGGATATTTCGCAGTTGGACAACGCGCCTTCAGAAGAGAGCGAGAAAGAAGGGAATGAAATTGCTCATCAGCTTGCAAGTGAGAGGGATGCGTATTTGTGAGATTCGAAGCAAAACTCTATCTCGGTTCCGCCCCCAACACAGCAGGCGCCCGAGTTCAAGAGTGGTGACTTTGGCCCATTGATACACACGACAGCCACGGTGGAGTTGTTACATCTTAAGCTTTCACAGCTCTGTCTGGGAAAACGACACCTATTTCACTTCCTTAAGTCCAATCTCATCTTAGGACCTTCTCCTTTTTACTACTTTTGCACTCAACTTCTTCCTTCATCCGGTTTCTCGCTACGCCCCGACATCTCCTGCCTTGATGAAGCAACTATCTATTGCCTCATGGCTTCTTGCTGGGGCTACACTCCTCTATGGAGGAGTAGATGCAGCTCCCGGCGATCCGATTCATCATCTCCCTCCATCGGTTCCCAGGCCTGGCGAAAAACCAGGCGGGATCGAATATCCGTTATACAGACCGGTTCACTCCTTGCACGCTCTCAATCTCACCAGGGTTTGGCATGTCCACAAATGTCTACAAGACTGGTGCGACAATCGTGAGCTCATCTGGGAACTGGGTGGCAAGATTCGCTGCAAGTCGGATCATCCAGAGGGAGAAAACGTCATGGCATGGATCTGCAATATGGGCTACTATCGAAAAGCCTGTTCCTCCGCCATGCTCAACGAGGCCGCCAAACAGATCATTGAGTCAACATCTGACTACATGGCCAACTCGCCATCAGGGCATGTCTACTACAGTGCTGAGAGATCTCACTCGTTTGTGTTTGGTTGGGACACCTACTGCGACGGCTCTCCCACGTGCGGAGGATACCGTGATCCTACCATAGTCTGCGAGAACCAACTGAACAGCTACAGGGACAGGCCGGCTCCCAAGGCGGTTCAGTACGAAAGCATCGTTAATGGGTATGGATCTGTGCACCATGACGGCTATCAGGACGAGGGAGAGAAGCGGTATGAGGAAGGTGGAAGCATCTACGACGGCTACACGGAGGAGACTGAGCACGGGCTGCATGGCGAATTTGCTGCCGTGAGCCGCAGAGGAAACGTGCATGAGGACGATGAGGAGTTCAGCAAATATCAGCATGAAGAGGTGATCAAAAGCATAACGATTGAGCAACCGCCCGTGAAGAACAAGATATGGCCGTTGACACAGGACGGTGCCTTGAACCAGCGTAAGTGAACCTATGAGGCTGTTGAGACGAGGCTGACGTTTTCAATTTAGTAAGGCCTAGTCAGCGCTTCAAGTACCACCAGTCTGAACATAGGAAACACACCTAAGCTTCCTGTCATTAGTGGGTGATTATTGGACAACGGAGCTATGTGTCAGCAAGGGAAGGGGTGACTTTTTGGGTATGGATGGACCAACATGGATGAAAGCTCTGTTCAAACTGAACGTCGGATATTTGTTGAGAGGTACCTACATCCCTATGTAACAATTGACAGTCGCAAGAACAAATGTTTGCTGGAGGACTTGCTGCGGTGAATAGTTAACCCTTGATAACCCGAACCCCGAAGCCGGTCCCCACCTAAGTTTGCCGCTGCTCATCATGAGACAGGAAGGAAGGGATCAAGGCTTGAAAACCGATGCAAGCGCCTCGACTCCTAGTGTTCTTAAATAAGATCGTTGTAATCTTGAAAAGATTTCTGATTTGTCTATGTTTCCATAAAGTTTATACCCTCACGATCGTTCTCAACATTTCGAGCAAAAGACTCGATCAGCCTAAAGTTTCAAGTTCCACTTTCATCAAGTCCAGCTATATCCTGAAACAAAATCGCACGGATCGTCCTCAACTAGGTATCTTCACAAAGCGAAGAAACATAACAAAATGACACAGAACTACAAGAACATCGTGGTTGTTGGTGGCTCGTATGTCGGAGTGGTGAGTGTTATTCCATCAGGGTTAGGGTCCATTCAGGGGCACTTCTGCTGACCTCCCCCATTTTGGCCAGGCAACGGCAAAAGAATTAGCCAACCTCCTTCCGTCAACTCATCGTGTAAGGAGTCTATTCCCGCTTCTGGCGACCCAAAAAACTGACGCTGATGGTTTTAAAGGTCCTCCTAGTCGAACCACACACTCACTTCCACCACCTGTTCGCTTTTGTACGTGCCTCCCTCGAGAACAAGGCACACCGCCCCTTTCCTCTTCCCCTACTAACTGTAGCAAACCAGCCCCGATTTGCCATCCTCCCCTCCCATGAACACAAGTGCCTCATCCCCTACACCTCCACCTTTGCCCTCTCTCCAGACAACAACAACAACAACAACAACAACAACAACAACAACAACAACTCCCGCCACGAGGTCATCCAAGCAAAAGTCCTCTCCATCTCCCCAGATCAAACCTCCCTCTTCCTCGACAGAGAATGGGCCGGCTCAAACACCCTCCCATTCGGATACCTCGTCGCCGCCACCGGCTCCAACCTCTCCCCTCCCGGCACAATCCCCCACAACACCAAGCCCGAAGCCATCAACTTCCTCCAGTCCTACCAATCCTCCCTCCGCTCGGCGAAATCGATAGCCATCGTCGGCGGCGGCGCCGTCGGCGTCCAAATGGCCTGCGACCTGAGAGAAATCTACCCCGGAAAACAAGTAACACTGATCCACCCCCGAGACAAGCTCATGCCAGCCTACCACCCCGCTCTCTCCAACCTCATCAAGGCTCGCTTTGCGGAGCTGGGCGTCAAGCTCGTCACCGGGAGCCGGGTGGTGATTCCTACGGGTGGGTTCCCGTTGGAGGTGGCTAAACCGACAGAGGTCAAACTGCAAGATGGACGGGTCCTGGCGGCGGATTTTGTCATCACCGCCACGGGCCAGACGCCGAATAACCAGTGGCTGAGGACGACGCTGAGGGGTGATGGCGGTGGGGGGGTGATTAATGAACGGAACGGGTTTGTGAGAGTGAAACCGACAATGCAGATCGAGGGGTGCAGGCGACTCTTTGCGGTGGGGGATATCAACGACTGTGGCGCTCACAAGGCGGCGAAGCCGGGGATGGTGCAGGCTGGTGTTGCCGCGAGGAATATTGCTGCTCTTGTACGCGGGGAGGAAGCAGAGGAGGAACTGGTGGTTGCACCGGCTAGTATCCATCTGACGTTGGGGCTGGTGAGTTTATGATAATAAAAGGTTAACGGGGTGAGATGCTAATGGGACGAAAAAAACAGACCAAAAACGTCATCTTCAGAAACCCAGATACTGCAAAGGGAGCCATGGAGCCGTACATCAATTTGAAGGACGAGTAAGTTCTTTTTGCTGAGAATAAACCAAGAGAGTAAATGCTGATAACTGGAACAGTGGTAGAGAAGACATGAACATCGAGGAAGTCTGGGGAAGAAGAGGGCCCAAGGTCGCCAGTGAAAGAGAATATCATTTGTAGTTTGTCTTTGATGCTATAACCACTAAATGAATTTTTTTTTTTACATCTATGAATGTCAAGACCCCTATCTGGTTCCTCATCTTGGATGATCCCTTTATCTATGGCATACTCATCGTACAAGTCATGAGAGTCTGACTCGGCATCGGAGGTATTGATATTGTTGCATGTTCAAGTCCAGGGTCGACAGTGGTGTACGCACAAGGCTGATAGTCTGAAACATTACCCCCCGTCGTGTAAGGGATGATGCTCAAAGTTTCGCCATTCTGGCAAACACAGTGATTCCCAATTCCTTCATGAGGCGCCGCCGCATTGACGCAGAAGGGATCAGTCGTCAGATTTGCGATGGGAACGGTTGTCCAGATGATGTCTGGGATCGGAATTACTGAGTCTCTTGTTGCTGATGGTGATGTTGATGATGACGATGATGATGATGATGATGTTGTTGTTGCTGTTGCTGTTGGAAAACAGGCGTAGGTCTTGTTATATTGAGGGATGGTAAAGGGGGGCCGCGTGTCTTTGTAGAAAGTTGATGGCACCCATCTTCTATGCTGTGGATTTGCCTGACTAGAGGAGAGAAATAAGAAAAGCAAAGCCAATATTGACGCCATTGTGCCAGCTATCGAATGGGACTGGCTAGAAGAAAATCATTCATCTGTATTTCCCAGTGTTCAGTCCACTTATACCCCTGAATCAAACATGACAAACGCGTGACAGGTTGCCTTTGTCAACGTCATTCTCACCCAAGTGGCTTTGCACAAATCGGAGCCCAGTGACACAAAGAAGGAAAGCTGCACATTGCTACCGGACGTACAAGGCATCGATTCACATGTGTGCCATAGAGGGTGGAACAGTGTCATGGTGTCATCAGTCTCGAGTCCATGGTTGCTCAAGAGCTTGATTCTCCCACCCAGTCACCACTTGGACACCCGCCCTTGAACCCACAAAGCGGAAGTACACGGTCCAGGATTTTATCGTGTACGGCCATGTGTCGCCACGGAAGAATGTGTTGGTCATGCGGATTTGTCTTGTGCGGCCTTCAAAGTAGTTGGCTAGCTCCTCGAGGACGGCGGGGTGTTCAATACGCTTTTTGCCATAAAAAACAGCCAGAATCTCCACCTTTGGACCTGATAGCGAGGAGGATGAGGTGATGGACCGCCATGGCTGTGATATGGTAGCTCGGTAGCCACCATTGCCGAGGTTGGCGCCACCAAGCTGCGATACGGCCGAAGGTTTGGCGATAGTGATGAGTGATGGGCGAATCGTCTCGGGAAGATTGAGGACGGTGGGGTATTCGTCACCATCGTATCGGTAAACGAGGCTCAAAACTTTGTAGGTGCCCGAAGCTGGATCGGGCTGGAGGAGGCTGTGCATGGTGCGCATCTCCAGGGACAGAATTTGACAGCCAACACCATGTGGAGGTGGCGGGCTGTTGCGGATAAGAGACCTGATAGTGGGCGTTACAGTTACGCCTCCCCAGGCAGCGGCGAGGATGTGCAGACGGGGTGGACCGTTGTAGACATCTTCTCGTGATGGCTGGGTTGAGTTTTGAGGAGCTTTCGGGTTGGACCGAGGAAGGCGAGTGTCACGGGAAGACGAATTATCATTGTTGAGGGAGTAGGGAGGGAGCGGATCATCTGCGATAGGCATGGGCTCGACCTCGATCAAATCTTCAATATCGGTGGCTTGACCGGGAGATGTACGGGTGGGAAGACTGTGGTGGCGGGTTATCTGGGTCATGGCTCAAGAGGCTGGTGGCGCAATTGCGTGTATATTTATGGGATTGATAATTTGATACTGGATACGGTGCGTGTGGTGTTTGGCCTTTGTTGAGTTAGATTGCGTGTCGGCAGGTGAGGCAGTCATGAATGAGCTGAGGCGAAGTGAGGTGGAAAAGAAAAGCGAGCTATGACCAGATGCCCAACAAATGCTCTGCGGAGTTGTCTGCCTAGCGTCATGTGCACTGTCCTTGCTGAGTGGTTTGGAGCAACGTGAGTGGTGAACCATCCACCAACGGCCAGATCAAAAAGGCTGTGACACTTTTCATTGGACATGTAGCTTATCGATAAGTTGGAGTTGTACAATTGTGAGATTCACACCTTGTCAAGTTTTGGGCTTCTGAATTATTAACATTCTCGCAATGAAATTATGCAGGTGAATTAATGGTGTATGCAATCCCACGTGGTATTAAATTTGACTACCTAGACAGGCTTTCTACCAATAATACACACCTGATCCAACGTATGATAAACCCCTTGGTCAATCTCAGACATTGCTTCCCCCTTGACCGTCTCAATCCGCTCCTTACTCCATCCTCCCGCCACCCCGACCAATTCCTCTAAGCAGCCCAGAAAACAAGTTATGATGTTTCTGGTTCCCTTTTCTCTTAACTGCAATCCTGGATCCTGCAGTCTATCCGTCGAAAACACGTCTTCGTGCACATGAACCAAGCCCAATTCGCGAAATTTATCCACCCTTCTCACGTTTTTCTGCTCCCGCATCATGAGCCCGATCACAATGTCGTCCTTGGAGCGAAGTGGCTCAAGACCGTCGTAAATCTCCTGGCAAGCAGCTCTAGATGTTCCCGCGACGGAATTGTACAGCGAAAAGTTGCATGAATCAATCCACTGTAACCAGCCGCCTGGTTTCAGCAGTGTCATCAGATTCTCAATTGCACGCGCCCACTCCGCACGCGGAGTTGCACTGCTAACAAAGCGGACAGCGACCAGGTCATATGTTCCTTTTTCCGAGTCCGGAAATGGGAGGAACATATCCTGGAGCTTGAATGTGACATTTGGCGGTCGAACCTGTGGTGGGAGGAAGGCAGAAGATGTGACATCGAAGCCGGTGAGCTGGCATGTCGGAGGCAAGCTTCTCGCGATATCAAGGAGCCAGATCCCCGTGCCCGTACCTATATCTGCTATTTTGAGAGTGGGTGAGGTCGTGGGAATGTTGGGGTGAATGAGGAAGCCGAGAGTCTTGGTTGTGAAGATGTGCTGTTCGTCCAGTCTGTCTTCATTGTGAGTTTGATATTAATATGATACTTAGGTAATTTGCTGATTATCACCTTTCAGGGATTTCCTCTATTAGAGATAAATCTGACATGATCTCTCGTGGCCGCTGACTCGATCACTCGGTGCCGGATGTCGTTGCAAGCTTACCGCAGATATACTACTGTATAACGATGAGTGTGAGTGGTAAGGTGAATGTGGGATATCGAGGATAGAGATATTAGACATTTATGGCGACATGTGCGGAGATGTTGAGAGAGACATGCATGAGAATTATTGGCAAATCAAAAGTGCCTCAAGTAGAGACCAATCAGATCCAGGGCTCGCTGTGCAAATGATCAGTCCGAGGTTACTCGGAGTCTACTCGGGGTGGCAGTCACAAGCAAGATAAGGGTTAGGGGTGTGTATACTGTCTCACTTGGTGATTGGAATCAATTTGTGGTCAGTCAAAATCCCTTTTCGGAGCTGGCTAAATGGTTGCGGCTGAGAATGACAATATTGATCTCCCCTCATTTCCCCTGCGTGTAAAATGAAGCTTTGCCAGAGTCTTGATACCCTCCTCAAGCTTAGCTTCATCAATCTCGACCATCCATACAACGGCTGACTCTAACGCTGTACGGCTCGTCTGGATATGCCAGAATACGGGTTGCATCAAGGTACGATAGAACCAACCCTATCAAAGCTCTGTCTGTGATCATTCATATCTGCCTCTTCAGCCATGGAACACCCTTCTGGCTCTCCGGAATTCTACCACCCTCTTGCTCTGGACTTCATCCGGGTCTTTGAACTTGAAGTGGGGAACATTTCGGATCCGGTGGTGGGGCGACTCGTGCCCCAAGCAATTGACGGGGAACCCTACGAGGCCGTATCTTATGTGTGGGGCGACAGGTGGAACCGCCGGGACATCTCCGTCGACGGGCTAGCGGTTTCCGTCACGGCGAATCTTCACGGTGCACTCACGGCCTTTCGGCCTCGGCCGAGTGTAAACAGTGCCGGTCGAGATCCGGGAACAGGTCAGGAACAGCGACAAGTGCGGCGGCTCTGGATTGACGCGGTATGCATCAACCAGGGTGATCTGTCGGAGCGCACATCGCAGGTGCAGCTGATGGCGCGCATTTTTGCTGGTGCCTCCCACGTGCTCGCCTGGCTGGGCTGGGAGGAGGACGAGGGAAGCCAGCAGCATGTACAATCTGCCATCAACTTCATCCATGACTTCATGAAGGATTCTGAAGCGGGCCTGCGGGAGGCACGCATTCTCCTTCATCATCACGACGTGACTGAACCTGCCGAGCGCCTCGTCGATTTATCTGAGGACGATCGGCAGCGCTTTGAGGCACAAGCCCGAATATGGGAGTCTGTGAAGGCCTTCTTCGAGATCGAGTATTTTCACCGCACCTGGGTCGTACAGGAGCTCGGTCTCGCACAGGAAGCCACCTTATATTCGGCGCTCAAGCCCCATGACAGAGCCAAACCCGTGCACTTGGAACTGCATTCTGTTTCTTGGCCTCTGGTGGGTCGATTCGCGAGGTTCTTGGATTATAGTGGTGCATTACTAGTGACACATCTCGGTCTGCGGTCGTGGGTCGTCCACCACACCTGGATGGCCTGGGAAACCGAAGAAGACGGCGCGCCTCGGTGGGATTTCCTCACCACCATGCACTGGGTGCGTATCCATGGTGTTACAGACGCGCGAGATCGCGTGTACAGTCTACTTGGCCACCCCCTGGCCGTCCTAGACGGCGACGTCATAGTCAAGCCTGACTACACTATCACGCGTGGAGTCATTTACACGAGACTTGCTGCCAACATCATCAAAAAGACAAAGAATCTACATGTAGTCAACTTCGTTGACCATGAGTACGGGCCGTATTTAGGTGCGAGGGACTGGGACCCCCAGGATGACAGCAGAATGCCTAGCTGGGTGCCTGACTGGCACAGCATTAATCGGACAGCACCGATGCACTACCCCATTGATGCAGCCGAGAACGAAGACGCTGAGATCAGCATCGAGGGGGGCATTGAAGGCTCAGAAGGGACACTACTACCGCACCTTCTCGTCCGGGGCTGGATAGTTGATGAGATTACCGCAGTGTCTCGGCGCATGGAGACGATTGATTTTCCTGTGTCGAATGCGATTCGAGAACGAGCAAAGGACAATCCTTTCTGGCTTGACCACTTATGGGAGTTTTTGGCCCCGCCTCAAAGCTTCAACAACTGCGATGCACTTGCCGTATTGGAGACATTATCTCTTGCGCTGTCATTTGGCACCATGGAAGAAGACCAACCTGTTAGCAACTTCGAACCGCGCCAGACGTTGGAGGAGCACCGGCGGTCGTTTGCTGCTTGCATTCTCGAGTATCATGAACTGCTGCATGGAATGTTGAAGGCAAGTGGTCTAGAAGATGACAGCACTTTGCCAGCCCGCTCGTTATATGACAGCTTGCCCGTCGAGGCTCAAGGAGAGTTGCGCCGGCGCGCACAGGGAACGACGAGTGAAAGGTTTCTCCAGTCCATGACGTGGCAGGCTATGTGTCGAGTTGTGTACAGGACGGCGTCAGGTCATGTAGGCATAGGTTCCCGGATCACCCTTCCAGGAGACCTCGTATGTCGTGTGAGGGGCTCGCCCCTCCTCATGACTCTGCGTCGCATGCAAGCCGGTCCAAAGATGAAGATGGACACCAAACCCAATACCGACACTGGTTGTTATGCCTACATCGGGCCCACTATTGTGCCAGCACGCCAACAAAAGCACACTGGCGACAGCGAGAGGTTCAATGAACAGGCGGTTCATTTTCGCATTTTGTAGGCTTTCTGTGCTATTCACACAGCCCTGATAGATGATGATTGTTTCTACCCAATACTCAGCTCCCAGTAGATACTGGACTGTCTCTCTTTTTGACTTTCACAGGCGAGCCACACTAATGTATTTGTAGTTGGAGCGTTTCGTTGACGTATTGGGCACAGAAATATGTATCTTTTTATCCATTTGTACTCAGATAACAACTAGGTGTCCCAAACTTTGATAACACTATCCACTACATTATTCCATGTTATATACATGCCCGCCAAACGTTCATCATAGCTCAATCCTCCACATCTAATCATATGTCTATCGTTTATCCACTCCTCCCTGATATCCCCCACATAAATCATAATCATTTCAGATCATCATATCCCATCTTAAATCCCAGCCGTGGCAAAGAACGGGTTGTTAGGGTCAAAGGGGAACTTTCGGATGACAACATCGCCCTTGTAGCCCTGGTGCTCGGGCTCGAGAGGAGCGTAGTTGAGCTTGCAAGTGCCGCATGTTCCGTCCGAGCTGCCAGCCTTGAACTGGCCAAACTCCTCCACCTCGGCGCTGCCGTTGAGGTAATTGATGCGTACCTGGTTGACGGTGCGTCTACTCTGGTCAATGTCGAAGTAGTTGGATGGCATGAACTGGATGCCGGAGTGGGCTGTGGTCTGCACCGTGTTGGGGAGATCACCGGTGTGCGGGACGTGGTGCATGCCCAGGTTCAACCACAAGACAATGTCCTCGTTGCGAACTGATTCGCCATCCTTTGCGTAAAGTTAGTAAACCATATTCGGTCAGACTCACGGAACACGAAACTAGGGGCAACTTACAAAGTACTTGTCAAAGTTGACAGGTGGATCATGAACATCCTGAGTGTTGAAGGCATGGTAGGCCTTCTGCTCGGAATCCTTGTACTTGGTAATTTGAATGTCGTGGTTGGCCCACTGGGCAGCAACGCCCAAGTTGGTACTGTTCTGGACAGTCAAGTGAGCAGTCCCCATGTAAGGGAGAACACGGTAGCCACGGAGCTCGCCGTGCTTGTTCCTCTCGTTTTCGTTGACGATCAGGACCTGAGTGGCGGAGTTGGGACCCCAGTTGAAGCGGGACTCATCCTCAGTCTCGATGAACTTACGCTCAAGGGCCATGGTGTTGCGGACCTTGCCAGCCGACCAGGGGTAGGACCTGGAGACCGGGACCATGCTCATGAGCTCGATGGAGTTGTTGGTGCCCAGAACGTCAAAGTCGGCCTTGAAGTTGAGAACGTGGTCGTGCATGGAACCGCTGAGGTTGTCATGAATCTTGAAGCCGTACTGTGTAATGATTTCTGATTAGCCACCAGGCCAGAGACTGACGGTTACAAAACACTTACGTCTTCATTGCCAGCAAAGTAGGCGCTCTGGATGTAACCAGAGGCGCGGACCTCGACGGCGAAGGAACCATCCATGAAGAAGGAGAATGACTGCTGATAATCGTAGTTGCCAATGGTGGCGATAGATCTGATCACAAAGTAGGTGTTCTTGGTGACCGACACGTAGTCCGAAGTGGTGTGTCTCTGCATGGGATAATCGGCCACATACTCGAACAGGCAAAGACTGTCGATGTGGGTGCGAGTCTCCTCATTGACGTAGAACGACGTGTTCATGTAAGTGGCGTAGGCCGGGCAGTCATATCCCTTGACCAGCTCGAAGGTGTAGGGGCCAAAGCCGTAGAAGCTGTCGAGATAGGCAGTGCCTGAGTTCATGGGGTCATTGCCTAGAAAGAGTCAGTGACTGATCATTTTGCAAAAAAACGCCGCAAAGGAAGCCTACCAGCATAGTGCGCCAAAGCCTCCTGGAGAGACAACTCATACACGAGTCTCTCGCCCTTGTAGCGGATGTCGAAAAGACCAGGCCCGGTATCGCGGTTGAAGCCAACGTAGAAGCTCCAGTCCATCCACTCAACATACTTCTCCTTGTGATCGACAGCAAAACGGGCGCCAGCAGGGGCAACAATCACGGGGCCCTGAGCCTTGTCCATCTCAGGGACGGCTCCGTTCTGGTCAGTTCTAGCCCAGTCACCGTCCACGTTGGGGCCGTTCTTGACGAAACCCTCGCTCCAGTAGGCGGCACGGAACTCCTCAGTAGTCGCGTAGAAAACGCTGTTATACAGCCAACCTCGAAGCTGCCACTTGCTGGGGTCTCTGCCGCTGACTTCGCTGCTGAAGTAGAGGCCGAGTGGGAAGAGAGTCATGTCGTCAAAGTCTCCAGTAGGAATGTTCCAGAAGGTGTCCCAGCGGATGATCTCACCGTCATCCTGCCAGAGAGGGTCAATACCCCAGATGGAGAGGGTATCGTTTTCCAAGCCCATGGCAGTGCCATTCCACAAATCGAGGGTGATGTCGGCGACGGAGGCACCAATCTTGAAGAGCCACTCGGAGTAGAGAATGTCGGAATCGGCATCAAGGTTGCGCACCTTGCCGCCGTTCTGCTTGGTGTAGGGGTACTCAAGGGGCTCCCACTTTGTGGTAGCGTTGTCAAGGGGCAGCGGACCAACGATGATATCAGCGTAATGGGGAGTTTCCGTCGCACGGTTGTTGAGAACGACATGGGCGTACTTTGTGGGTGCAGGTCCATCTCCATCGACAAAGGAGAGGACGTCGGTCTTGTTTGGCCACATGGCTTCGACAAGTTGGCTGCGAACGCATGAGTGTTAGTTTTGGCCACGGTCAGTTTGCTGTGATCGATTCTTACATGGTGTTGTCCCATCCGCCAGCCTCCTCTGTGACAGTCAGGTTGAGGTCGGCCTGGGCAAAAAGCCACTCGACGACAGAAGCAACCTCGACATCCCTCAGAGGGCCCCAGACGTTCGGCTTAGGGGCCTTGATCTCGGTCGCCAGTGTCTCGGAGCAGAAGGGCGTCTCGACGGCTCGTTTGTCGCCCATGATGGCCCGCTTGAGGTGGTTGGCCATCTTCTTCTTGCCCAATCCAGTGTTCTTCACCCAAGGAGCCTTCGGGTCAGGGCTGGGGCGGGCGAGTGCATTTTGGGCGAAAGAGGTGAGGAGGAGGGCGGAGATGGCCACGGCCCGAGGGCTCAGGCTGTCGAAGAAACCCATGATGTGCTTTCCCCGGTGGGCAGAAAGGCTGAAGGAACTTGACAACAGGTCTAGGGACAAGACTCTTTTCTCGTCTCAGTTGCGGGAGGCATCCTTTTATGATAACTTTGGTTCTCTCTTCCCCTCGTGCCCGTCATACCCGTATCTATCGTAACCCCAGTTGACTGGAGCTCTTATCGGAGCTCTCCCACGATATCGTTGCTTGCCATCCATCCCGAACCGTCCAATGAAAGCATGGTGGTTGGCAGCCCTGCAAGACCCCTGCTGCAGGAACCAAAGACCCGCACACCGAGGAAGCTCGCCCTTGAGTGGTTGATTTGAATATATCGCTTTGTCCAAACCCCACGCTAGCAGACTGCCTATGCAAAGAAGCCTTTCACTAGATTCACGATCCAGCGTGGGAATCCACATCAAACCCGGCCTTCCACACGCTGGATCGGCAGTTTTCATGATTCGACTGAGCCAGACGGGCAGAAAAAAATCAGGGGAGAAAGTGAGGATTCAGTAGCAATGAGGCTACTCGATTGAGTCTGTGAGGTCGTATCAGACGTGAGTTGCAGGTGTTAAACGGCAAAGAGTTCGGCAGTGGTGTCGTTGGTGACAGTGTCAGTATCGCAGCTCGAACCCGAGCACTGCACTCGGCAGGCTACCCAGCCGGGCCCACGTCACTCGACCAATGATGCCGGGTTGGTGTGCAAAGAAAAAAACACGGGAAACCAGTCCGACGCGAACCCATCCGAGGCCTGCCCCTATCACGTTGTAACTAGGACTTTCACTAATTGGAGAACCAAGAAAACCAGGTCTGGGTTGCTTGCAAGATAGGCACCAAAATGGGTAAGGAAACCGGGGAAGGTGCGCGTCTTGCAGCCCACCTCTAGTCGAGTGCGGGGCTCTCTCCCACATCGGCCGCTCCTTCACGATGTCAAAAGTGCTTATCTCTCCCCGCCTTCCATCATTTCATATCTTATCGTTCGTCAGTATCCATATCCTCGTCCTCTCCACCTCCTTTGCCTGCCGCGAACACACATCGGATTTTTCTTGGACTTGTTGTCCATATCCGTGTTAGCTTTGCCGATTAGATCTTGAATAATTCTGTTTTCAAATGTCATCAATTTTGGAAAATTCATCAATCAAGTCATTCGACACTCTGCGTTTTGGTCATCTGCCTCCGGGACTGTTCTGATTTGCTCGAGCCAATGTGTCTTGATAGTATTACACATACTGTATCGATTGGGCATGTGAGATCAGCGAATCTGCTTCCTTGGTAGTCGGCGTGTTGGCTGAGCTTTTTTGGTCGTTATGATGTGCGGCCATGGAGCCGGCTACTGAACTCATTGAAAAGCGATGCAGCTTACTCAACGGTAAAGATGTGAGTTTCGTGCAATATTGTTGACATTCCCATAGAATGTACTCATCAACCAGTTTCAAGCAGCAGTAAATAAAAAGCATGTCTGTGTTTGTTACCCCTGAACCCCTGAATAAGACAGCAAATAAAACGCTTGTTTGGACCGTGCGCTCCCATAAATCCAGTCAAGCTCTGTGAGGTCTGATAACTGTTGCATATCAAGTGCATTCGGCCCTCATCACTAACCACATTGGCCTTTGATGCCGATCCGTTGGCGGGGATTTGAGGAGTTGGAGGTAACATGCTGGGTCTGAATGAATTGCAGCGATACATGCTGTGGACTGGCCGGTCCTGGGCAAAATAACTTGTACTGCAACTTAGCAGGACGACACACGATAGCCCTTTAAATCTATACATTGAAAGCTATCTAATAGGCCTTAAAAGATAGTTAGCATGCCTTGGAAGATAGTGACGGGCTCTGAAAGACAGTAAGTAGGCCTTCGAAGATAGTTAACAAGGCTTTCAGAAACGGTCCATGCCTAGGCCATAAAAATGGGTTAATACGCCCGATTGATAAAATCAAAGCGCACACATGAGATGGTCACTATGCATTGATTGTGGCTTGCAGTACCAGTTATTTCGTCCAGGTTGTGACTGGGAGACTCCCAAACAGCCAGTTTTGACAGTCATGACTGCCTACCTGACACGTGAACTGTTCATTAAGCGCCAAAGAACAACAGATTACATAAAGCAGAGTCTATCAAGCTTGCATGCATATTCTCTAGGCCAAGCCAACCAGTTTAAAATAACTGAACGGTCCGGCCATATCGTCTACTCTACAGGCGAACAGCCATGCTGATCAAGCAAAAAAGCTTAACCCCCCATAGCAAGTCCATTTCAGCTTTGCCGACCACGACATAAAGCTGCCCAGTTTCTGGGTTGTAGAAAAAGCTTGGCAGATGTGCCGGATCGTGAGCACGGTAGCGACAGACAGGGGATGGCAACCAATAGTAATAGACGGCATGATCAAGATATAAACATCTTTGTTCGCCACGGGACTCGGCTGGCCCGGAGCTGTTTGAAAGGTTTAGTTTCCAATGCCTGACAGTTAGAAGACCGGCAGATGTCGGTCGCCCAAAAGGGTGTCTGTGCCATGGCAAAAGCCGACGACAGCAACGTGGTTGATCAAATTGGGCTCTAAAGCTCTTTCAATCGTCCACATCACTGGTCCGTTGAGGGATGAAGACACCCTCGATTCGGAACCCGGATAGTGTCTGTGGGAGTTGAGAAGGTTACTTGATTGGTATGGGTTGAATTGCCGGCACGGTTGTCAAGGCAAGGCGCTGTCACCCCCGCATTTTAAATAGATGAACGGGCAAATACAGCATTTAGCATCTAGACAATCCTGGACATACCAGAGAACGGCACCTCTTATCACGGCACGACACGGCTCAAAGGTCATGTACTATGGGGAAAGTCCAGAACAGGCAAGAGCTTTGCCAGGTGAGTGTATATATGCCCGCATCGAGACACCCCGGATACCGGTTCTCTTCTTGTTCTGTTCTGTCTAGCAACGGCCCCTATTCCTCGTGTTCTATTCTATCGTGGCAAAGACAACGGGAAAGGAGAAATCATGAAGTGGCTCGCTTTTTCTGCGCTTCTCGCGCCTTCTCAGGCTGCGTTGCGATTCGGTTGCTCGACCTTGACCATCCAGCGGCTCGACCCCCTTGTTGAGCCTGGCGCGCTTCCTTCGGCCCATTTGCACCAGATCGTCGGTGGTGATGCCTTCAACGCCTCAATGAACGGTGACATTGGTGAGCAAGGAACTTGCACGACCTGCACCTTTAGCGAGGATTTCTCCAACTACTGGACGGCCGTCATGTTCTTCAAGCACGCCAACGGCACCTACAAGCGTGTCCCCATCATGCAGAACACGGCCTTGCCCAACGGCATCAACGGTGGCATGACCGTCTACTACACCCAGCAGGACTTTAACTCCAACGGCAACGTCAAGATCACGTCGTTCCCACCTGTTCGTACCTGGAAAAAACCCAACCCGTCAAACCCAACAGAAATACTGACTCCAAGGATCTTACAGGGCTTCCGCATGGTCGTCGGCAATCCAACCACCACCTCCATCAGCGGCTCCAGGGCCAACGTCGGCCTCAAGTTCGTGTGCCTCGAGAACAAGGGCACCCGCTTCCCCGAGCTCTCCGACTTCCCCACCAAGCGTAGGTGCCGAACTCCCTCGTTGTCTCCATTGTCACCGTGCCCCGATTGCTTCCAACGAAGTGGGCAAAGGCGTTTATGCTAACGAATTTGATATAGCATGCAGAGGCGGTATCATGACAGTTCACCACTTCCCAGCGTAAGCGAACCATTAACCTCACTCCAGCCCCATCATCTGCCTGACATATTACTAACACAACACCAAAACAAACAGCTGCTGGGACGGCAAGAACGCCGACTCCCCCGACCACCAGTCCCACATGTACAACACCGGTCGCGAGGCCTTCCAGAATGCGGGACCCTGCCCCGCCTCCCACCCGGTCCGCATGCCCCAGGTCGCCTACGAGACCCTCTGGGACACGACCCAGTTCAACAACATGTGGCCCAGCGGCGGTGTCAATCCCTTTACCCTGTCCTACACCGACTCCAAGGGCTACGGCACCCACGCCGACTACCTGTTCGGTTGGAAGGGCGACTCCCTCCAAAAGGCCATGGACCACTCGTGCATGTTCAACGCCTGCGAGAACGGCCGGCCGCTCAAGTCCCAGGGCGTGGCGGCCATGAACCGGTGCACGATCAAGAAGATTGTCAATGAGGATACCGGTGATAACTGTGAGTTACTATCCCATTCCATCTCATCATTGGGGGAAAAGTTGCTGACCGAGACCTTTTCCACAACATACAGGGATCAAGGCCATGCCCGGCCAGACTGCTGCCAGTTGAGGAGGAGATGAAGAGAAACAGAGAAAAAGAGAGAGAAAGAGAGAGAGAGAAAGAAAGGTATATCATCAAGTCATCAGTTCTAGAAAGTTGAAACGGCGAAGAAGAAGAGAGAAATGAAATGTGCCTTTTGCTCTTGTTCCCTGATGTTCGAAAGACAGGAAGAGAGAGACATTTGTGAATTGATGTTTTGCCTTCCTGATGATCAGCCCTAACCCCACACAGCCCCCGGGGCCTTGAAGCACATCTCATGTGTTGTTGATGCACCCTCAATAGTACATTGAGCACATGTATTGATGTATGCTTGAACGACAACAGGGCGTGCTACAGCGATGCTCAGTTGTGGACGATTGCTTGAAAAAAGATGTAGAGGTTGTCAGATTGGCGAGGTTGTCTTGCTATGTGATATGGTACTGGATTGCAACACTTCTGGCGGTGTGGCCCAGAGCGTCCACGAACGCTGCTGAGGGAGGAAGTTGTCCAGTCAAACCCACCTTCATGCTTCCCCCACAAGAGAGCAATGCAGTCGTGTTATTGCTCCCACTTCCGAGTTCCATCGGCATTCAAACCTAATGCCTCACAAGCTTCCGTTAAGCTCTGGGCCAGACCACCAGTGGCTGCCCTCGACAATGGCACAGGTAACCCCAACTCGACCCGGGGAATGCTCCAAAAAAAAAAACGTGCTTAGAAACTTGTTCCAGAGAATGAGCCGTCTGGAATGGTGTCCCGCTGGTCTCAGAATGATGCCAATTCTGCAGCGCTAAAGCCCAAAAAAAGATCAAAGGTTCGGTGATTGCGAAACGGCCCGGTCCGATTTTGTCTTGGCTCGCGCGTCTCGTCGTGGGTCACTCAGTGGTGAGATGTATAGGTATATATGCTTGGAAACAGAACTTGAACATTGCTTGCTTCTCGGATACCACAACCTTGTTTAGGAGCCAAAGCTCATCCATACACCAATGTCTTCCAACCAGAAACTCACGCTTGATGCGGACTACGCCCGAGCCATAGCTCCGTACGCCTCCTACGTGCCTCCCGTCCCCACGGACGTCTCCTCCCTGCGCCGACAAAATGACTTTGCCATCGGGGCTGTTATGAGCCTCTTCCCCTGCCCCGCTCGGAGCAGAGTCACCGAAACAGAACTCTCATACAAGTCAGCCGACGGCGCTGAACTCAAGCTCCACCGCTTCGAACCTACTGCCACGTCTTCCTCCCCCTCAACAGGAAGACCTTGCGTCCTCTATCTCCATGGAGGTGGCTTCGTCTCTGGCTCCGTTTCCTCCTTCAGAAAAGACATCATCCGCTATGCCGCCGAGACAGGCCTGATTTTCTACGCACCCGCCTACCGCCTTTCTCCCGAGGCCCCTTTCCCGAAGCCGCTGGAAGATGCCTACGCCGCATTGGAATTCCTCCGGGACAATGCCCAACAACAAGAAGTCGACTCAAAGAGAATCAGTGCCGGCGGTGGGATAGCTGCCGGTCTGGCGCTCAAGGCTCGCGACGAAAAGTTCGAGCCCGGAATCAAGAAGCTCGTGTTGATATACCCAATGCTCGATGACAGGACGCGCATTGGTGACGACCACCCCCTGAGCGAGCACCTGACGTGGACAAACAAGAAGAACGAGCTTGGCTGGGAGGCATATTTGGGTGGGGCTGGGGCCAGGGCCAAAACGGTGGGCAGTCCCGATGTGAGCGTGTACGCAGCGCCAGCAAGGGCCAAGGATGTGTCTGGGTTGCCACCGACATATCTGGATGTCGGAGGGTTGGACTTGTTCAAGGACGAGGTGAATGCATTTGGTGGAAAGCTGCTCGCGGACAAGGTGGATGTCGAGTTCCATCTCTATCCTGGAGTTCCTCATGCTTGGGAGTGGTTGGGCTGTGAGTGCCCGGTGACGAAGAAGGCAGTGCTAAATAGAGTGTCCACACTTGGGGATTTGTAGCAAATGGGTATCGAATGTATGAGGTGTTGGAAGTAGACGATGTTGCTGTTGCGTCATTTAGGTAGGTCCATGGCAGTTATAGCTACATAGGCAATGGGATCCAACAGGTCATGTATCAGCAAGCAGAGATTCGGCAAAGACCATGACTGCATCCCGTAGAGTGTGGGCGACCTTCGCTTGCGCCCAGAAATGTGTTGCAGTGGACACCTCGACACCACGGAACTTGGAGTTCGGGACCGCCTGTAATCGGGAAGTCCATGCTCTGAGCTTTCGGACGGGCGAAAAGATATCGTTGTCGCCGTAAACCACCAGAGTGTCGTTTTGAACCAACTTGTCCTCCGGATTGTCTGCTGAGGTCGGCATGTTAGCACATGACTAGACAGCAAATTAAGAAATAGAAGAGGTAGAGAGAGAAGTCAGGAGTAGATAATACGCGTTTTCAGCATCCGCATTTGTAGCGTTTGAGTGAGCTGGGTTAACGTAGTGTGTTCATCACGGAAATGGAACAGAAGGATCCAAAAGCAACATGTACCTACCAACTGATGTTTGAGCTGCTGTTGGCGTGGGGGCTTTTTTGCCTGGCTTTGCTGGCAGCCGATTCCAGGCTTTCCGAGCAAAGCTGGATATTGGTGTCGGGACTGACATCGTGATGAGATTCGTAACCACTCCCTGAAGAGGCGAAACCAACAAATATGCCGGTCGAAACTGGGTTCGTCCTAGAACAGGAGGCAGGCGATCTACAGCGTCACGTTTGAAGGTTGTTGGTCCAGCTGTGTCACGAGTGGTATCGGGGCCATTAGCGCCTCGTCCCTCGGTCGATTGGGATGTCTTGTGTCCCTTCTTTGTTTTGGCCATGAGCTCTTCAATCCCATGCCGTATCCTCTCCTCCAGTTCCACGGACAGAGAACGTCTGGGCTCATGGGGTCTCTGAATGTCCTCGATGCCACCCACACGGAGCCCCCTGGTTTGCCGCGGTGATCCGGCATGCTGGCGGTCGAGAAAGGCAGCCCGCACGCCGGCCAAGGTTGTGTTCTGTTTCTCGGCGAGATGCTCTGCGCGCAATCGAATCTCAGCAGCTGGCGTTCCGTTCTTAGGCGCCTCAAACAGGGCCATGACGGGCTCAATATCTGGTAGCTGAGCAGTGATCATTGAGCCATACGAATAACCACCCAGTAGAAGAACAGGCTTGTGGTTGACAGCAGCAGGCGGGTCTGGAGTAGGCGGCTGTAGCTGGATTCTGGCTGCGACTTTGCCTTGCAGTTCGACCTCGTTCTCGCGTACTTCAGAATGGGATCGTCGAAGCGTGATGTGGCGGTATGGATCTAGGCAATGGACATAGTGAGTGATGAAGCCTATCACTGACTTGTAGTCGGCCTGCTCTGCCTTTCCCGTCCACGAAGTCTTTCCAGCCGACCCATGAGCACCTCTAAAATTGAACGTCGCAACCAGAAAGCCTGTCCGCAACAAGGCTGCGGCAACGATGCCAACTACGGCATCGTCAAAGCTGCCACCCAGCGGTGCGTACGGGTGTGCGAAGACGGCGGCGTGTTTCTTCCACTCGGCGGCATCGGAAGTGGGTGCGATCGAGTCGGGGTGGTAGACGCGGCAGTCGATGTCGATGCCGTCGCCGAGGAGGCTGGGCACCGTGAAGGTGATGTTGGGTTCTGGCAGCATTTTCGGCTGCATACCCCAAGCTTCAGCTTGCCATGAGCGGGGAGAGTGGGCTGAAGCAGTCCGCCATGTCGTCGCCGCAAAGTTGATGTTGTGGACGCGCGTTGTCTTCCCTCTCGCCCTTCAGAAAGGGTTTCCCAAATCTGACTGCCGGCTGGGGTGGGTCTCGGGCCGCCAATCAGGGCGCGGATGATGACCGCTGTGATCCGCAAGATCCGCCAGCCCTGTCTTGAACGGACAACCAAACTCGACGCCAAAGTTCTCATTGTCAGAATGTCTACGGATATATAAGAGGGTGTATGGCCCTTCTTTGAAATAATACTAGCATAGCTGACTCTACGGCCCAAACCCGCAGATCACGAACCGCAGCATTCGGCTTTTCTCGAGGATCGAGACGCGCAAAATACACACGTGCTGCGAAGGGGACTCTTGAGGGCAGAGCGGTGAACTCCCCCGCAATTCTATATCCAGCACATGCTTTGACGCCCGCTGACATGTGAAATGTCTCACTTGGTCCACTGCAATTCGGGAATATCTCCGGTTCTGCCAAAGATGGGCTCTGCAGCCTATTCGGAACAGCCTAGGTATTCTCAGATGCTGAGGTCATGCATCTCTGCATGTGGAAAGAAGCCCGTCGGGTCTCTCCTGCTGCAAACCTGCTTCTCCTTCTGTGATGTTCACATTACAGCTGTTGATTGCTGGGCTGCCAGGTGCTGATTGGCGGGCAGCGGTGGGGCGGGCTGCTGAAATGCCCAGCCCCAACATTCTGGGGTCAGCTGTGTGCCCCAGACCACCCCCACCTGCAGCATCTTCCGGGGTGCCCCACGCCTTTTCTGTCTTTGTTCCTCCTCAGCGCTCGTTGAATCCCTGTCAGCGGAACATCGTCAGGTGGCCTGTTTCGTTGTTTGCTCCGGATGCCGGCGCGATATCAACATGTCTTTTCTCCTGTTGTCTGCCATGATTTTGCGGCTCTCCAACGGTGTCCCCTAGACTTGTGGCCCGTGAAACCTCCATCACGACAAAACTTACTCAAACGCCCGCTCCCCCGACCGTTGAACCCTGAACTGACGCTACGTCACTCGTATAAACCCAAGCGTGTCCAGACCAGCCGCGAGGGTGTTGGGTATTCCTCGACTCGCCCAACCCTCGGCCGCAAATGCCTTCACGCCCTGAACAACGACTACCTCGCACCTCCAGCCTGTCCACCACTCGCCCCTCCTCCTCTTCTCTTCTTGCCGCCTCTGCCGTCACTTCCCCGCAATGACGGACCTGCTCGTTCATGGCTCTCCTCTCATCCAAGTTAATTCTGGTGAGGACCGCAGGCTCAAGAGGTCCAAGAGGCCCGAGCCACTCAAGTTGAAGAAGAAAACAGCCCATCCGCACAGCTCTATCCCACCGTTTACTAAGCTCGTCCGAGACGCCAGTAACCTTGTTCTATCATGGCGGGATGGCCTCACCGAGTCGGAGCGTGAGGATAAGAGACGGACAGAGGAGAGGATGCAGATACTGGCAGCGCGCATGCACAACGTAAGCAAGCAAAAACATCTTGCGGGAGGGTTGCGTTTCGATGATCATGTACTAACACCGCAGTAGGCTACTTCGCTACAGGATTGGAACGCCGCTGCTAAGGAGCTGGATGCGCTCGAAGGAAACGACGAATGGAAGCTCGATGATGCAAGTGGCGACTATCACCCACAACTGATCCGGCTCAAGCTCAAAGAGCTGGATGCTGCCCGGACCGACTGCGACATCAGCACCATGATGTATCTTGTCCGAACAGCCCTGTCGCGTGACCTCGGTGGAATGGGAAACATTGACTTGTACCGCCACTCCTACGTTGGTACCAAGAGCCTCATCGAACGCTATGTTGATTCAGCCGTCAAAACGATCGAGGCGTTGGTGGAAAAGAGCGCCTACTCGACCCCCGCTGGCATGGAATCCAACGATTTGCTCGAGGGTATGCTCTACGCTCGACAGAGTTTTGGAAGGAGTGCTCTGCTCCTGAGTGGCGGTGCAACCTTCGGCATGTCCCACATCGGCGTCTTGAAAGCACTCTACGAATCCAGGCTTTTACCGCGCATCATTTCCGGTGCTTCGGCTGGATCTATCGTCTGTGCTGTGCTGTGTACACGCAAGGACGAAGAAATTCCCTCGGTGGTCGAGGCGTTCCCCTATGGTGACTTGGGCGTCTTCGAAGGCGAGAAGGACGGCCTTTCTGATCACATTCGCCGACTCCTTACTGAAGGGTGCTGGTCCGACATATCAAACTTGACCAGAGTAATGCGCAGCTGGCTCGGTGACGTGACATTTCAGGAGGCTTATAACCGGACAAGAAGAATATGCAACATTTGCGTGTCTTCGGCTTCGATTTATGAACTGCCCAGGCTCCTCAACTACATCACGGCCCCTAATGTCATGATCTGGTCAGCCGTGGCAGCGTCATGCTCGGTCCCTCTTGTCTTCCAGGCCGCTTCTTTGTTGGTCAAGGATCCAGTGACTGGTGCCCATGTGCCCTGGAACCCAACACCGCAACACTGGATTGATGGTTCTGTGGACAATGACCTCCCCATGACCCGGCTTGCCGAAATGTTCAACGTTAACCATTTCATCGTCTCGCAAGTCAACCCACACATCGTTCCCTTCCTCTCCAAGGACGACCGTCTTTATCCGGCGACAAGCCCAGGAAAGCTCCGTCATCAAAAGGGATCTCCAGATACTGGAGCCTGGCTGGACACGCTAACAACGTTGGCAAAAGAGGAAACATTACACAGACTCCAGTTCATGACAGAGTTGGGCATTTTTCCCAACTTGTTTACCAAATTGCGCTGCATCTTGAGCCAGAAGTATTCGGGGGACATCACCATTCTTCCTGAGACGGCTGTGCATGACTTGCCGTTGATCTTGAAGAATCCCACCCCGGACTTCATGATGCGCAACTGTTTGGTTGGTGAAAGGGCCACCTGGCCCAAACTCAGCCGCATCCGCGATCGGCTGGCTATTGAGCTAGCGCTGGACCAGGCTGTCCACAACCTGAGGGCTCGGGTTGTTTTCAGCAGGAGCCAAGTAGACCTTCGTCGGCTAGCAGGCACTTCAGAACCTCTGACTCCAACAAGGCAGTCGCTCCACGGTAGAAGTACGAGTGCCGAGGTCATGACAGGAGGTTATGCACGTGCCACCTATAAGAATCATGAGCCGCCATCTGGAGAGGCGATACCTGAGGAAACCTTGCAGAGGAGACGTCGGAGTTCTGGTGGTAGCATCCAGCTGCTTACCGCCAGACACAGAAAGCTCTTTCACAATATGCGGGATATGGAGGATGCCTGGACAGACGAGCAGTCGGAAGAGGATGAACGGCTCGAGATGACCATTCGCAGCCACAACAGGACCCATCGGACAGGCCATAGGCGCGCCAACAGCAAACCAAGCCTCGGACGTGCCAGTCAAAGCCATGGAAATCTGCGTGCTGGATGGCCGGTGGAACACACGTTTTTCCACGAGCCCGAGTTGCCTGCGTATGATTTCTCAAAGCCTCTCTCGCCCGCTGGTCATCCAGGGGACGACTCGGCAGTGGCGATCGAGGAAAGTAATGTGGATGACTTGCAGAAAATGTCACCGATAGCCCTCACCTCGGTGGGGATCAGGATCGTGAGGACCTCTCCTCCACGAAACAATCATAATTCTGATGCGGACGTCGACAGCGATTCAGACCCATACCATAGCGGCTCACCGCGAAAGGACTCGGTGACATCACCAAAGATGAAGCAGTCGGAGTTGAAGTAGCGGTCTTTTTTTTTTTTTTTTTTTTTTTTGAATTGTTGGCGGCTTTTCTTCCACACCGCTAGCAACTTTGTGGCTGCCTTTATCCTGCGTTTATTGCGGCGCCCTTGACTACCAAATATTGATTAGCCGTGGCAGATTCATTGTTCAGGCGATACCACATGATTTGAATGCAAATACTTTTTTGTTCATTCTCTGAGATTGAGAGTGTCGTCAATTGTATTGTGAAGTTATTATCTCTCCGCAGAGGGGAGAGCATGGTTCCTATACAGATCACATCTTTGAAATTTCGTTCATGTCTTGAAGCTTAGCATATTAGTATGCTGTGGCAGTCTTTGAATCTGGAGGTGTAAAGGCTGGCCCGAACATCCTGCATGCTTTTCCATTAGCTACCAACTTTGATTCTTTAATCTCAAAAGCTAAGCTTAGGAGCGAACCGACAAACCAAAGGTCCACACAAACTTGCAACAACGTCTCAACTTCGCCCAAAAGGGTCGCTCAAGCTCTCAATCATGACCTTTGAACCTTGGTTCCGTTCATCTTGCACAACCACCATGGTCCAATCCGAGGCTCGTTCATCATCCACAGACACCGTGAGCGAATCCCGGACTCGCTCATCGTCCACAGCATCTACTACCTCATCCACCGATACCGTAATCCGCCGCCCTCGCACACCCCCCTTGGCAACCAACACATGGCAAGCTACCCTCCCCTTCCGCCCAAAACCAGCCACAAACCCAGAGCTTGACCCCAACCTACTTTTGCAGCCCAACAACAACCAACAAAATCCCACCACCTCACTCCGTGTCGGACTCACCCCAGCAGAACAAAACCAAAAAATCATCCACCTCACCACCTTCACCCTAAAATTCCTTACCACACCCACCTCTGTCCTCATCGCCGCCCTGAGGGACGTCTTCCCCCCTCCCCACTTTTACTACCTGGCTATCTCCCTCCCCTCCCAACCCGACCACGAAACCCCGCCCATCTACCGGCACCCGATCCCTAATTTCCCGCTTTGGAACCCGCCTAGGGGTTATGGCTCCCCGCAGAGTTTTATACCGGAGGAGGTGCTGAATAGGGATGAGGGGAATCGTGTTCCGAACCGGTGGTCCCCCGGTAATAACGTCCATGGGAGATACAATCAAATAGACGGGTTCCGCGCTGAGCAAGGGTTTTGGAGGGAGAATATCGGTGTTGGTTGCTACGGGGGGGAGGGGAGAAGCGAGAGACCGAAGGACTGGAGGGTTGTCTTGGTGGGGAGGGACAGACTGGGAGATATATATTCCTTTTTACTCCCGATGAGACAGATCCAGACAGCGGAGCGGTTCTTTGTGGAGAAGAATGGGGTGTTGATGAAGAGGTTGAAAGAGATATTGCATTGTGATGTGGAGGAGGAGGATAGCAGGGCGACACCGTTGGCAAAGGGACGAGAGGAGCCGAGGGGGAGGACGGAGGAGGAGGAGATTGATCGGCTGATGATGCTGGCGGAGGGGATGGTGTTGAGATTTTTGGAGGGACCGGAGCGGGAGTTGAGGGTGGAGAGGAGAAGGATTGAAGAGAAGATTGATGAGTTGAAGATGTTGGCGGAAGGGTTGGTTGGGGAGAGGGGCTGGGCGGGAGATATGGTTGGGGACTGGCAGTCGCTGAGGTGGTTTGCGCTTTGGGGATTGGGGTTATCATGATCCTCCTGCTGCTTGAGCTGGACAGGTAATATGTTAGTTTCATATTGTTCAAGCTGTCGGATATATGGCGTTGTTGTAACCGAGACTAATGCGTGTTGGTGTTTTATGTAGGCATGTCTGTCTGATTGGAAGGCATCCACAATTCTTCAATCACGCCTCTCACTATCTTGGGAACATGTCAAAAGGATAGTTATGTGTCTCTGTGGCATAATCACACGCCCTATAGGTGGCAGAAAATGCATGATCTTTCTCGCCGTCTGTCAATCGTTCATGGGCTGTCGTGTAAAGTATATTTCATGTTCCATTCGATTCACTATCAATGGTGTTCTTTCTGTAGGTAATGAACACCTCTCCTGTAGGTATGCTTCCCAAGCCCCCCTTCCCCCCCCCCCCCCCAAAAAAAAGTAATTCATTGCAACCTAATGATAAGTTGCAAGACAAGAGAAGCAAAAGAAAACTTTTAATTGACCGACCCAGGGATCGAACCTGGCACCTTTTGTGTGTGAGACAAACGTGATAACCACTACACCAGCCGGCCTCTGAAGTATGGTGGTTTAGGAGGAAAGAAAAACTATTGAGTTGTTTAAAGGGTGTTCCAGAAGAGATCAGCAAGCTTGGGTGATTGTAGCAGCTTGTTTTCGTTGGTGGTGGAGTTGGCCATGCAGCCCATGCTGGTTGACTCTTTGTTATTCAGGCGCAAGTCAGGGAAAAGGCGCTTGAGTCGCCAGGATAAGACAAAGAGCTTAGTCTCATAATGTATTATCATTGTGCATCCAAAGCCAACAAGAAATGCAGTTTTTCGCCAATCCCACAATATGCAACCCCGTCTTCCTTTTCCTGGCACACCTTTGTCCCACCGATGGCACAATCAGATTATCACAAACACCCGCCCAGACGTTCATACAAAAGAAAAGGCTTTAAAGCCTCGCCTTGGCACCCTCCAGCAACTTGTTGCCCAGCTGGGCCATCTCAAACTTCCTCACCTTTCCACTGCCCGTCAGGGGCACCGTAGCGGGAACGCCATCATGGCCCAGCCAAAAGACATGAGTAGGCGCCTTGTGCTTGCCCAGCTTTCGTCTGCACCACTCCCGAACTTCTTCAACAGTGGGCTTGGTACTAGCAGTGTGGGCAGGATCAAGCTGAAGGAAGGCACCGACAACTTCGCCATAATGGGCATCCTTCAGTCCAACGACCACAGCCATGGAGATGGAGGGGTGAGCAACCAGACGTTCCTCAATCTCGAGAGGGTAGATGTTCTCGCCTCCTCTGATGATGATATCCTTGAAGCGGCCAGTAATGGTGCAGTATCCACGCTCGTCAAAGACAGCTTCGTCACCAGTATGCAGCCACAAGACACCAGCCTCATCCTTCATCATGCAGTCGTTGGTCTTCTCCGAGTTGTTCCAGTAACCGGCCTGGAGCTGGTACCCGCCGATGCAAAGCTCACCCCTAGTGCCAATGGGGACAATCTGGCCGTCGCGGTCCACAATCTTGGCCCGGGCGTGAGGCATCAGAGTTCCAACGGTGGTCAGACGGGTGTCGATGGGGTCGTCGGTGAAGGCGTTGAAGCAAGTTGGGGATGCCTCAGTCAAGCCGTAGCTGGAGGTGAACTCGGACATGCCGAGCTTGGAGACCATGAGCTCCATCAGATAACGAGGGACGGGGGCGCCGGCCACAATGCCGGTGCGAAGTCGCAGGTCGGCGGCCTTGAGATTTTTGGCTTCGGGGAGGGCAAGCAAGCTGTCGAACATGGCGGGCACGCCGTGAACGGCAGTACATTGCTCATCAATGATGGTGCGGAGGGTGGCGGGGGCGTCAAAGACCTCGGCCGGGTAGATGATCTTTCCACCGTGAGTGATGACGGCCATGAGACCAAGTACAAGGCCGAAGCAGTGGAACAGGGGAGGTGGGCAGCAAAGGACATCGTTGTGCGTGAGCTTCATGCGGTCGCCGATGAACCTTGAGTTGTTGACAATGTTGTGGTGCGTAAGCATGGCAGCCTTGGGCAGACCGGTGGTACCGCTGGTGAACTGGAGGTTGCACACATGATGAGGAAGCACCTTGCTCTCAGCATGATGAAGACGCTCGGGGTCCACCTTGGAACCTTGAGCGAGGAGCTCTTTGTAAGTTGGATAGCCCTCAGAATCACCCCGAAGGATCACCACTTTGGGGCCTGTAGCTCTGACAGCGAGCTGTGTGAGGAGTGGGCCTTGATCGAGACGGCCAATCTTCTTGGTGGTAAAGAAAACCTTGCATTCTGGGTGTTGTTAGCAACTTAAACCTCACTCAAGAGAGCTAGGATCATACCTGAGAATTCGAGACCATACATGGCCTCGGTTGGGGTGTATGTGTTGTTCATAATGACGAGAATGGCTCCTACTCTTGTGGCGGCGAAGAATACAGCAGCATATTGTTCGCAGTTGCCGGCCATGATGCCGACTCTGTCACCAACACCAATACCCATCTCGAGAAGGGCGGCCGCCAGCAGCCGACTGTGGTGATTGAGCTCATTGTATGTCCATCTCGCACCCGTCCATGGGATCACAATGCCCTCTCTGTTTCCATGGTGCAGGCACTGAAGATTCAGAAGCTCTCCGAGTGTGAGGTCGACCAGAGGAGGGTCTGTTGGGCCCTTCAGGAGGGACAGTCTCTGAGGTTGTGGGAGGACAATGGCCTCTTCGACAGGGTTTTGTATTCCAGACATCTTGGACACCAACTTGCCGTAGAACTGTTTAATTTCTTGTGTACCTGGATGAGAAGGCCCTTGAGACCAAAGATATTATGGTGGCGAGAGATTCGGCGTGTCTTCTGGGCTCGATATTAATGTATGTAAAAACCTGTGTCGTCAAGAGCCAATATGGTACAACAAGAAAGACAGAACAGCTTCACAACTTCTTCACAAATTACAAGACATCCCAGAAGAATCGAGAACCGTCATGCCGGGGCCGGCAACGGGAGTTATGACGGAATGGCATGCGACCCTGCCACCCATGAACAGAAGGGGGGGGGGGGGGGGGACCCCCTTTGCTGGAGACCAAATTTGTGCTGCATGGCCAGGCTTCCTAGCTGCCCCAGTGGCCAACTGTAAATGTGACGCGCCCTCATGGCCGAAAATGGGGTCGAGGAGGGTGTGTGTTCGGCATGTCCAGCCGCTGATCAGATTGATAAGATGGATTCAGACAGACTCCCTTCCTCCGGCCTTGTTGTTGTTGTGACGCTGCTGTTCCCTGATCTTGGGCCTGTCGAGTCAGAGCTGGGCTGCGTGAACAGCCTCTCCATCGGATGCGGTCAAGGGGGTGGACCGAGCAGGTCGTGTCGTCGGCAGGAGAAGAACTGAAGATCCTCGGTTGGAACACAGAAGGTGGGGTGAAGGATGGCAGTCGTCGAGGTTGATCCAATCATGGACGCAAATGGGGCAGATTTTTCTTCGAGACCCGAGAGACTTGGCCCGCAGAGGCTTGCCGTGAGGAGCGGAAAGGACGAAATGGACAGTTCGGTGCTAGCTCCATCTGATAAAGTCGAACGCTGCAACTGAGCAGGGGCTAGTGGTATGATTTTCAGACCCACACTGTCCACTGCAACCCCTGTAAAATGCCTCAGGACAACCGGCATCAACGATCTGATAAGATTAATCATGCCAAGTCTTTTCTCGTGGGTTTCCCACGTTTTCTTCTCGTCTTTGCTTCAAACAGCTCCCTCGAGAGAGGAATCAACTGCTCATTATTCTATTCATTTGATGCTTCCTTCACAGTAGCTGCCTAGAACACATAACGAACTAACTGAGTACCCAGCTTCCTCAGCGACTCCAACCATTCAAAAAGCCTCCAATACCTTACCACAGCAGGATGGTCGAATCTGCTCCGAGGTCGGTTCTGCCCAGGGTGGAGGTGTGGCAGGGGTCTGCAGACAAAAAATTATCTGATCCGCTTTCTGGCGTCCGAACAAAGTTATCAGATCCGTTCCCCAGCACGCCATGGCTTCTGTGCAACCACCCCCCGGGCCACCTTTCCATTGGTCATCGTTTCGGAGTCTTGACTGGAAAGATGAAAGCAGCAAACCGGTTTCCACCGGCACCGCGAAGAATCGATAGATCGGCATGGATCTAAGAGCCAGGCCTTCGGTCTTCGTTTCACCCGAGTAGCACCTTTTGCGAGTTGCCATGGGGGGGTTGCATTTCATGGACTCTCTACCAGGGGAGGGGCATCCTTGTTTTTTTCTTCTGTTTGTTTTTTCGATGGGCATGTGAATTGGAGCTGGGGACAGCTTTCCCGAAGGTGCAAAAAAAAAAGGAAAGCTACGCGTTGTTCTCTCAAGTCAGACAAAACTACTACTCTCCCAATAATACAGTGTCGTCATACCTCTCTTTCACCCAACGGATCCCAACCAGTCCGATCACATATATCACACACAGAGCATCACAATGGCGTCAACACAAACAAAGGCGCGTCTCCAGCTCGCCGAGTATGCTGCTTCTTCAGAGCCCATCCTGAAGCTCCCTCACCCCTACCAGACCGCCTACCACGTCGTCAAGGGCAAGGACGGCTTCCAACTCCAACCCCGTGAGGGCCTCAAGCCCCTTCCCGAGCCCCTTCACAACGACGCCATCTTCTTCACCGCCCCCCAGGACCTCAAGCTCGGCGACAGACCAAAGGACTCCAACAACACCGCATGGGGCAGAGCGAGACGGACGCCCTCCGTCACCATCAGCTGGAAAGGCGAGCAACCGCCCACCGTCGGCCAAGTATGGGTCATTACCTACGCCGTCTTCATTCTCCGCCCCTCCGAGGAGGCCGTCCGCCTCACCCTCTTCGGCTTCGGCGCCGACAAGCTCTCCTCTCAGCTCAAGGCCGTCGGCCTGGCCATTGACCACCCCACCACCGCCATCAAGGACGCCCCCCCAACAAAGGAGCTTGTCATCTCCCGCGGCGCCTTCTGGCAAGGCGCGGGCTCCCCCTTCGGCTCCCGCCCCGCCTGGGTCCCTGAGGAGCAGGACCCTGACCTCTCTGGCTACCCTCTCCCTCCCCCCGAGTACGTCATGACCAGCGACTCATCCGCCCTCTGCTGGCACCCCCGCCGCCGGGCGAAGCCCATCCCGGGTTCGGTGATTTACAGCCGGTATATCCCCCACCTGAAGGAGACGTTCAGCATGATCGCGCTCGACTACAAGAACGACGAGCACCTGAACCTGTTCCACACCTGGCAAAACGACCCTCGCGTCTCGCAGGGGTGGAACGAGACGGGCACAGTTGAGCAGCACAGGGAGTACCTCCGCAAGGCGCACGAGGATCCCCATCAGATCACCATTCTGGCGCGGTTTGATGACGTGTGCTTTGCCTACTTTGAGGTGTACTGGGGCAAGGTATGTCTATCCATCTCACCGCGACGATGCAAGGTGCTGACAAAATAATAGGAGGACCGCATCGGCGCCTACTACTCTGCCGGCGACTACGATCGCGGCAGACACTCCCTCGTCGGCGACGTCCGCTACCGCGGCCCCCACCGCGTGAGCGCCTGGTGGTCGAGCTTGATGCACTACCTCTTCCTCGACGAGCCTCGCACCATGAGCGTCGTCGGCGAGCCAAAGTACACCAACAGCTCGGTGCTCATGTACGACCTGATGCACGGCTTCGGCCTGGACAAGTTCATCGACCTGCCCCACAAGCGGTCCGCGTTTGTGCGCTGCTCGCGGGAGCGCTTCTTCCAGCTCTGCCCACTGGACGAGAACGACAAAGTGATGGGCGGCACTGGCGTTGGGCTGGTTCCTAAGCTTTAAATTTTGTATATAATCATAATAATTTTCTCTGTGTTTTAATCTGTGGATGGGACCGGTTTGGTAACAAGGATGGACAAAACCAAAAGTTTGTTTCATGTTTGGCTTTTAGGAAAATGCTTTGTCTTCCTGTGTAGCTCTAAGGCTTCATATCTGATGACTTGTGGCTCTCAACTCGTAAACGTATCCAAATTAAAATTCCCCATATGTCATAAGATCTAAACCCTTAATCATAACAAATCCAACAGTGTACTTTTTATGAACCCAAAATCTCGCTATGCATCCAAAAAAACAACATTACAACTTCCTGCCATTTCCAAGCCCCAAGTGATTCCAGCAGACTGCAAAAAGGCCCTTTGTTAGCAATCTATTGTGTCTCACAACATAGAAAGAGAAGGAAAAGCTCACTCGAAAACCCAAGATCATCCCCAAAGAACGCCTGCATGACATCCTCACCAGCCGACACACCACTTGCAGGCCAGTACGACACCGCCTTCTTCCCCACCGCCAGCCCAATCATGGCGGGAATCTCATCCAGCTTGAGGAACGCCGGCTCCTTGCCCGAACTGGTCTCAATCATCCTCTGATGAATGTTGTTACCGGCATAATACCCCATGTGCATCGCCGCGCCGCACCTCTTGATCCCGGACCACTTGACCAAGTCACCAATGGCAAAGTGATCCGCCGAGTTTGGCGTCTCAGCAGGGAAAGCCAAGCTGGACTGGATCTTGACGTACCCCTCCTCATCCACCACGCCCGTCGAGTTCACCCCCAAGAACTCCGTCGCCGGCACCGACCTCGACACCGCCAAGCTGACCTGGTCGGCGAGGATGCTCTCCCCGTCGGTAAACCACACCCTAATCGCCTTCTTCCCCTCCTCATCGACTACCTCCTCCGTCTTGTCCAGTCTCGTGCTCATCCTCACCTCCACCCCCGTCTCCAGCAGTAGCTCCAAACTCTTGTCCTTGACCTCATCCGGAAGAGGCTCCGAGCTGAGCAGCTTATCTCTCGAGTGCACAAGCGTGACCTTCAACTGTGGCTGCACGAGCTTGAGCTCGGCCGCCATCTCGATACCCACCGCGCCACCGCCTACTACAACCACACCGTGGCGAGCAGTGGTGGCAGCGCGGATGTGGTCACCGGCCTCAAAGAGGAACTGCTTCCTGCGGAGGGACTGAGGGACAACAGGCCAGACACGACGAAGACCAGAGGCAGCAACGAGGAAGTCGTACGAGATGGTGCTGGTGTTTTCTGGCGAGGAAACAAGGCCGTGGGGGAGGTAAGTAGCAGTCTTGGAGGTCTGATCCACAGACTTGATGGAGCCGTGCAAGACGTGAATGTTGGGGGTCTGGGAGACGGCAGGGACATCTTCGTATTTCACCCAGGATTTGGCCGCGTAGTCTTCGTCGGCAAGGGCAAGGGGGGAGCCGATGAGGTGGTCTGGAGGGCATGTTAGCATGCGATGAACCAAAAGGGAGTGCAGGAAAACTGACAGAAACCATCACGCTCGTCTACGATGGTGATGTCAACGTTGAACTGTGGTGTCTCAATGACCGGCGCGCCCTCGACGGACTTGGGGCCGCATCGTGGCGCAAGACCGCTGCAGAGATCTTGGAGGTTGAGGGCGGCGGAAAGGCCGCCGTATGAACCGCCCACGACGAGAACCTTGAAGGGCATGGCCTGGGCTGTGAGGGCGGGCGCTTGGAACACGGATCCCATTGTGAATGTTTTGTGTGACGGAGAGAGAGAAAGCTGTGTATATCCAAATCCAGTAATGGCGATGTAAATGCAGATAAACTGATGTCAGTGGCCGCTGCAGAATGTCGATCTCTCTCACAGGTACGGGAAACCTGTATAATAGGAATTGGGAGTTGAATGGGATGAGTTGAAGGACCCCGACTTCACTTCTTGGTCTTCTTATCCCCGATTCCCCCCTCCTTCTCCCTCCAAGAGTTGTAATATGGATGCTGCCCCACAAGATCATCCCTCCATGCCCGTTTTTACCCTCCGTTGGAGCCATTTGTGCCGTTGTGTCATTCTGTGCATCCGTTGCGCTGGCTGCACCCCAACAGGCGGCCTGTCCAGGATCCCAAGCACGCCAAAGTGCCTCAGCAGCAGAAACAGGGGAAAAATTGACAAACGGGGGCTCCACCTCTTCCCTGGGACCCGGCGGAAAGACATGGGGGTTTGTTGATGAGGGGACGGGGGAACGTTGGCACATGCTGCATGTGCCATCCGCGAAACCGCCATGTCCCCGGCATCGGAATTCTCGCTGCCCTCCCCTTTCTTTTCGTCTTTTCATCTCTTGTCCATGATGTTCACCTTGATTAGGTCAGACAGTAATCTTGACGCAACTCCCACAACTGATCCAATGAATCCTCAAGATCTCAACACAGTGGTTTTGTTGTGCGACTTCCAAGACGCAAGACCAGAAGAAAAAAATGTCCCCCGCTCTTGGGAGTTGAACCAGGCATGGTCCACCTTGGTGCAACCCACCAAATCAGACCCACTATTTCTGCAGGCTGATCTTATCAGATCATCAGATCATCGCCCGAGCAGGGATGGCGGCTTCCGGCTCGGCCAAACCGGTAAAACGCGGCACCGCATTTGCCGACGGTCTCCGTCGCTGTCGTCGGTGATTTAGCCCTAACCCTTCACCCGTCTGCTCTTCTCAACACACCCACGACGACAACATCCACGATACTCACCAAATCCATCAAGATTCCTCCTAGAAGGATAGAAAAGCTCATGTTCAATTTCCAATAATCCCTCTAGACAATTCCATCAAAAACCAGGAAACTCCATTCCCCACTCCTCCCTCCTATACCCCCCTTCCGGCACCCCCCCATTCTTCAGTCCCCCCAGGAAACTCGTGTGCAATCCATACAAATCCGGATTCCCCTTCAACACCTCCCCTTGGGCTAACACATCCTCCAAATCCTGCCCAACATCAAAATACCTCCCCCTCAACACCTCCTTGCCCAACCCCGTCGCAAGCGCCACACACACCATCCCGTTCAGATACGGGGAGTCGTCGTAGATATCCAACGCGTTCACAAACTTGCTCTGCGCCTGCGGTGGAAGATTCGACACCGACTCTGCTGAGTATTCTACATATCTGGTCAGCCAAACATCCCCCAAGTGTTTAGAAAAAGTAGATATACTCTTCAAAGTCATCGCGCTCTTAATCCCCCCCGGGTGCAGCGAATACATGTGCACCTCATTCCCCATCCCATCAATATCAAGCTCCTTTTGCGCACAAGCCGTCAGGTTGATCAGCGCCGCTTTGCTGGAGCAGTACCCCGTGCTGTACGGTATTGCCACCGTCCCCGCCCTCGAGGCAATATTCAAGACACATCCACTTCTCTGCTCTCGAAAATGAGGGAGAAGCAGCCTCATCAGGTAGTACGGGCCGTGGAAGTTGACGGCAATCTCCTTGATGAAGTCCTCTGGGGCTTGGGCGTGGAGCTTTCATTCCATGGTCAATACCAACTCAAAAAGGGGTTACTAAGGACAGGACGTACAGGGCCGAGACCATTAGCACCCGCATTGTTAATGAGAATATCTGCCCTCCCATGCAGGTCAAGAGTCTACTCATTGTCCACGTCAGCAATGCCATCTCTTTGAAGCACCGCTACATACTCACCTGCTTCACCAGCGCCTCACACCCTTCAAGCTCAGCAACATTACACCTCACAAAGATCACCTCGGAAGCGCCGAATTTGAGGCATCTCTCCTTCAGCTGAGGGGGAGGCGGCGTCCGGTTGTACGTCAACACCAGCTTTGCCCCCGCAACAGCGAACGACTCAGCCAGGCCTTGGCCAATCGCTCCCGCCGCACCCGTGATGATAGTCACCTTATTCCGGAGCGATTCCCTAAACTTAGAGGGCGCAATAAAGGGGTAAATATCCGTGCGGAAGCGGGGGATGAACTGAGCCTGTAGTTGAGTATCTTGCTGGGCCATGGCTGTAGATAGTTGTAGGGTATGTTGCCGTTGGCGTTAAAATGACTCGTCTGAAATTCAAGAAAGTGTTTTACTTTGCCTTGTGCAGTTCATGATAGTCACATAAATCATGAATATAGGGGGAGTGACAAGCGCCGCGGGGTAACGAAGGCGAGGTGGGATTACCCCGAGTCTTCTCCGATTTTGACTGTTGGTTTCGGAGGGTTTCTGGATAAATACATGCGGTCCGACGCCTTGTTTAGGAAAGCATAAATCGGCAGTATACACAGCATGTACATCAATCACTGAGTCGTGGAAGGATATTAGGAGTCGCAAATTGTGCAAGATATCGACATTCTGAGCGTACTTACATACCTGTCCCCTTTCTTTTAACGTCGATGAATTATCTTTTAAAGCCTACTGACTATCCTTCAAAGCTTATCGACTATGTTGAAAGGCATACAAACTATCGGTAGAGGTCTGCTAGCTCTTTTAAAAGACATATTGACTATCTTAAGAGGAAGTCTACTGTTTTAAGAGGCGTGTCAACTCTTTCGTAAGTGTCCCGTCGGCCATTTTTAAGGCGTTATTCTCTATCTTCTCGGACATATTTAATATGCTAAAGTTATATGCTTGTGGCGTTGAGTTTGGCTTGCTACACCCTTCGGTTGAAGATGGCAAATCGATCCCTGATGCCATCTCGCCACAGTCCTCCCGATGGCAAAATCGCCCCTTCCTCACTCACAGCGAGTCTGGCTTGGCGTCAGGATACCAATACCAGCAAGAAGTTGGCCCAGAAAGTGCAGTCTTCAGTATTTTGTCATGGCCCCGGTTCCCGAAAAAGCGGTGGAGGAACTATATAGGCCGATGGGTACTGTTGTGGCGCAACCTAACTGAGGCTCGCGGCTGGCTCAACAAGCGCAGAGAAGAAGAGGGGACTGGATCGGCATGTATGTCATCTGCGACTCTGTAGGATGGCCGACACCGAAAACACTGACGAATTGCGATTGTCAACTCGTCATGCTTTTAATCACCATTCAGCAAAGGCATCATTGGCTCATGTATAATCGGAGGGATGTGCTGGACTTGGCAGATACCTAAGGTCATTACAAGCACGGACCACAGTGAGAGAGATAAATACATGAGCAGAAGAGCAGAGCAGTGGGATGAAAAGATTCCTCATCAAGGATCTTGAGGCCACTGAAGATTATTGAAATGAATTGAACCTATGTTGTTCCAAGCCCTGAACTCCAGCCCTTTGTCACATTATCACCATCCTATTTCTTTCCCTTTTCTTTTCCTCTCCTCTGTTTCTTCATCAATTCGATGCAAGTCGCGTCTTTCTTCCGAGAAACTGACGCAAGCTATTGTATTTCTCTATTCTACCTAGGCCAACGCCTCAGGGCGACAAAATTGGACTCTGTACCTCCACGTGATGTCGCCTGGGAACCTGGGCTTCACAGACTTTGGGAACGATAGGCGTAGGGGCCTATCTTTCCATTGCGCTGTGAGGTCCAGGGCCAGCAGAGACGTATCTTGATGCATCGATGTATCTATTGAGGGTGTGAGAGCTGTCTTGACGAAAGGATAGCTTCTTGAGGATGGGATTATTTTTGGCAAATCTGAGGCGTATCGTTCTCAAGGCATTTTGGAGGAGCACGTTAGTCTATACTTATACGTTCCTTCCATTGCTCTGATTTTCTATCAGGTATCCAAACTTCTAACACGCTACCCCCCAGGGCCCCAAGGTGTCATCCTAGTCTTATCCATCATCAACCATCCGTATATTCTCACCGATATCTATTGCAATCTCCCATCCCCACCAGGTTGCTCTCCCAGGTAAAGAGCCAAGTCCACCATTGCAAGACCAACATCAACCGTGACACCGGTGATGTAAATGCACGTGGACACGGGCAGGGAATACTCGCTGAACACCCGAACGGTAAAAATCGTTCCTGGCCTCGCTCAGTATCTGTCGAAGGGCTCACCGAGATAAATGCTACCCTTAGAGGTAGGAGGGGCCGGGAAACGCCACCGACAACTCACCAACACTGGGGCTCGTTACTCAAATATTCATCTTTGAAGTCATCGGTAATGTCAGACGTAATATCGAAGGCATCAGACAGTTCGGCTTTGTCAACAACAGTCGAGACGGGTGCCACAGGCTCTCGTTCACAGCGGCTTATTTACTCACCAAGCAGCGATGTGTTACGAATATGATGTGGACACCCGAAAAGAACAACCAATTGGGCAGTAGAGACGCAGTGACCAATCAGAGAAGAGGAAAATAGACCAATAGGAAGTGGATCATCCAGGGCATGAGGAGGTCATGAATGATCCTCGGGAGTCAGTCATGATCCACGAAGAAACAGAATGATCCAGGTCTTGGCAGTAGGTCTATATATACGGAGGAACTAGATAGCTTGTAGATAGTTCCGCAGTATGCAATCACAGCTTGTATTCACGGTATCCTGAGTGTTTACATTGAGACATCTTGTTGTGCACTGTTTAGCTGCACCGATCCATTATCTAGAAGTTCGCCTTCAACCGGTATCCCTTTCAGAGGTTCTGGACAGGGGATCGTCACACGATGAGATACTCGTACAGGACACTCGTTATGAGCTAGATGAGGTCTCCATTACAACAGCTGGATTTGATGCCGTTAGAGCTCGGCCGAGATTGACAATCGATGACGAGGTTCAGCGCGTTGAGCCAGTTAACATCTGCCTCGAGGTGTCAGAAATCGAGAGAGTTGACAAGGTGGACAATTGCATGTCCCTCAGCTACACGCAAATCCTGGAGAGAACAATCCAGGTCGATTTAGCCGCGTCTGAGAACCATAACGGCTGTCAAAATTTCCAACATTGTCCTCAAATGGAGGTTTCTAAAGAAGACATCGAGCTACAGCATTTCGTGGAGCCATATGCCGGAGCCTACAGCACAGACTACCTCAACCCACTCCAAGGCTGTCACACGTCAACCACCCTGGCCTGAAGCACAACCAACAACACAGTGAACTGAAAGCTCTGAGCCAGTTGTTGGAAATTGAAACGAGCGACGGTTACCGGCAGCAGCAGCAGAGGCATTATTGACTCGTGTATAATCAGAGAGAAGCGCGGGACTTGGAAGATGCCTAAGGTCATCGCAAGCACGGACCACTTTGAGAGAGATAAATACATGAGCAGAAGAGCAGAGCAGTGGGACGAAAAGATTCCTCATCAAGGATCTTGAGGCCACTGAAGATTATTAAAACGAATTGAACCTATGTTGTTCCAAGCCCTGAACTCCAGCCCTTGTCACAAAGGCCAAGGATACTGGTTCCGAGTCCCAGTCCACGGCCTGACGAATCCGAGCACCCTTCCCCTCAGCCACCTGTGACTACGTTTTGTGGTTGGGGCCGTCCGTATTGGAACATCTCCGAGTATCAATACCACAATCTCACTGGTAACCTCAGAAGTCAGTGGCTCGTAGCTCTGGAAGAATTGATTCCCGTGTTCACGGCCACAGACCCTTCTTGGTGTCCCTGCACAGTGAGTGCTGGGTTTGAAGGAAATTGGCCTTGGGGCTGGTCGGATTTTCCGATATGGGACATGAAGGCTGCAAGTCGGTGATGAATCTCATCTGTTCGTTCAACGATTTTACAAGGCTCACACTTAGAGCCCAACACCGCCATCAGCGTATCAATTTCGGACCAACTTGAAGCTGGTTTCTAGCAAAAAAGAGAGAGGAATGTTTAAGGTAGGAACTCAACAACGTGCCCTAGACCCTATGGCAACGCCGCCACTATTGATACCCGTTTTCTGGGGATATCCTCGTACTAATTCGGACGACGACATCTTGTTTTTGCTAGAATTAACGACGCCAAGACTCGAGAAGCAGGACGTATTTGGAAACAAGATAGAAAGAACCGAGACTGCGTCTTTTCCAGTGAATTACCGCTGGATGGCCGATTCGCTACTAAGCGTTGAGAACATGGTTTGGACGTTGGGCATCACTCCATGCACTGCGGATGTGGTGGAGGTTTGTGGTATCAGGATGCTCTGGGAACCTGTACCGAGACATCAAGCTATACAACTGTGTGGTGGACCCTCCCATTTGGAAAGCCAGCAAGTTCGACGTCATAAAGACGCAATCACGTTCGACAGTTCCCGGATACGCCAGCTCGGATACAGCCACGTCACACGACCCGAACACCTACAATAGCGAGTCCAAGCCCTCCAGAACACTAAATAATCAGGTGGTCCGTCTTACTACATCGTTCAATGTCAGAACCTCCATACAGACGCTGTCTACATCTACGGCATCTACAAGCCGTCATACCTCTAGTAGAGACCCGATATCAACCGCCAAGGAAAACGGATACCAGTGGTTACAGTCCACGTCACCGAGAACCACTAGTCGGAAGACAGCCATTATCTCTTTGCCAAAGCCGGAAACCTCATTTACTGTGGCTTCTGAACAGGATGCCACACATTCTGAACTGACAGCGTTTCGAACCAGCTACCATCCCCTGTCTGTCGCCCGAATATCGTCCACCACCAGTGCTCAGCAGCAGGAGCAGGGGCAGCTAAGTGAAGTATCTTCTCTTCGTATGGTTTTGGCGAACAATCTCGTGCCGGTAAGCAAAAAATTCCGATACTCAGCAACATAGGTACGTTAGCTCTCCACGGCCAACCATCTCTGGAGTCGGCCAAATGATCCAGTATCCATGTCAATGACCGGCACACCCGTAAGAGATTCGAATCTTTTCAACTATGGTGAAGTTAGCATCAAAATGGCTCAAGCAAACAGCGAAGACATTGCCTTGAAGTCTGCTCTGGAAACTAAGGCCGTGGCCTCAGCGGAAAACTATCCCTTCTCAGATCCTACGACAGGAGTCTAGGACGGCATTCAGCATTGGTATCGCTCAGCTTCGGATGCCACTACTGCCAAGGGTGATACCACACTTACCGCAGACCACCTATCACTGACCGAAGAAGAACATGTCACAATGGAGAGGACCAACGGGGGCAGAAAACTTGATACACCGGTGACAACCTCTCAAGAAGCTGCTACGTTCCATTCCAAGGTCTCTTTAAGCAGCACTAGTACCTCTCAACCATATCCCATCCCTCCAGAGCCCGTTAGCCTGATTCCACCAGACGTACGAGGGAGCGTTTTCAATCTCTGTCCAGAGACGGAATATCTCATGGCCTCACTGTTTCCAGTTCTTATGGCAGCGCTCCTGGGCATTCCAGTTCGGATTTCTGTCAACAGTCTGAACTCGATGTTTACATTCAGAGCACTCGGTTTTAAAGCGCGGAGCAGCAGCAGACGACTTCTTCTATCTGTCCTGGAACAGGTGGTTAGCTCCGCTGATAGCGTGCAGATTCCTACGCAGATTCAAAGACCCGCTGTCGCTTCTCAACGTGCTTCTTGGGCTGTTATCAACCATTCACATCCCGCTGTCAGCTGAAACCATTCGTCTCGAATTCACATCGATAGACTGCAAGGCCTTTAACCGCGTATGTGGCTTTGGCTTGAGAAAGGCTGGAGTCCCTGTGCGAGCTGCAGAGGCCATGCTAGTGGCTATCGCTGCTCTTGTCATTGCTATAGGCTTTCTGCTTTCTCGCTGGAAGAGCCGAGTCTCTACAGAGCCGTGGAGCATTGCCGCCATAGCTAGTCTGCTTTCCAACGCGGAGGTCCGAGACTTGCTGCGATCATTCCCGCAGTGTGGTGCGGATGGTGCATATTTCCGGGACGACCAAATCACCAGTATTCTGACAGGCAGACGGTATTGGCTGGGACTCAACATACCGGGAACAGTGGAACATGGTGACGAACATTCACCTGCTTATGGCATCGGAATCTGCCCTGTGGTGGAAGACAACACAGCAATAAAGCCCATGGTTAGAGACCCTCCCGTTCGGCGCGCGACGGCTGTCCCGAAGAGGAGGAGATTTTGGCACATGAAGTCTGTCATCACAGAGCTCTTGATTGGAGCGATCACATTGTTCTTTATCATTGGCCTTCTCATCCTCATTCTGTACCACGAGAACACGGTTCTGGACACGCCTTTTGAGAGATTCATGGACAGCGAGTCGTTTGGCACAATTGTGAGTGGGTGTTGGGATTACTTCTTTTCTCATAAGTGTTCCAGTCCACTCGACAACACAAGTTCATCATAAGATCTGCTTTTCTTTTTTGTTTTTTTCTTGCAAAAAAATTACTAAGTTAACAGATCTGTCGTTTTCATTTTCTCACAGAGCTAGCCCAATCACAAATTCACCACCGCCTGGCTGCAAGCCCCCAGACCACCCGAACCTCGGTGCTGCTCTCAGCCCCTTCGGATATCTTTACCAGTCTCTGTCAGTTTCTCCGATCAAAAGATGACATCCTCCCCTTTAACGTCGCCCCTGCAGCCCGGCAGGCCGAGTTTACGCCCATCCTCTTCTCCAACATCCCGTTCCGAAACACGGTCATGTGGAAGATGCACGAGGAGTGTACCTGGCTGGCTGTCGCTGTGCTGAGTTACATGATTCTCGTTCTCGTTCTCGTGGCCATGCTGTACCACTTGGGGGTTGTTGTTGTTATTGTCAAAAGATCGTCCGATGAGGCTGCAAGTGGCAAGCAGCATAGGGGTCACAACGACGAGAGAGTGGCTGTTGACTATTGTGTCCCTTCTACCCCTGCAGTTGGATAAAAGGGGAGGATCGAGAATGCGAAGTGATGGAAGATGCAACCCGGCATGGTTCCTGTCATAGAGAATTCCTCTGGGACTCCAAGCAAAAGCAACAGGGGATTCCCAGGGCGTGGGACAAGTGAATTTCTCTTTTATAACTCCTCATTTCTCATTCATCATAAAGCCATCCAGATAATCTCCATCGATATATGATAGGTACATATTTTCCCAACAATGGCTTCGTCAACTTCCACAATTTGTTGGCAATTAAGTCCACTCACTCCAGCTGATACCATTTCTCTTATAATCCGCAGACTCGGCAGTGAAAACAACACCATCCTTCTCAAACTGCGGGCCCTCGGCATCAAGAATGTAGCCCAACTCGCACCTGTCATAGCTGACCTTCTTCTGCTGGTGCTCGTAGAAGATGTCAAACCTCTTGCCGAGTGCATCGTGCAAGTTGGCGACGTTGCCCTGGGGATGGAGAGCCTCCCAGGGACGGACGCAAGTCCTACCCTTGCAGGACTTGAGCACAAAAAGCAAAGAGTCCAGGCGGGAAATGACCTTGTGGAAGTCGACGCCGAGGAGGGTCTTGGGCTTGGTGGCGGTGGGGTGGAGGAGGTTGTTGATTTGGTAGGGGTCGGTCTGATCGCCCGCTGTTAGTTTTTGATACATTCTGAAAGGGGAAAGGGGTAGTGGAACATACACTCAAATCATAGAGCTCATGCTCATTGTTGCACCAAACTGAATAGTAAAAGTTGTAGTCCTTTCCAATGATCCTCAACGCCTTGTACGTGTTGTTGAGCGTGAGGCGGTCCTCATCCTTGTCAAAGAGCTTGCCGCCCTCGGACACAGCAAAGCCCCAAAACTCAACCGTGACGTGCTCGTGTCTCGTCTTGACCGTGTCCTGGATATCCTTCTGGTTCAGCGGGATAGCCTCGCCGTCAAAATCAGCTCTGTGAGGGAGGCCGGCAATGTTGAGGATGGTAGGAGCCAAGTCAACGTGGGTGGTGACAATTTCGGAGACGACACCCTTGGCAACACCGGGCCCGCGGATGATGAGGGGGATGTTGATGTCCTCTTCGAAGCCACACTCCTTGCCGGGGTTGAGACGGTGCTGGCTGATGTGGTAGCCATTGTCGGTGGTATAAAAGATGTAGGTGTTGTCGAGGACGCCGTGCTCGGCGAGGCGCTCGACGACGGAGGCAACCAGCTCGTCGACCGACTGCAGGGTGCGAAGGCGCTGGCGGTAGAAGTGGTCATTGTAGTCAATGTTCTCCTGGTTGAGCTTCTTGCGGAGGCGGACCCAGTTGGCACCGGTGGGCTGGTCGGGGTTGAAGTTGGGGGTGCGGGGGATCTTGACGTCCTGGAACAGGTGCTCGTGGCGCCTGGCGGGGACGGGAGGGCCAAACTTGGCGAACTCCTCGATGTCGGGGAGGTTGCTCCAGTCGTCACCGTTGTCATCTCCAAGTGTGTTGGACTCGACATTGCTGTGGGGTGCTACGGGAGCGATGCCCAGGAAGAAGGGGCCATTGGCTCTAACGGCCTCGTCCACAAAGCCGAGGGACTTCTCGGCTAGAACGTCAACAGAGTGGAAGCCCTCGTAGCTCTTTGGGGGGTCCTGGTTTCGCTGGAAGCTGGAGTTGAGATAGTTGTAGGTGTATGGGTCCAACAGAAAGTCGGAGCCGTTCCAGCCAGCTGGGTAGGGCGAGTTGTAATTGTCCACAGTGTGTGCGTTGAACAGCTTGCCGGTGTAATACGTGTTGTAGCCAGCCTCTTGAAGCCATACAGGAAGGTAGGCATTGTTCAACCCTTGTCTGATGAACTTGGGGTAACCACCTGAAGTACTTGATTAGCTCGCGGTTCATACGGTACACAGAGGGAGCAGAACGCTTACCATGTGGCGGATTGACATCAGTAACATTGGTGTTGTGAGCTTGCTGGCCCGTCAAGAGCGATACTCTGGCAGGGCAGCAGATGGCGGTAGTGCAGTAGTGACGCTTGTAGAGGGTGCCCTTGTCGAGGAGATGCTTCTTGATCAGGGGGACGTAATCAAGGGAGTTCATGTGCAAATCTTGGTCATCGGTCAGGATAAACACAATATTTGGCTTATTCCCGTCCTTGTGTCCGTGTGAGCTGCTCAAGTCATCTCCCAATGGCTTTTGGTTGCCATGGCTGGCCAAAGCCGCTGTGGGCAGTTGCAGACCTGCTGCAAGTGCAACTCCTGAGAAACGCATGGTGAAGCCACTTCAGGGGCCAATTCAAAGAAGGTCGATGATGTGATAACCAAAAACGCCGTCTCGTAAGATTCAGGGGGAGGCGATTTGATCCAACTTTATGAATTCTTTGATCAGTCCCAGACCGGTGGGCCGGTGAAGGTGAAGTTGCCAAGGAATCACTCTTAGCTCTGTCTTGTTGATTGCGTGATAGTTCGCGGCAATTGCAAAGAGCAATGCTCGCTGGCAACCATCACTGACCCCCACATCCTAGCTCCGAGTACGATGAAAACGACATTTCATCTTTTGATATTGGAACGGTTGCAGGGTTTCTTTTTCTCCAAGCCGACTTCGCGTGGTGTTGTCAAACATGCATGTAGCTGCACTAGTAGTGCGCAGAGCCCCTGAGGATGGGGTAATGGCACCAAAAGACGCTTGCGACATTGCCTTTTGTATGTCGTGATCGGCTGAGCTGCACCACGGCGACCGGCGATAAGTCTTTGTTTCCGGGAAAGACTATTTCGGATTTTGGGCCGAGGCCGGCGACGGGCTGAAGGCAGAAGCGCGTGTTGGTCTTTTTTTTTTGGTGGGAAAAATCTTCTGATACCTGCCTGCATCGACAATTGAACGGTTGCACTCAGGCAATTGTTTAGCGGAGCACAATGACTCGAATTTCAGCATCAACAGGCGACCAGCCCACCGAGCAGTCGCCCCTTCTCAGCAATGTGCCAGTCATCAGTGAAGCACCACCAAACTCTGAGGCGCTTCCAATCAACGCGAATGGGAGTATTGTGAAGAAAGTTGGCGAGGATGAAGAAAGTGTGCAGAACGGGGAGACTGAGAGTGGTATCTCGAGACCACAGGTGGCTCGCATTATTACAGTCCTGCTCATCGGTTCGTGTCTTCCCCTCTCGAGAATCAAAGGAAACTCAAAATGCTGAAACAAAATCACAGGCATCTTTGTTGCTCACTGCGACGGCTCCATCCTGCTGGCCACGCACTCCAACATTGCTTCTGAGTTCAATGACTTGGGAAACTCGACATGGTTGATCACCAGCTTTGCCATCGCCGGCGCGGCAACGCAAACGCTTTATGGCAAGTTAAGTGATATCTACGGCAGAAAAACGCTGGTCACTTTCGCCTATACTATTTTCGTCATTGGTTGGTAAGTTGACCTCCTGCTTGATTGTTTGTGAGAACCCAATGCTAACATTCAAAAGTTTCATCGTGTAAGCTTAATTGTTGTCTGGCGGAGAGGAGTAAATACTTACTGACTGTGAAAAGGGGCATCGGCCAAACAATGGGGCAGGTGATTCTTGGCAGAGTCATTTCAGGGGCAGGCGCCTCTGGAATGGCCTCACTTGTGTCAATTTTGATCACTGGTGAGATCAGCACGCAGCAGGAAAGCTTCGAGTTTCCTCACTAACAACATAACAGATTTGCTCCCCATCCGGGAAGTCGCCCAATGGCGCGCCTACGTCAACTTGGTAGCCACGTTTGGCCGCAGTATCGGCGGTCCCCTTGGCGGCTGGCTCGTGGACGTGATCGGATGGCGATGGTCTTTTTTTGGACAAGTCCCCGTCATCCTGGGTGCCATCATTCTTGTCACCATCTATTTACCTAACCACACTGAAGCAACCTCAGATTCTGCCTCTACCAGCAGTGTAGAGGACGAAATCCGCAAGTCCAAGTTCAGTCGAATCGACTTCAAGGGGTCTTTCATCTTTGCGTTCATGATCCTCGCCCTCCTTACACCCATCGAGCTGGGAGGCGTCAGGCTCCCCTGGACATCTCCAATTACAATTGGTCTTATCAGCTTCAGCTTTGTTCTCATTGCCGTCTTTGTCGCGGTCGAGAAACGGCAGGAGGAGCCGATCCTGCCACTTGAAATTTTCCACCAGCGGGACGCTGTCATCTCGTATCTGATTCTCGGTCTTCAAACAGCGGCTCAGCTCGGGGTAAGTTTTGAATACCACTGAGTTAAAGTGGAAGAAAAACACACTCACTGACCACATTATGCAGCTCATGTTCTCCGTTCCCCTCTACTTCCAAATCACCTCACGGTCCTCGGCCTCCTCAGCTGGCGCCCACTTGGTCCCAGCCGTCGTAGGCAACGCTATCGGGGGCGTCCTCTCCGGCATTCTCATCAAGCGCTCCGGTCGCTACAAGGGCCTCATCATTCTCGCAGTCACCTTTTCTTCGCTATCCTACTTAATGCTCATGCTCCGCTGGCATGGTAACACCAACGTCTGGGAATCTCTTTACATCTTCCCCAGCGGGTTTGGCACTGGCATCGCCCAGTCCGCCGTGTTCATATCCCTTCAAGCTGTCGTTGACCCAGCTCACGCCGCCCCTTCTATCTCGTTTATGTACCTCTCCAGTACCATAGCTTTGACTATGGGCTTGTCAGTGTCGAATGCGGTTATGAAGGCTGCCTTGAGAAGAACGCTGTACAACAGGCTTGTAGGGCTTGGGTTTGGTGCGGTGGAAGTTGCAAAGATTATTGCTGAGACGGTGTCCGATGTGGATTACGTTGACCGAGCTACGGGGGCGGTGCAGAAGGCAGTGATTGAGAGTTATGTGGATGGGTTGTGGTGGAGTCACGGGGTGTCGTTCTTCTTTTCGGCGTCAGCTTTTGTGCTGGCGCTGTTTATTAAGCAAAGGAGGCTTGAGGGGACTGCATAGAGTGTGTTGATAGAACTTCTTCTGACGGGGGGAAAGATGCTGGCAGGGGCGTTGAACATTTTGAAAAAGGGGAGGCCAAAAAGAGAGCAGGACTTTTGGTCGTTGGGTTATTTTGGATTACACAAGGCTTCTTGGATACTGTGTCAAACATCTAGAGAAAGGATATATCCGGGTCACATAGGCACGCCGTGGACAAATAAAAATTAAAAACTGCTTACCAATAACTGCTCAACTCCTGTGTCTTGAGGCTAAGAAAGATAAAAGCAGCCGCTTTTGCAGACACACATGTCACAACACCTCCAAGAGCAGCGAAAGTAATAAACAATGCGCTTCATCTCCATCACACAACAGCCCTTTTCATCCCCCCAACACTCTCTTGCGTGTGATCCCATCAAGGTGACCCAACACTGATCTTCAGCCCCCTTAAAGCCCCCTACTAAGTAGGACAATTCGCCAACATCGACGAAGCAGCCCCGTGCATCTCCCCCCCCCATCATGTTCAAACAGGCCCCACCAGGGTCCCAATTCCTCCTGATTCACAATAAATGTCCCCCGAGCCTGGTTCGTGCACCCTTTCCCCCCGAAAACCTGGGGCTGGCAGCTGGGGCCTCCGCCGGCAGCCCTGATCGCGCCGAGGAACTGACTGCCTGCTTACTGACAGCCGGGGGTTTGGCCAATACTGTGGCATGGCATTGTATGGTATGCGTTGGGCTCGACAGGGAAGGAAAGGGAGGAGGGGAGAATGGGTCGTTTGCCCGTCGTGGAAGCCTTCCACCCAGACGCTGGTGTGGGATCTGTCGATGGCGAGGGAGAGGCTGAGGAGCTATGGGTGGGAAGTCAGTGAAAAGAGATCTCAGGAGTCGGAATTAGATGGGGAAAGACGGAAGGCTGCCTACTTTGACGAGTTGCATACTGGCGATTGTGTTTTCCGGTAATGGCTTTGAAAGACTGCTTAAAGGTTGAAGGGACTGAGGGCTTTTATACCTCCTTTAGTCCGCCCTATGCTCGGAATGCCAGCCATGCCAAGGGTGCTCACATTTTCACTGGTCTCACCACCCACAACACCACCCCCGAAAAGGAAATATCAACAAAGCAGGCAGCTACCTCTGACAGAGCATAGTTTGGTTCCTAACTTCTTTACTTACAAATCATACCAAGTTTTCTTGGTGTATACGCGTGAAGGAATGGTTGCTGTTGACCATCTATCACTTGTGGATAATCGTCCATTGCACCATCAAATGTATACCGCCCAGAAATTTGGTGAGTAGAATCAGGTGTGAGCAGTAGTCTTGTCCCCGGCATAGCTACGTTGTGGGCAAGAAGTCAGGCGCCCACTACTAATCTAAATAGGCTTTTTAAGTTGTTGGATGGGCCTCAAAGGATGGTTAATAAGCGTCAAGAGTTAGTTTCAACAGACATTTAAAACATAAGTGAATAAGCATCGAAAAATAGTTAATAAGCGTTGCTCAACAGTTTATAAACATCAAAGATTATAAAAGAGGGGTCAAAAACAGTCAGCGAGCCTTAAAAGATAAGTTCTTAGGCATTCAAACTTGACACAAAACGTTGCTAAGGACTTTGAGAGAGTGAGCCGTGGTGAGGTCATTGTCCGACAGAATCAATTGTTTTCGTTCCTGACCTAGCTTTTCTGGCATGGCATACTCGGAAGAATGCAGACGTCGATCATCCACCGAATCGGATAGTCACAAGACAAGTCATTGTCATGAACCAAGCCGAAGTCTTGAAAAAAAGGGCACCAATGACCACAGCCAAGGGAGTAAGACACTCACAAGGTAGGCCGTGCCAGAGTCGGCGGGCTGGGTAACGTTATTACAAACAGCCTTCATAGCCTGGTTGAGAATCGAAAGACTGTGCCAAACTGCCGATTGCTTTGAATCGACAACCGTCAGTTCGAAGAGTAGTCTGGGCAGCGTACCATACCTATGACGCAAAGTCACGATGCGCTTTCAGTTTTGTACATCAAGTCGGGGATTGTTCAACTCGTAAAGGCTTGACGCAAGTCTCTTAAAGAGACTTCTGTCTGATCAATCTTTGCCAAATGTATCGTTTTGAGATTCCCGAGTACCGGGCACTGACAACCACGGAAGAACATTGTAGGAAAAAAAAACTGAAGAAATCGAAAGAAACAAGAGATATATCGCACGCTTGGAAAGTTTAAGCAAAAATACATTCAGCATAAATACGGCAAAAGATGCGGTTTGTGTGGATCGAACACACGACCTTCAGATTGACTTCCCGAAGTTTACTTCAGTCTGACGCTCTCCCAACTGAGCTAAACCCGCTTCGATGCATGACTTTCTGAGTGCTTCCACATATGATTGCAGTACCATCCAAGCAGCACCAGTTGCACAGATGAATGGTACCTTTCAAAGCCCTCTCAAAATACAACAAGCCCATATACAAGATATCCTACAAGACCGCTCTGCTCTTCATGTCTTTGACGCCATTCCATTCCTACAATGCATGTTCAAAAGAAATGACACATAAAAATCACAACTCCATGCCCGCTTTTCCCCGTTAATCTACTGTTCCTTCTTCTCAGCCCCATTCTCGGCCCTTTCTCTCCTCCTCTTCCTCCAAGCTTTGATCTCGTTGATCAGTCCCATAACCAACGGCACCGCAACCGGCCCCAACAGCGGTAGGTAAACAGCAATCTTGTGTTCGTCGGGGAAATACAACTGGCCGACCATGCTCTTCTCAAAGAACGCCCTTTCAGCCTCAGCCTCGGCGATCCGCGCGTGGGCCAGCCCTTCCGTACCACCCAGGTTGTCGCAGGCGAGGCGCAAGTGGGACATGGTCTTTGTTACACCATCTGCTACGCTACTTGGGATCGAGATCGAAGGCAAAGCCATGGCAAGACGAGCGAGAGAGCCGAGGGTGGACGAGGCGCGGAGAAGGAGATCGGCCGAGCGAATTCGCGCGAGTGTTGAGAGGCGCAGTGGCAGGGAGCCAGACTCTGGGGTACCGGTAAGTGAGAGAAGGTGGGTTGTAAACGTTAAGAGGGGCTGCTTGAGGGTGGCAGCTGTGACATGCGTAGTGTCGCCAGGCAGAGATAGCAGATATACAGTGCCCCATTGGGGAATCAGCCAAGACTGGGATGTTGGTGCAGCATCTTGCGAAGCCGATGCAATGGTTTGGTTTCCAACAAACACAATAAAGTTGATGGTCGGCGCGCCGCCGATAGAGGGTGACAGAGGCCACTCGGCAGCATTGATGAACGACGACAAGTCCTCCTTGTTGAGAACTTGATTCTGAACTCCTGGTGAGGCGTATAGTTGCACCTGGGTATCGATCGTAAAGTTGTGGATGGGCGAGAGGACGTCCAGCACGGGCTTCATGTACTCTTCGATAGCCATCTCGATATCCCAACTGCTTGGTAAAGACCCGCTCGTGAATAGGGAAAAGGTAAGATGGTACGTTGGCGCATATTTCAACGATCTTGTCGTCCGCTTGGCGAGCGATTCGGCAGTTTCTGGCGACAACCCAAGCGGCCGGTGCTCCGATGGCATAGAGTTTGTCGAGAGGAGATACGAGATGGTGGCTTGTTCCTCGGCGAAAGTCGTCCTTAGCTGACTCGCAATATAGGTGGCGAGTGCTGACGACGAGGCCGTAGGAGATGGTATTGTGTTCGGCGGGTAGGTAATGTCGAGAATCGGCTCGTATGGGTCAAGCATCGCCGTCGTGCCCTCACCTTGAGTGAGACGGATAGTCAAGGCGCTGCCATTGTCGGCTGAATCCTGCTTCTCATCACCCAATTGCAGTCGAAGATGATGCCCGGCGAAATCATTAAGGTCGTCAAGGGCGTGCTGAGTTAGTCGAAGTAGATTTTGCGCTTCTTGATCTTGGAGTGAAGTTGCTTGTATTGAGATGCGGAGGGGGAAAACGGGGCGACAAGCCTAGAATGTACCAGGCAGTGTTAGCTACAAGTGCCTGAGCAGGCTATGGAACCGCGCACCTTTCCGTCTGCCCATTCAAGCATCTCCTCCAAGGGAAGGTCAGCACGGTATATGGTCGTGGTCTTCCACCAAATGGGAAGACCCAAAAGGAGCACAATCAGCCAAAACGAGAGGATAACATGGCTGCGTCGGCGCACGTCGGACGGCTTCTCTGGTGGGGGAAGTTTCCGGACTGAAGTTGGTGCCTCTTCTTTTGGTGCTATCGTTGTGATGGAAGCGTCATTTTCATTACTAGGAAGTGGTTGGGCAGACATGGCGATGCGGACTCGGCGTCCATCGAGTTCGTTGCCGGCGCCTTGGTTCAAGAGGTGAGCAACAAGTGACCCTGGAACCCTGGGACACGCCTCACCACAATTCCGCCAGCGCGACACAGCGCTCCAGCAATTAACCTAATTTCCCATTCAGGTTAGATCCCTTCAGGTAAGCACGTGAAGATAGCGATAAGCTGCCAAAGGATCGGAGGTCGGGGTCAGGCATCCGGCAGCGGCAACGGGGGCGACCTCCCCGTTGAAATCCGTGTCTCGCCTCGTCATTCGCGACACGGAGTCGGAGTTGTCAAGCCAACGCGATGGGTCCACATGGTCAGAGCTTCAATGCCGATTCCATGCAATGCGCGCCGTAACCCGTTGGATGCCAACCCAACTTGGACCCTGAACGTCACTCGCCCTTCGCCTGTGCAAGGCGTACATGAGGAGGCAGGTCTAAGATGAAACCAGCCCAATGTCAGCGCCATCAACAACCGGCGCTGTTTCTCAATGGCACACACGAACAGGCGCACGGTCATACCCAAGTGCTCTGCCTCGAGGGGACAGCAGCTTAAAGAGAGACAATTCCACCCCACCACTACTTGAGACGGGAGGCTCATCGACGTGTGTTTCCGCCTGTCCGGATCTCTTAAATCACCAGCCAGTTAATTGGAGGTTCCTTGTCTCGCGACCAGTGGCACGCCGAACCGAGGTTCAGATGAAAAGTATGGATGCATGTCCAGTGACCTGTGTTGCATCGGCGTCGTTCAATGAGGCGATCAGCCCGCTCCTGCCGGCGGCTTTCGTGGCCAACCCCCGAGAAGACGCAGTCCAATATAGAGGTATAAGTAATGCTGTGTCACCGCATATCTCACCCACTCGATATAAATATATCTCCATCATTATTCCATCATTGTTCCTTCATTCTGGAACGTCTGTTTACGGAACCACCCGACTATGACGGCGCTGTATCCAGCCAATCCCTGCTAGTGCCGTTAAGAAGTTCCAGGTACGATCGACCACAAGTCCACGACCGACTTGCTGGATCTGAAGTTGGGGTCAACATTCCACTCACTCGCTACGACGTTGCTGGACCCTTCTTATTGGAACCTCAAATTTCTTTTTTTTTTTTTTTTTTTTAAAAAAAAAAAAGATCTCTAACTTTCTTCTCTTGCAATACTATTTCGATTGGAGTTTCATCTATACTGTTTTATCGGTTTTGAGACCTTACAACAACAAACGCGAATATGGCTGCTTGTAAGCTCCCTCTCATCAATATGCGCCTCAACCCTTGGTATTGAGCTTTAGCAACAAATCATCTGACTTTTGAACAGTGCCGGTATCTCTACCAGTCGCCGCCTCGGCCTTGACGGCCACCGCAGCGTATTTGAATGCTCGATGGCAAATCTCGTACGACCTCCACCTGCTCAAGTCCATTCTTCCCACCGTAGTGAACGTGGCATGGTGGACTCAGCGTGATCGGGTCAACTTCTTTTACCGCCTCGAGGATCTCGCCACATCCAAGTCCTCAGAAAAACGCGTTTTCCTGCGTTTTGAAGACAAAGCCTACACGTATGCACAAGCCTATGATACAGTACTCCGCTATGCCAACTTTCTTAAAGAACGGCGGGGTGTGAAGAAGGGAGAGATGGTTGCGCTCGACTTTCAGAATACCGACACTTTTATTTTCCTACTGATGGCTTTGTGGGCTATTGGGGCTGTGCCGGCACTTATCAACTACAACCTTACTGGTGCGGCGCTGAGTCACTGTATCAAGAGGGCGAATGCGCGGTTGATGCTTATTGATCCAACTGTCGCTGGGAATGTTGGAGAGGATGTGAAGTCTGAACTGAACGAAACGACCTTTGAAGTAGTGACACCGCAGTTGGAGAGCCAAATGCTGGCATTTGATGCTGCGAGGCCTGCAGATGAGCTCCGGAGCGGTGCCGCTGGGGAGGCAATGGGCGTTCTTATTTACACGAGCGGAACCACAGGCTTACCAAAGGCCGCGATTGTATCGTGGGCTAAAGTTGCTGTTGTTGGTGGTTTTACGTCTCGCTTGGTCGGTACCGGCAAAAATGATGTGTTTTACACTGTAAGTGTCATGTCTTACAACAAGAAAAGAACGTCACTGACCAGATCAACAGGCCATGCCCCTTTACCACTCAACAGCTATGCTGCTGGGATTCGCACACACCCTGAATGTAGGCGCTACCTTTGCTATGAGCCGGAAATTCTCCACGAGCCACTTCTGGGACGACGTACGGAAACATCAGGCCACTATTATCCAATATGTTGGAGAGACATGCCGATATCTCCTCTCCGCACCAACAAAAGTCGATCCCATTACCGGCGAGAACCTTGACAAAAAACACAAGGTCCGTGTAGCCTTTGGAAACGGCCTCCGACCCGACGTATGGAATGCCTTCAAAGAGCGGTACGGTATCGACACAATTGCCGAGTTTTACGGCGCTACTGAGGGAAGCTTTGCGACGTGGAATGTGAGCAGGAACGACTTCAGTATGGGCTCTGTGGGACGGGCCGGCATGCTGTACAACTTGCTTGTTGGCCGATCCATCGCTATTGTGAAGGTCGATCACGAGACGGAGCTGCCGCTCAGGGACCCCAGGACTGGATTCTGCGTGCGAACACCCGAGGGTGAGCCAGGAGAGCTACTCTTTTCGCTGCCTGCGAAAAATGTTGAAGCACGGTTTCAGGGATACTACGGCGATACAGGGGCCACCTCCAAGAAGATCATGCGCAATGTCCTTTCAAAGGGCGATGCTTGGTTCCGGACCGGCGATGTGGTTCGCCGAGACAACGAGCACAGGATCTACTTCAACGACCGGATTGGTGATACCTTCAGGTGGAAAAGTGAAAATGTGTCTACTGCTGAGGTGGCGCATATCTTAGGCCTTCATCCGGAAATCCAAGAGTCAAATGTGTATGGTGTTGAGATTCCGGGACATGAGGGCCGCGCTGGGTGCGCAGCTGTAGTGTTCAAGCCTTCAGCTTTAGGACCTGATAGCCTTCCCAGCAGCGAAACGTTGAAGACGCTGGCGGAGCATGTGAGGGCCGGATTGCCCAAATATGCGTTGCCCCTTTTCCTCCGGGTAGCCAAGGACGGCTCTCTTGAGAGCACCGGGACAAACAAGCAACAGAAAGTCGGCTTGCGGAACGAGGGCGTGGACCCGAGCAAGACTGGCAACGGTGATGTTTTCTGGCTGAAGGGACCATCATATGAGAGATTTGGGCCAAATGATTGGAGCTCGTTGCAGGGCGGCAAGGTGAAGCTTTGATGACATGTTGCGGGGTTGGTTTTTAGCGGGCGTTTGGAGTTTCATCATGGCCCTTTTTTCTTTGGTGATGTTGTTGCTCTGTCGAGGCGAGAGTTACCATGATGCTTTGATACCCGAGATTGTTGTAGAGTACATATGCACTGCATTAATTAGTTATGGTTATATACGAGAGGATCTCTTGTAATGTTGGATCTTGAGGCAATGTTAGCAGTAGGTCCAAGACGTGCAATGGCACCCCCATCCCTTCTCGTTGCCATGTGAGCAAGCCATGCGCAAAGCCATGCTCCGATACAGGCGGATGGCGATGTATCGAACCCACTCGAAACAAGAATGCCAAGAATGACTGCAAGAGCCCCCGCCTCCGTCCATCCAGACAACATTGGCGTTGTCAATAATCACCACCAAAGTGCAACCCCCCACCATGGCGTTGTGAGTGTTGCGACAACACACTTCAAATGACATAATATTTTACGTTGACTTCGGGACCAATCATAACAGTGCTGGATCGCGCAATGCGCCGCCAATCCCGATTCGGACACTGAGGGGCAGCTCTCTACCCCACGTCAAGGTGATGGAGGGGCAAATCTCCCCAAGATGCCCCGCGTCGGAGCGCCCAGGAGGAGAGCTCGCAGCTTCTGTGACGGCTGGTTTCGGGCTGTCGTGGGGATCAAAGGCGTGAATGGCTCTGGGACGAGAATGTCTTCGGCAACTCGCCAGCCATTGTCATGGGTAGCGAACCCCCAGAAAAAGCCGCTTTATTAATCCAGGCGAGCTTAGGAGCTGTCGGGGGAGTCCACCGTTCGCAGGAGCTGCTGCCAGTTTAAATGCCCACGGTCTGCCCCTCCATCACCTCATACGTAGTTCTCCTTTCTCCTGTCCTTCCAACCTACAGCCTGTCTTCTTTTCTCTCCCAGCCGTCCATTCTCTTTTCATACTTTGACGTTAAGATACCCAACCACCTTCACAATGGCCGCTGAGCGTAACGAACCGTAGGTTTCCACTCACCACCTCACGCTACCACCACCTCTTAGGGGCAGGCAACTGATTGTTTACTTCATGTAGCCTCCGTCTGGGCTCTATTGCCCCCAACTTCCAGGCCGACACCACCAAGGGCCCCATTGACTTCCATGAGTTCATTGGCGACAACTGGGTCATCCTCTTCTCCCACCCCGAGGACTACACTCCCGTCTGCACCACCGAGCTCGGTGAGATGGCCCGTCTCGAGCCCGAGTTCTCCAAGCGTGGCGTCAAGCTCATTGGCCTCTCTGCCAACACCCTCGGCAGCCACGAGGGCTGGATCGACGACATCAAGGAGGTCACCGGCTCCCAGGTCAACTTCCCCATCATTGCCGACAAGGAGCGCAAGGTCGCCTATCTTTATGACATGTAAGCTGGGCTTGTGCTGCTAATACAACACATTATGATCAAACACTGACATGTGCAACCACAGGATCGACTACCAAGACACCACCAACGTCGATGAGAAGGGCATTGCCTTCACCATCCGCTCCGTCTTCTTCATCGACCCCAAGAAGACCATCCGCGCCATCCTCTCCTACCCCGCCTCCACCGGCCGCAACAGCGCCGAGATTCTCCGTGTCATCCAGTCCCTCCAGACCGGCGACAAGCACAAGGTCACCACCCCCATCAACTGGGTCCCCGGTGATGATGTCATTGTCCACCCCAGCATTAAGGGTGACGAGGCCACCAAGCTCTTCCCCAACCTCCGTGCTGTCAAGCCCTACCTCCGCTTCACCCCTCTCCCCGAGATCGATTAAATGGAATCGCGGGCGGAAAAAGGAACGGGTGTGGCATCTGGGTATGGGGCAGTGATAACGGAACTTTACGCATGTAATGAAGTCAGGGAAAATAACCAGTGCCGAATCAAAGGCAAGGGAATTGTTGACAGGCGTTTTGAATGGGCAGGGATTAGGGATCTAAGGGAAATTCTTCTGGCGAGGCTTTGATTGAAACCAGTGTGCTTAATCTAGGCCATTGCTGAAATGAGGCAAACATTTGCAATATGAGCCTTTTTTAAATTGCAATTCTTTGTTAGCGAAAATTGTCTGTGTAGTGAGTTGACTTGAAGCAAGTAACCATTTTTGTACTGTTGGAATGATGACAAGCTTGTTGGTTGTCTGGGGGTAAAACCATCAAGGTCCTCCCTCCTACTGCGGAGCATCGAACTCACAGGATCGGTTGTTACATTTAAAGACCAGTACTGTTCAAAACAGACCCTGCCATGTCGTGGATAAAAGAGCTGCGATAGAAACCAAAGGCTTGAAAAGACAGTGAATAGGTATTGAAGGATGGTCAAAAGGCCAAAAAGGACAGCCAAAAAGGCCTTAAAGGACCGACAAAAGGCCAAAAAGGATAGTAAAGAGACCTTCGGATAATTAACGAGTCTTATTTACTATCTTTCAACAGGTTTCAACTATCTTCCGAGGCCTATATCTTGTATAGTAGTCTCTCTTTTCAGTCCACGACGTGCCTGCTGAGGCCTGAAGCGAAAACATTGGTAGAAAAGAGAGCAATATGCGGTTCATCACAACTGCATGTCAGACGGGAGCGACTGTCACTGTGAGTCTCACAGCTGATTCGTGCGTTGGCCTTCCTCTTTGGGGGTGTTTCCGAGAATTTTTAGGAGACTTCTACCCAACTGCAGATCGGGTGGTGTGAGAATGGCCAGATCGAGGTGGTTCCTATCACCACACAATGTTAGTTGAGATGTTTCGGCTTTTTGCCGACATCTGTTGTGATTGATCAACATGTCGTCGGTTGTGCCCGAGAAACAATCCTCCAAGCATATGGAAAGTCTGGAAGGTCAAGTCCTTCTCCAGGAGGGTCGCTTAACCAGGGACGGGCACCAGACCACGGAATGATCCGTGCGTCAATATTCTACCCCCTTGTCACGGACAACGAGGTGGTGGCATCCCCACAATTCTCGAATGCTTCCCGTCGGGCAGTCGAGTCGCTCTCCATCATGCACGAACGTCCATTCTGCGCACATCATCGAACCGCCCGTGACTGCCGGAACTGCCCAACCAAGTGACAGAACCTCGTGTCGACCCCGGCACCAACTCACACGTACATCCTCGTGTGCGTGCCCGCCGGCGCGAGTAGAGAGCGAAGAAAGACGACAATACCCGTGCCTTGTGCCTTGTGCCTGGAGTTCAGGCACTCACACTCACACACCTGACAGCGCTCCACCTCGACCGACGAGATCAAACGCCAGTCCGGTCCGTGCCCTCGAGACCGCTGGACCGCACCGCACCACTGCACACCAAGAGCAGGCGGTGGACATCGCGCTCGACTCTTTCATCCTATCAACACCTCGACTCACCGCGTGCAAATCGCATCCCCATTCAGGCCTGTCGCGGAAATTAAGCACTGCAACGTCGCCTGGCACTGTGTCCCGCATACAAATCCACACATTGTGGTGATCTAGAGGTATGTTCCTGGTCTTTGTGTCTGTCTGTTTGTCTTCTGTCTGTCGGCCTTGCTATCTCTATCTCTCCCTCTCCCTGCCCAGCGTCAAACGGCTACAGTGGCGGCGTCACCATTGAAAATGCCCCAGTTTCTCTCCTTGTCATTTTGTATCCAGAGCTTTTTTGTGCGCTAGACAGCATTCCATCGCAACCCCCCACACATATCTTTCTCGTTGCTGCAACCTCACCGGTCCCTCCTCTCCTATCCATCACCTCCCCCTTTGTTGGTACTGGCTGGTCAGTGTGGTCAGTGGCACATGTCACGAAACCACCAAGGTTCCTCATCGCTCCTCTGTGTTGCGGTCCAAACCAGGAGACGGCACCCGGGATCCCGGGAGCATTTGCTAGCCAGGGACACCCGACCGACCGGCGACGGCTTCCTAGCCCCCCCCTGGCCCCCGTCCCCCGTCAGCAAAACACCACGACTGGGATCAGGACCGCCAGCCTTTGGTTGACCGACAGTGTTCACCGCGCCTCGTCTGTGCCTCTGGGGCGGGTCATTCCATACCGCTTCCCCGAGTTTTCCCTTCCAGTACTGCAACAGATCACACTTTCTTCTAGCCTGGCATCTCCCCTACTCGACACGTCACCTTGTCACTTTGTTTTGGCTATCTACTTTCTCCTCACCTACCAATATCGACTCCTACTTGCATTTCTACCTATATTCTCATTGGGCTTAACCAGGCGTTGCCGGACGTGTGTCCGTTACCTTCCTTTGCCCTCCGCGTCACTCTGAAAGAGCCTCCTCGCCTGACTGCTAGCCCTAGCCGTGTTCAGCTGTGTGGCACAGCTTTGTGGACGACATGTCGGGTTCTGGACTTGGGCTAACATTCGGCAAATCATCAGGACAGCAACAGGCCGGTCCAAAAGACTTCAGTCGCTTCTCTGACTCCGAGACTGACGAACGTTCCCCTTCAAAGTCCCCCTCGGACATCATCACATCCGCCTTTCGTGGCATCAAAAAGGTTGCGCCTACGCGAGACGACTGGCCGAGGCTCACGCGGAAGCCCTCTCTTGTTGGACTTCGACGGCCTTCGGAATCTGTCGTTCCCACAATCGAGCGACAGCCGACTCCTGGCCAATATTCCAATCCAGCAAGAAGCGCTGGTCCTACTCAGTCGCACCATGCTCGGACTCTGAGCCTCCAGAACAGTCTAGCGAAGCCCTTACCCGAACCACCCCCGCCACAGCTTTCTCCAGCATCCCCACTGACCCCTTTGGCGCATCCCCCAACCCAGGGAAGCCTAGCGACGATATTGGACGCAGAAACTACCGAAGAAGATCATAAGCCTGGTACAATGGATACGACATCATCTGCAGAGCAACAGGTTGGTGGTCTTTACATGAGGCCACAGGGAGACAGTCACAATCAGGATATGAATATGAATGGGGGTCAAAATAATGGCCCTAGGCAGGACGGCCAAGAGGAACGAAGCGATAACTTGACACCAAGAAGTAATGGCCCCCTTTCCGCCGGGGCTTCTCCCAGCTCGGGGCAGTCGAGGGGTACTGTAGGAGGAACTACGGGTGGTCCTGCTGGACCTTCTGCGCACTTGTCTGGTTTGATGTGTAATGTACATCGAACCACGGGTCGGGAACCACATCCTCTGGTCGGCGCAACAACCACAGTCTTGGGTGACAAACTCTACGTCTTCGGTGGCAGGATATTGTCCAGAAGCAGGCCAGCACCATTAACAGCGGACCTCTACGAATTGGATTTGATCCGCCGGCACTGGACGAAGTTGGAAACGACTGGCGATATTCCCCCACCTCGCTACTTCCACTCAATGTGCGCGCTTGGTGACACAAAAATGGTTTGCTACGGCGGCATGTCTCCTACAACAAACCAGAAAAACAATGCGATATCCCAAGACCAACAGCCCGAGGTCACAGTAATGTCGGATATCTACATCTACGATATACCGACCAAGAAATGGACCTACATTCCAACACAAGATGCCCCACAAGGCCGCTATGCGCATTGCGCCTGCATCCTGCCGTCATCCGCCACGTTTGCTTCCCACAGGGCACCTCTATCGGCCCTGCAGCACAACCCATCGAGTGGAAATCCAAACGAGGGCCGCATTGGGATCAACATTGATGGCACGGGAGGGGCCGAGATGATTGTGGTGGGAGGACAAGATGCAGCCAACCACTACATTGAGCAAATCAGCGTGTTCAACCTGCGGAGTTTGAAGTGGGTTTCAACCCAGCCACTCGGCAAGAGTTGCGGTGCTTATAGGAGTGTCGTTGCGCCCCTTCCGCCCTCTGTGGCTGCCAAGGTTGGAAAGTCATATCCAAATGGTGCTCGGCAGGATAGTGTGGGTGCTAGTTTGGAGGCGCGCGAAGCTGGATCCAGCATGCTCATCTACAGCAACTACAATTTCCTCGACGTCAAGCTCGAGCTTCAAATCAGGTCAAGCGATGGCCATCTAAGCGAGCGACCAATGAGTGGCTCATACACCCCGCCAGGGCTTAGATTTCCCAACGGAGGTGTTATTGATACACATTTCGTCGTGAGCGGAACTTATCTCACATCTTCAAAGCAAGAATATGCTCTTTGGGCGCTAGATTTACGCACACTGACGTGGAGTCGTATTGATGCCGGCGGGGCTGTGTTCAGCCAGGGAAGTTGGAACCGTGGTGTTCTTTGGAACAGGCGAAATACCTTTGTGGTTCTCGGCAACAGGAAAAGAAGTTTGGTCGATGACTACAACCATCGGAGGATAAACTTTAGCAATGTATGCATGGTGGAACTGGAAGCGTTTGGCTTCTACGACAATCCTCGCAAGACGGCGCCGATGAGTGGCTTTGTCAGTGCCAGCAGCCCTTATACCGGACCAGGCCTCAGCTTGTCACGCAAAGCCGGTGTAACTGCCGGTGGAAGGTATCACAGCCGTGCTGCCGAGGAGCTTGGTGAGAAGGCTTTGGCCTTGAAGGAGCTGGCTGATATGGATATCCTTTGCATCGGCGGCGAAAGGACACCGATCAATTCGAGGATTGTCGCCCGGAGATGGGGCCCTTACTTTGTCCAGCTCCTCCGAGAAGGCACGGCGATGCAAGACGGCAGCGATGCCGCCACTCTGAGGTCCAACTCAGTCTCAGCCCAGGGTGGACGAGGCCCCGGGCAGTCATCTGTGTTCTCATCAAGCAGCACCACCCTCGCCCCAAGCATAGCTGGATCCTCCATGTCTGGCGTCTCCTCGCCGCCAGTAGATCTCGCTGCTATCAACACCGCGCCCACGCCGCGCACCCTTCCTCCAAACAGTCGACCAAGATGCCTGTATCTGCCACACACATATCTTACAGTTCAGGCTCTCCTTCATTTCTTGTACACTTCAAGCCTCCCGGCATCCTCTTCGCCGCTGTGCACACCCCAAATTCTTTGCAGCCTCCTGCAGATTGCTAGACCATATCGGATTGATGGTCTCCTCGAAGCCGTGATTGAGCGTCTTCACAGCCTTCTCGACAGTCGTAACGCAGCTGCCGTCTTCAACGCCACCGCTATGGCGGCAGGTGGCGGTCGTGGCATCGACGGTTCTCTGAACCCCAACTTCTTCCCGGTATCAGCCGGTGTCGATGCTCTGCTTGGACCTGATGGCCAACCCAGCAACAGCAGCTTCGTCGGCAGCGATGCAGACTCAGCCACGGGCGGTCTTGCCGGTCGCGCCGCGGGACTCAAGATCAGCACCTCTGTACCCGGTGCCCGTCCTTCGAGCGACGAGCTGAGCGCCACTACCAGCGTGGGAAGCGAGTGGAGCTCAGAAATGGATAGCGAGCGGGGAACAGGGCGGGAGCCATGGGCTGGCGATTTGAGCAGCGTGATTGGATTGCAGAAGAGAGGGTTAAGAGGTCTGATGGAAGGACGGAGGATGAGAGAGAGGACGGGGACGAATACGATGCCTTCTGCGCCCGGCAGTTCAGGAGGAGGAGGTGGTGGGCTCGGTTTCAATACCATGCCGGGGCAGGTTGGGCTTGGTGTTGGTGGTAGATCATAGAATGGGGGCGGGCAAAGGGGTGGAAAAGAGCTTCAAGGGGTTTACATCATAAGGAGGAGCGGGGTTGGCTTTGCATTGCATTAAACTTTTTTTGGAATGAAGTCGACAAAAGCGAATTGGCTGGGCGAATACATTTTGATATGCATTTTTGGTTGATGTATTTACAAGGTGTGTAGACTTGAGTGGTGAGAGGTGGTGGTTGTATGTATGTATGACTGTTATCAGGCTTGCTCGATAATGAAGCAGTGGAAATATGAGGGGGGGAATTAATTTGCTCATGTTCGATCCTGGACTGCTGCTCAGTATGCCCACTTTAAAACTTCGCCTGATGTCGCCAAACGAGGTGAGCAGACTGGACGTCAAACGCTTCCCAGAAAAGAACATGTTATTACCGTGTGTGGTTTCAGATCAAGCTATGTGTGGAACTGGGACTGTTATGCTGCTTGGGGGGTCTTGTGATGCGGGTACTTTCCATCATTCGACACAGCTCAAGGTGTTCCTTTTCTAGGCCCCTTTAATTCACTATGTATGCGCTTTCCCAGTTCCCCTGTCCACGGCACGGCAGGTAGGGAGGCAGGAAGCCCATGATGATTCAACCTCGTGCTAGACTTTCAGCCCTCAACACACTTCGCCCAACAACTTTATTCGAGGTTTCCGTATCATTGGGGCTTCAATTGCTTACACCTCCACATTTTGGCAAAGCATTTATTCAGACAATCCTTCTGAAAGACCACACGAACCTCGACTACAACGGCGAGCATCTCGACAACCAGCCCACTGATCCCGATCACAACCGTCACGCAGAAAGACCCTTGAGGCACCATGAATCGACAACAAGAAAGCCCGCGAGAGTTTCTCACTCGGTTGTACAGCTTCTACAATAGCCCGGATACCAGCGAAGCAGATATTACGCACCTGGAAACCGTCCTGGATTTCGCAAACGCAAAAGATCCGAATCAGTTTGTACTCGTCGAGGTCCCCAGCGACAAGCAAGAGGTTCCCGAGGCTGCCATAAGTGCGGGTACCAGTATGCAAGAGCCAATCACGTGACGGGATGAAAAACTTGAAGAGCTCGAAGACAGGTTACGTCTGTTTGACAGCAGCGAGTATACGACGGATAGTGACAGAGTGTACGTCGACACCCTTCTCAACATGGAACAGAAAGTCGAGGCCAGCGAGTTCGACTACGACGCTGAACTCCAGCAAGCGCAGAAAAGGCACCAACAGATCCAGGGAGTCACGAAAATGTTTGAGCACCCGAGATCTCACAATCTCGTTCCTGTTGACTGGGCTGCATCGGTGTATTTACTCTGGATGATCGCACCACAAGAGTACATCAGTGAACTGAAAATCGGGCTTGGGAAACCCATACCAGAGAAGCTTGACAGCTTCTATACATTCGAAGAAATGATCCAGAGATGCTCCGCAATCACTGATCTTCTTGGTTTCTGTAAGTTCTGGTCATCATTATCCATGGTCCAACCTCTAATCAAACTTTGGCAGTCTCGGGAGTGCAAGTAATGGAACTGTTGATTCCACCGCCACAACCTTGGGAGATGAAGGAGGTCAATGCCAACTTGAATTCAGCTTAGGATGTAAGTTTTATCTCCATTCTCGTCATGAAAAAAGAAAGAAAAAACATCAGCTTACATTTTCGGATCTAGGCATTGAATATCCAGGCGCATGAAAGCTGTGTGATAACCCATCTTACCAACCCGGAACCCACATACATCTTTCGCTTTAGCGCCACCAGCAGTGAATATTATCGAAAACTTACACGTATTGCCTTTCGTCTGTTGGGAATCAATTGGTTTGGTGCAGGGGTGGAGGACTGAGTGAAGGACTTCGCCCAAGACGTCGATAAGCCTTGGAACATCGTTTTCATGACGGAACGCTGTCTTCAAGGTTGGGAAAACTACCAATTTGCACTACAGTGCATGGATAAGAGACTTCATCCTCAGAACAGCGATCTCACGATTATCATCTGCGGTTTCACCATTTTCCTGTACGAGGAGAGCTGCACTGGGATCGTCTTGAGTATTCTGTCGATGTCAAAAAGGAACTCAACCTTTCGGGGCACGAGGTTCCAGCTTCGAACCCCCTTCCAGTTCTACCTACTTTGAGCAAGGATGCAAAGAGCTGGGAAGGGCGGGAACTTATTTGGAAGAGCGTGAGTGGGCGGGAGCCGGCTCAATTTCTGACGGGATATGTGTTTGAGCACATTGTTGAGACAGTAGATGCTGACAAGGCGGTAGGGGCTTGGGAAATGCAGTGGGTGATGCACCAGCTGGTCCACATGAGTGGGACGCGTGACTATTTGGGCTAATTGGCAGCCGAGAAGATGTGAGATCTGAAGGCAGGGATATTTGATGAGGAGTATGACCTAGGCAAAGGAAGAATGGGCAGCGGAGGAATAATCAGGGGGTTGAAGAGACTACAGGGCTTCTTGGAAGCAGCATATGATTATTTACATCTTAGCGAAGGACCGGCCGGACTGTATGAGACAGACAGAGGTCTACTTGATAGCGACTCTAGACACAAACAAGCATGCCTAGCCAGGACACAGGTGTGCATATGAATTTCCCTTCAAGGCCTCATGTCCTCAGAACGTTGAACATCTGTCTCTAGTCCCACGCCAACTCCTCAGCAACGCAGATTCAATTTTCTTTTCTTTATGTGCATTGCACAGCCGATGATGTACGCTGTTGACAAAGTGCCCCAACGTATTCACTCAAGCCGATCTTTTGAAAAGAATCTGCATCATAATGAGCCTTGTCCAAGTAACTTGTGTGGTGCTTACACATCCGATGACAAAGGGAATCAGCTGTCCGGTGGAGTCGATATTGCCCACGCCTTGGATATTATTTCCTCCGATTGTGATCTCGATGCTGACGATGAAGAAAGCAATACTGGTGACATGCAGAAAGTTCCAAAGCACACAGAATATCCCGACCAGCAGTGATTTCCTCTGGTGAGCTGAACCTCCGTCAAGACTCCCTCCGGCCTCTGTCGCGTGCGCGCCACTGACGATGTAAGACTCATCCAGCTCACTGGGTTCGTCTTCGCCAGCTCGCGGTGATGACTGGTCTCTCAGAGGCTTTCCCATGCCCAGCAACACGACAATTTTGACACCATTCCGAACATGAAAACGGTCGACGTCCTGCATCCGGTGCCGATCATGTCATGAATACATTGGCTGCTGTCATCAAACCAGAAAGCCAAGCTGTAAAAATTGAGGATAATCATGATTGTTGTCCTCCACAACACCCTTGACCATAGGAGGCTTAGAAATTTCAGGAATAAGAAATGGTGCAGCGGGTGTAAGACAGGCAAGTGCCAAAGACCATATAAGTCTTGATGCTAGTACATGTAGTTGCTACGCCATACACCAAACAGACTGAGGGTCGTGATGGGGAAACCAAAAGAGGATTTGTAGCATGATGTACATCTTGATAGAGGCCCGTCCCGAGTAGCGGTGATGATGGTAGCAATGACCACTGCAAACACCGGGACTGAGTTTGTAAATAGCACACCTTCTTCTGCCGAGCCGGGATCGAGAAGCAGGCTGGGCCAGGCCGATGCCCACTGCAAGTAGATACCGATCCGAATACCGAGGCCGCAGAAGTCAGCATTGCCCTCGAGCGGCTTGCAAGTAGACATTGTCTCACAGTCACCGCCGTAGTGTCTTCTGGAATCGCAGATTAGCGAAGTAAAATGAAAGGGAAAGAGAATTCATTAAAGCCAAAAGCCTCCAAATGGTCTATTTTCAGCTTGGTAAACATGCAGCTTTCCTGCTGCAAGTTGTAATCGGTGCGACGGGGGCTGTTTCACTGTGCGATTCTTACACCATTCCATTGGACCACTCACTCTTAACCCGAGCTAAGGGAGGCTTCCAGAAAAGCCATCCAGGGGTTCAAACTCCAGCCTCTTACTTTCTAGGTAGGGACGTGCTAGATACACAAACAGGCATTGCAAAATGTCAGACAGGACTCTTTGACAGACCTCACAAGATAATCATCAAGCCTCAAGAAATAGCCGTTCGGGATAATGCAAGAGCCCTATTCACTATCTTTTAACACCATTTGGCTATCTTAGAGCCTGTATTATAGCAGTCTCCATTCTTTTGCCCACAGCGTGGCTGGGCATATGAATCAGACCAAGGCCAGAGCCCATTTTCTAGCAAAACGTCGAATCCATTCAATCCAGACGTAACTTTGGAGCTCGGCAGCGAGGTATTTTGTTGAGCTCTGTAAGGCTCACAGGCAGCAACTCAGCCTGAGCACAGCGCAATACAATTTGCATAATACCCTCTTTCCGAATTTACTCACCGTATTCCTACTTCCCATAGTCCTCCAAGAGTGAAGTTTATGCCAGTAATCCAGTCATGGAGGAGGTGTGGCTTGTGACACCTCCCCTGCCGCTGATTGGCAGACTTCACCCGCGAGCGTCCAAAACAGGGAAAAGTCATCCCAGCATGACGTAGTATCCACCTGCCACATTTCATCATTCCCTCCCAGCAGCCACACTTGTTTTGCGTGTAAGTCGGGTGCCCGAACCGAGCCTGTTTGGTCAATAAAGCAGACATAATAAGGGATCACGCTGTCCCCAAGTCTTGCGTTTCCGAATCTCTCCAGAACCTAACCCAAACATCACTGATTTTGCCCATATCTCTTCCAAAGCCACACTATCTTTCCATCTACAGCAGTTCTTCAAAAAACCAAAACACAAAATGGAGTGGACAAAAACCCAATACAACACCCTCTACGAAACCTGGGTCCCCTACCTCGAGGACCTCTACCTCCGCTACTTTACTCGCGACAATAAAGCGAGCTACACCACCAAAGGTACGCCCCCTTTTCATCCCCCTTATCCCCCTTATCCCCCTTATCCCCATTTATACCCCATATTCCCCCCTGATAGCCCCCTATTCCCACCTTTTACTAAACCCCCCTCCCCCTAGAAAACCTCGACAAAACAAAAGTAACCGGCATCTCCCAAGTCGACACCCTCCAAGACAACCTCCACTCCACCGCCTCCTCCCAGCTCGGGCAAGACGGGCTCGGAAGACCAGTCGGTGATTTGCTCTCCAGCGAGGGCATCAATCGCCTGGAGAGAAAGGGCAAGGACGAGCAGGGTGGATATCTCCCCGGGGGCAACAGCAACAACCCCGTCAGTGGGGCAGGTAATACCCTTGTGGGGGGTGTTGTTGAGGGGGGCAAGACCGTGGGGAATGGGGTTGTGGATGGGGGGAGGGCGGCGGGGGGTTGGCTGGGTTTTGGTGGGAGGAAGGAGCAGCAGCAGAAGTAAATATCTTCCTAGCGTTTGAGAGTTGGGGAGTTGACAGATTTGTGATATACACCCCCTTTCTTTCCTTTGTTTTTTTATATTTTTTTTTAAAACAGGAGGTAATAGCAAAGCAATAATACAGCGCTTATTCAGTTAAAGCACAGATACATGGCGTTGAACTAGATAGTGACTCCAAAGAAACGGACCACTTCCCTCTCAGCAGCAGCAAGTCTCCAACCTTTCAACCGACCCCAAACAATAGGAAACCAAGCAGCCGGAAAAGAAAAGTGAAATCAAATCCCAGAATCATCTTGCAAAAACGGTGCCCCGCTCGGGTAAAACGTATCCCAGTTGTTACAATTTGCCGTCAGCTCATTCAAGTTCATCGCCGTCGGTATGCTCGCCAGCTGCTCCAAAAACTGCACGCTGAAACCTTGCGATGCATGCCAGGCGATATGGCAGTGCATCAGCCACGCACCGGGGTTATTTGTCCTATAAGCAAGCGCCAGCCACCCCCAGGCCGGCAGCATCGTCGTGTCCCTCCTCGTCGGGTTGGCAATCTTGAGTGCTGGCCCATCAACAGAGGGGTTGTACGGCCTGAGCCGATTGGCCGGGTTGATTGGTGCCGCCAACGCTGGACTGGCTCCCAGGATCAGAATATCGTGGCCGTGCAAGTGGACCGGGTGCGGGATGGACGAGTTGTTGACGATGAGCCAAAAGGTCCACGTGTTGGCCGTGGGGACCGAGATGGCGTTTGTGTCGGCGGGCATGGAGCCTGTGTTGCCGTTCTTGACGTACTCCAGGGTCGGGTTGCCCCAGTTCACCTTCATGGGGGTGTTGTTCACCGGCCAGTAGACGCGGGAGATGCCGCCCGTCGTGGAGATTTGGAGGCGGGTATTGAGGGTGTTGCCGGTGGTGAACGAGGCAGAAGGGACGGATTTGCTGACGATGGGGGAGTAGCTGAGAAGATCGGCGCACCGAGAGTCGGGAGGGACTGTTCCTGCGTTGGTAGGGTTGGCGGTAGGCGCCCCTGAGTATTGAAAGATCATGGCTGGACGATTGGTGGCTCCGCCGCAGGGAGCTGAGGAAAAGGTCGTGTTGAACCAGTAGTTGCCTACGGGCTGGTTGGCGTTGATGATGACGTCGTACCTTTGGCCAACTCCGATGTAAAGACTTGTGACAGTGACCGGAGTGATGGGGACCATGTCCGTGGCAACGATGGTAAATGAATGTCCCACCAATGACACAGTAAAACTGGCTTGCACTGAGCCGTTGATGAGGCGGAGCAGATGTCGTCTCCCAGCTGTCAGAGTGAACCTGCGATAACTCCCTGAAGCCCCGTTGGCTCTTCTATTCAGGCCGTTAAACAGAATGTTGTCACTGGGAGGTGGCGACCCAGGGAAACCCGGGATACTACACAGGTCAGAATTTCCCAAGAATCAAGTCACATTTCGGGGGGCTCATACTATGGATTTGTGGGGCTGTTGACTCGGTGTGCCAGAGCGAAGGCAGAAGCGTAGTACCAGTCACTGATTATGAGCGGGCCGAGGTCATCATCATAATTGCTCGATACTGGACCGTTGATGCGAATAGCTCCGAGAACACCGTTACCATACTGAGCTGAGAAGTGAGAATGGTACCTGACCTGTTATCAGCAACTGATCGCTTGCCAACAACCCTCCAATTTCACTCACCAGGCTGTGCCATATTGAGTTGCAATGAAGGAGTAGGTCTTGCTTCTCCCAGGAGCAATCGGACACTCGGTCACGCCGCTAACGCCATCATTGACGTTTGTGTTCTTTTGGTGAATGCCGTGAAAGTGGATGGATGTGCTAGCCCAAGTGGTTAGCTTCTGCGAGAACCAACCTGTAGAAGGGCAGCCTACCCGTTGCTAACCATGTTGTTGACGACTGTGACATTGATTCTGTCTCCCCAGTCTGCCTTTCGTCAGCCCATTGGAACTCCTACTTGAATGAGAAAATCAAACTTACTGCCTGTGATTGTTGGTCCTGCAAATAAACACTACGTCAGAATCAAACTTCTCATCTGTTCACCGACTCGGTACTCACCAGGAAATTGGCCTAGTTCTACATGTTAGCTTCGACCTATCTTGAATCCGCACATGAAAGACATACCATTGACAAGCATAGCCTTTGCCTTGATCCCCCCATCTCCGCTCACCCAGTTGTTGACCTCGGTCAGAGTAAAAGTATAAGTCCTGGTTACACCCGTAACAGGCGTCGAAGCCTCCCAATCGGTATTGATATTGAACGCCGGGCTCGTAGTCCAGCACTGCCTGTTGGTTGCAGTGTTGCACGTCTGTCTCGGCTGGAGCCGCTGTGTCCGTGGCCTCAGCAGCGGCGTAACAGGTTGCTCGAGGGAAGAACCCAGAGCGACCGCCCCGCCGAGCGGGATCAGACACCACAAGATAGCCGTGTAGGACAGAAGCATGTTGGAGACAACCTTGGTGGTAACCATCATGACAAAACTGTCCGATGACTTCCAGCGGGCAGTCGCTTTGAGACGAGGGGAACACAACAAAACAAGGTAAGGTAGCACCCGACAAAGAACAAAAGACGAGAAAAAAAACCTCCGAGCCTTGGGTATTGTTTAGGTTGGAAGTGACGGCAGTGGTGGTAGAGTAGTACTCATGGAACATCGAGATAAGTGAGACATACCCAACGTGAGATTGGGGGCTCATCTTTATACTCGGGCAACCGGTCAGTTGAACCTAACACCAAGATAATAATCTGTTCCACTTACTGCCCCTCTCAATACACGCACACACACACCAAGAAGATCGAAATTGGTCAAGGAGGGGCCCATCCAAGAGTGATCCTTGCTTCGAAAGGAAATTTCTTTGATCAGGCTATCGCGGTCGTAACTCGGGAGGCAACGAGCACAACATCTCCGTCCGACCATGTGGTGTTGAAAATCTGTCACACACAGACACGCACGCACACACACACACACACTCACAAGAAATCCCTAGTGTTCCTTGATGAGCCGTTCTGATATCTCAAAGAGGTCAAGTTGAAGCCACCGTGAACTCATAGTGCCTCTTGAAACCCTTGACGCCAGTGTGCTGAGCTTGCTGGGCGGGAAGCGATGGTACGCTGGCGGCTTCGCCCAGACTCTCGGGAAGACGATTTCTATGGTGTTTGCCGTGCTTATTGGTGTAGTAGCCTCGATATCCCGGGACCGAACGTCGACTCGGCCGCCGCCTCGGAGACAAAAGCCGTGATGTGACTCCGGCGCAAGTGAGCCGCTTGACGCTAACCATCGGAGGTGGATTGTATAGGTGGTGGCTTGGCGATCCAGAACACACTCCAAGCTCAGGGGAAAGGGAGAAAGAGTAAGGGAATATCCATGGACGGTAGGTGCATATGTGAGTGTGAGTGGGTCATCCCACCTTTCACGATCTGTGGGGGAACATGGCGGTTTTGGGTAAGCCGTGTGATGAGGGGGCAGGTCCTAGACTCCTAGGCAAAGAAGAACGGCTGGCCGAGCTAGGGTAGGGTAGAAGTGTGACATGAAGAGAGGGAACGTAGGTTAAGGAGAAAAATGTCCGGGAAAGGAAATGATGATCTGCCCTCTGCTGAAGTTCTTGTCATCCCGTCTTCGGAGCCGGTATCACACACAGGCTTCATCAGCTAGCTATCATCCACGGGATTTGTCGTGATTCTTTGTCTGCGTGGCGACCCTTGACCAATCGACCATCGAACCAAATCAAGCCCAGGTCGAAGGAAAGATACGGACGGCAGCTGCTGCGCTACTGGAAATGTTCCTATCTCTCTGGCTCCATGTGGCGGCAACGGCGATGTGCAGGCAGGTAATATGATGGGCATGCTATGATGTGACACCTTGGTAACCCGGACCGTCAGCAGTGCAGTTCAACTCGCTTGTAGTCCCAATGACCGCAAAGCTGGGGCCGGCAGCGGGACGAAGCGTTGGGTTTCTCTGCCCTACCGGTATGAGAATTAATTTGTGAATATTAAGGGGAGTTGCGGGAAGAAACATTTACCGAATCGTGGCTTGCTCCGCGTGCATCGTGAACGGGAGAGGGAGTGTAATACCCCGCCTGATGTCAGGGCTGGAAGAGCAGAGAGAGGTTAGGTCGTGAGGCAGGCTGCAGGGTGTGCAGTAGTTGCAATAGTTTTGCAGCAGAGTTCTGGTGTGGTGAGCAGCACGTTGTGTGCGACCCAAGCCCCAAACACGGCTCGATATTAATTGGTTGCATATGGGAGGGTATCACTCACCATTTGCCATTGACCCTTGAACCACACACGCTGAAAACCTGGACAGGAAGGTCAGCTTCCAGTTGGCTAAGAATAGGTCTTGCCCAAGATGGAAACCATCTCAACCTCGAACCTGGTGAGCCTTCCTCATTACTCAGTACCTTATCAACGACAAGTCCGACATTCGGCCCTCTTCAGCCCAGCCTCTCGACCGTTAGCCATTGTCCAATGATCCAATGGCATCACCCCCTCGTCCTCCCCCACACAAATGCCAAGCTGATATTTCCTTCTCTAGCGTTCCAAGTGTATGGGTGTGTGGCAAACTGCAGGAACATCGCATCCCCAGATGGCTGCAAGATTGACTGGCAGGTCACTTGACGTCTCCCAAGACTCCCAATATTGCAGCTCGTGGTTGTCTGCTCGGATATCTTTGCTAACTATTATGGCCGAGCTCCCCGAGACGAAAATGATGACAGGCTTGGTTTTAAAAGATATGAGGTGATCATGAGGTTCAGTCCGGCACTTGCCGAGAAGATATCATCACAGTTGTCGGCAGCTGTTCCTGTTCCCCAATGATACGTCCCGACAAGCGAGGTGAGGAGGCATAAGGTCGGGAAAAGGATAGATGTTTGGTCCTTTGTCGAGATGCGTTCGAGTATGTGTGGTTCAAGATATCGTCAATGCCATTTGAGCTCAACAAGAAAATGCATACAGAATTCTTTCAAGTGGTATCCCTAACAACTACAATACAAACTCAAACACATTTGACTTTAAGAACAAAAGAAAAACAACAGTAACATGCTACTGTTGTGGCTATATATACAGCCAATCATGCTTGCAACACGCCGCCACCGTTTGCGGCAGCTATTACACATCCTCGAGCTCAATTCTAACACCTCCTCCGCTCATTTCTTTCCCGCCGCACCAGGCATACTGGGCCCTACCCCCCTCCCCCTCACTCATGTTCTTATGCAGATTCGCAAACCAGAAATATGTAAATCTTTTGTGCACACCAGCATTACACCGGCGAGGGTGTTATCGTCGCCGCAGGCTGCAAACCAGGCAACCCATCCCTCATCTCTGCCTGCTCCTCCCCTTCCTCGTAAATCTTCTCTTCCACAACCTCGCCTGGGCCCTTCACAATAGGACTGAAAGAGTCCACCTCCTCCACCTCCTCCTCAAGGTCTGTCACACTATGGCCACCTCTTCCCCGTTCAGTTGCGTCGTCGTCTTCGTCATCCTCGTCCACCTCCTGGATCGCCATCTCACCGCTCCTACGCCCGAGGCCGCTGGCGCTCGCACTTCTAGAGTGGCTTGCAGACCCAGATCCCGAACTCCGTGTATCCCTCGAACCTGATAGGCTCAGCATGGGCCCTTTGAAGATGTTCCTCTTGCGTTTGGCAAACATGACCCCGCCGCCCGAAAACGGGTTTGGGCTGCCCGGGGCTTGGGGTATTATAGCTCCGTTGAATGGGGGTAGTCCTTCATTGAACACACTCAAGGGTGGGCCGCTGCGGTCCCGCACAAGACGGATGTTGCTTGGGAACGTGTTGCCGGTGGGGGTCGCCGGTAGTACCTTGACCGAGTGGTGTGGGCTCCGAGCATTCTGCATCGGCGTCTTGGAGACCGACGTGGAAACGGAACCGTTTGACGACGTTGAGCTAGCCTTGCTGTGGCTATGATGGTGGGTGTGGTGCAAGGACCGCACCGATGAGACGGATGATGAAGTAGACTTTCGTCCCCGCAACCCTGTGGGCCCAGAGGACCGCCGGATGGTTGACCGGGGTGTCAAAGGTGACGGTGACATGGACTGGCGTTTATATGCTGACGAGCTAGGTATCCGGGGGGCGTGCATGGAGGGCGTGGACAAGGTCGGCGATATTGGGTTCGATGAGGTTCCTTGGGCGACCGAGGAGCCCCGGGGCGGGTAGCCATTGGCAACGACCCCCTTGGGTAAACTAGCGGTAGCAGGAACTGCTCCCGAGCCGCTCACAGGATACTTACTAGTCTGAGGTCGTGGGCTGGCATCCTTTGACTTGGTATCCTTTGCGCTCGACTGCTTAGAAAGAAGGTTAGGCGCCGACTGGCTTCCTCCACGCTTGCTAGCGTTCTTCATCCCTGTGTGCTCAAAGAGCCAGTGCGTCCAGTTCTTCCACGTTGCAAGGATAGCATGCGACGGTCGCTTCTTCACCTTCTTTTGGTCATCTGCCTGCGATGTGCTGGTGGCCTCTAGCGCGTCTGTCGTCGTTACCAGGTGGAGGGTGCTGCCTCTAGAGCGCGCGCTGCGTAGCACTCCTTCTTTTGGTGGTGGTATCGGCCTCCGATGTCGTGACGAGCTGACTGATCTTATCGAGTCCTTGTCAATCGGCGGGGGTGGCACCTCGCCATCCGGACTGAGGGTGAGATTTCCATTCCCGATCTTGGAAAAGTCGGCAAACCCAGGCAAGTCTGGAATCGTAAGACTGGGGTAGTGGGCGCTTCTCCTCTGGCTCCGACCTCGTGCCCTGTGAGGCGTATCTGAAAGTTTCGCGAACTGGGATTCCTCGACTGTCGCCAGAGCATTCAGTCGACTGGAAGCTTGCGAGAAGCGGCGCGAGTTCCTATTCTCAGCCCTCTCCCTTCGTTTCCTCTCCCTTCGCAGCACTTTGCGCACCTCCTTTTCGAGTAACAGTGTCCACCAACCCCCCAGGGCATCGCATCGCTGGGAAATAACGCTCTCCATTACAGCTTCAACATCCACCCCCGCGCTCTTCATCCGATGCAGTGTCTCCTTTTCCAGAGGGGTTGAAAAAGGTGCCGGTCGTTCAAGTTTCAGTATCTCCTGCTGCTGAGGCGCGTGCTCGGCAAGGAAAGGGTGCGCCAGAATATCAGGTAGTGTCGGTCGTAGCAAGGGGCGCTTCGAGAGAAGCAGCTTCAAGAGTGATAGCGCGTCAGCTGGTATAAAATCAGGATAATTCGGTTCCTGGGTCAAGATTTTCGTCCTCGTAACCTGGTCGTCGTCATCGTCAAACGGCAGCTCACCGGTGAGCAAAGCGTACAGTATTACCCCCAAACTCCACACGTCCACCTTCTCGCCGGCATATTTTTCCCCCTTCAGCATCTCAGGAGCCGAATAGCATATCGTCCCGCAAAAAGTCTGAAGATAATTCGCTTTGCCCTCGTATTCCCGTGTGAAGCCAAAGTCGCAAAGCTTGACGTTCTCATTCTTATCGAGAAGGATGTTTTCGAGCTTCAAGTCGCGATGGACGCAGTTCTGTTGGTGGACATAACACACGGCACCAACCAGCTGCGTAAACGTCTTTTGGACCTTTTCGACGGGGAGCTTGCCGTGATCGATCAGGTAGTTGTATAATTCGTCACCCGAGCAGTATTCCAGCACCAGCCACACCATGGATTCGGTGACGATCACCTCGTATAATCTCGCGATATGTGGATGTACGAATTGGCGATGGTGGTGGATCTCGCGGGCCAGGTTCGCATCGTCTTTCTTAGCCGACTTGAGAACGACCTAGGAATCGCAAACAGATCAGCGACTGCCTTGCCCTGTCGTAGGCGCGGGTGAGACCAACCTTGGAGCCATTTGTGAGCTTGTGGGTGGCCAGATAAACCTTACCAAAGGATCCTTTTCCTATCAACCGCCCCAGTGTGTAGTTGCCAACTGACTTCAGGTCCTTGTTGGAGAACTCGCTATAGAAACAGGTTGGTCAGTGTGATGTGAACGCAGCGTTGGTTTCGTTGGTAGGCCTACTCGAGAAGTTCTTGGTACGACTGAGTGAGCTAGACAGAGCAAACGAAAGAGAACCGTTAGCTTTCAAGATCGCACGCTACAGCAGGGAACAGTTCAGAATAGATAGCAAACACACCTTGGCTTTCCGTCCAAGCGCCTCAGCCTTCCCCTTTGCCGTCTGCATCCCTCCGCGCCGTCGGGACTGGGCCCGGTCCTCATCCGCCGACCAAACGCCCTACGTACCGTCGGCAAATGCCCACTTGAAATGCTGATTGTTGGGTTGGGCGCAGGTAATTGAGCAAACAGGCTGTTGATGACACCAAAGACAGGTGGTGCTGATGGTGTCTTCTGCGGACGTTGAAGCTGGCTGGGGGCGCAATCTCGTTTCTCGTTGGAATTGCAACCAAGGGGCTCGTTCGGTTTCATCCGCCGGGGGGGGGGGGAGGGGGGACCGCGTCTCCAGGTCTTTGGGAATGCGGTGGATAGTTTTCGGCTCTTGATTATGGGAAAGGCGCCCTGAATAACGAGATAAACAATTCTTCCCTCCGGGAACAGGCGACAATAATCGCGATGTTAAAGGTTGCCTAAAGGATGGGAGCTGGAGCGCGGCTGTGGAACTTGGCCAGACAGCAGAAGCTCCAAAATTGTTAGCGGGTTTCGCAGACGTCGTTGCTGGTGGCGCAGGTGGGGTGTCCACTGTAATTGAGGAGGATGGGCCGAGCTTCCGCTGTTGCTGGCGAGCGCTAGTGGACAGTGACAGCCAGTCTCTCTCGTCTTAGATGCATGTAGCAGCTTGGAAGTGGTGTTGAGATGATGTTGCTTTCACGCACTCTGACAGGCTGCCGCGATATAGGGCGCACATTCAGGGGCTCAGGTCGAGCATCACAGATGCATTCGCGTCGCTGGCATTGGCTTCCAGAAGGAGTGCCGCCAAGACTTTGGAATCCCCAGATTGTTTGCTGATCGGCTGGTCAGGGCCATCCCTGCATATCTTTGTCAGGATGTCCCGGGTGTTGCCTTGTTTCGTTCCAACTTCCCACATCTCCCACGTGTTGAACGTTATGATGAGGGTGTCAAGTGAGCACAGGGCTGGCTTTTGACTGATCGACTGTTTGTCTCTACCTATGTTCCCGTTTCAGTATCAAATTCAAAATCTCGGATGAAATCTTATCTACGCCAAGCCTTGACGTTGGCTCTTATCAGATACATCGCCACTTGATTCGGTCCCGAACCCCGCATTCTCTGATTGACACAATGGATGGTGCATCCAGACTGGGTCTGGAAAGCACAGTGCAACCTCATTGCCTACATACAACGACCATCTGCCAAAAAGAACAATGATTAGCGCACAAAAATGTAGCTGTGTTCATCGTTACTGATTATACTGGAAGCCCGAGGAGTGCCGTCTTGAGCTACCGTCACCTACCTAGACCCTTACCAGCAAGTTGCGAAGCACTCCAACCTGCAGTCAGACAGAAGCCTCCGTTTTCACAGCTATCCCAGCGTGGCTCAGTACAATCACCCCTCTCCCGCACCAAGCTTTTGTGTCTCGCTTCACATGATCACTAATGCTGCGCGGCTAAACCACCTGCACCTTTGCTTTTCCTATTCTGCTTGCTGTAATCACTAAACTCTCCAATAGCAAGCACAGGTCAGATTCCGATCATGAAATTCCTCAGATTTCCCGGAAACCCCTTTCTTTTTCTGGATAGAGTGGTCAACCGGGATTCGACCGGAGCTCTCATCGATCTGTCAACTATGGTGAGAGCACAGACGGGGATGTCGTCCGTCTTGTCTCGGAGATGTAAAGAAACGTTATAACGGGTTAAGCCTTGCTGTCAGTGCTCGGATGGGGTGTGAAATAGACGGTTTGGGCTGCTGTGCCCTGAGTTCATGATGTTTCCCTGTCACTCATATGCACGGTGACGTGATTCGTCACCTATCTCCCTCGGTGAATCTACGAATGAGATACGATGTAGATCTAGTGGGGTGCCGTTTCGGTCACCAAGGTGCCATATGCTCCTCGATCTTGGTGATCCAGAACCAGAAAAACCTAGCCCCTTTCAACCAACACAAAGGTGATGTGATCCCACAAACTATGGTCCCGGTAACCTCAACGCTACCCTGCGATGTGCGTGCCTATCATGGAAAGCCAACAGCAGAACTGGTGGGATATAAAGATCCCTATGACTGCCACATCAACCACAGATCATATCACTTACACTTGCCTGTTCTGGACCCATCCATAACCTCAGAATCTTACCCTGACTGGTATCGACTACCATCTACTGTCTCCCCCACGGCCGCAAAGACTGGTCCGAACCGCTCGAGGCAACCGCCATAAGAGAAACCTATGAAGAAGCCGGCTGCTCCGTCTCCCTCCTCCCCGTCCTCTTATCCACCCGCTGCATCCCCCCTTCTTCCTTCTCCTCCTCCTCCTCCAACAACAACAACAACAACGAACAACTAAAAGTCGCCCGCTTTGACCTCACTGGCGACGTCCTCCTCCCCAACACCGCCCTCATGCAGCATTACCAAAAGAAAAACGATGCTCTGGCTATAGTCTTGTGGCACGTAGCCATCGGGGACAGCCGAGCCCCCCTCACAAAAGAGACCAGAATGTTAGACGAGAAGTACTCGGCCTTGTGGGTGAGCTTTGAGGAGGGGCCAGGGATGATGGTGAATTCTACTTGTGAGTGAATACCATGCCATTTCTTCCCATTCATCTGCTGATAGTTGGGTGTTCTAGACACCCAAGTCCTCCAACGGGGGTAGACCTCGCCTTGGCGGCCTCCAAAATGGACCGTGTCGACGTCGGGATCAATCTTGCGGCGATGGCTTGCCACGATCCATCACCACTACCATCACAGCTGTCATCCTCCAAACTCTCCGAGGTTAGTGGCGTCAGGAAGTGGTATCCAGGACCGAGGCAGTTGTAAACCCACACTCATCACGGCCGGCGCTTCTCGTATCGCCCCCAAATCGTTGGTAAGATAGAATGTGGACCAAAAAAAGCCAGGCACTGCAATGACCAGACAGGGGCCTTCTCAAATCTTGGATAGGTAGGGCTTCAACAGTTTGGTTGATGGACCTTGCAAGATTGATTGTCAGGCCTAATAAGATAGTCGAAAGGTGTTAATATGATAGTCAAGGCCCATTTGTTATCTTTGTAGGCCTGTGGGTTACCTTCTGACACATGTAAATGGGGGAGCAGTCTCTATCGCCTTTTGCCCAAGACGTGGGTGAACAGAGTAAATCGGTGAAATCTAGAACTTTCAGCAAATATCTAGAGCAGAGAAACAAGAGAGACACAGACAGGCGCTCGCTAACCTAAACCCGGAATCAACAAATGCCCCTGATAGGAAAAGTGACCATGCCATACGAACAAAACTAAACTCTCAACGCCGAAAACGCCATTACCCCCCTGGTGCTTTCCTTGCGCAGCCGGGGGAAAAAAGGTCAGTTATCTGTAATCGTCAAGTCGTATTCTCTCTTTCTCAGTGATATCAGTGTATCACGCCTTGGATCCAACACCTGGCCCTGCCGTATCGCTATTACCATTACCATTACCATTATTCTCAACTGCACTAGTCCCGCTGTTGTCAGAGACCTCTTTTGAGTCATAAACTTCCTTCGCATCACCATTCACTTTATCCGCCTGGTCGTTCTCTTTCGCATCGCCGGTGGGCTTAGTATCACCATCCTCCATAATCTCCCCACCCACCTTCTCACCACCCTCATCCTCTGCTCCGTCCAAACCATTCACATCCTCATTCCCCTTCCCCTTCCCCTTCCCCTTACCCTCCACCTTCTTCTTTGGAAAACCCATGACCTCCCTCCACCTCTGAGGCTCCTGCACCAAGTCGAAGGCCCTCTCCTTCTTACTCCTCAGCCCCAGTCCTCCCTCATCATTATCATCATCATCCCCAATATTCGTCAAATCTCCCAGCCTCGATTCATCATCCGAGCTAAAACTGGAGTTACTCGGACTCCGATTCAACACCATCTTCACCCGGGGGCCCTCCTTCTTCTTGATCTCCAGCTGCGTCTTCTTCATCTTCTTCAGCTCGTCATCATCACAATGCATAACCTTAATCTCCATCCCGGAGAAATTCCTCTCCAGGAATTTTTGTAGGTCCGGCAAGACAGATTTGTCAGGGCGATAAGTACCGCTGTCGTTGTCGATCACCAGTTGATACAGCTGTGGTTTGGGAGGGGGTGGGGACTTGGGGGGGCCGCCATCGATGTTTTCGTTTGGCGGGTGAGTCGGTGGGGTTGGGGGCTGAGTGGAGGAGGATTCACCTGAGGAGACGTGGCTGTGATGCCGATGGTGTGACTGGCGAGGGTGGGATAGACGTCGGATGAAGAACTCTCCCGAGCAAGCAATGTAAGTCGCTACGTCGCTATGCAAGGTGTGCTTTGACAAGAGGTCGATTCCAAATTCCTTGCCCGTCTCAGTGAAGCGCATTAGCCCGTCCAGTGTGATCACATAGGTAAAAATACGCCCACCTTCGTCAAAGTGGACCATCTTGAGGAATTGGAGTGCGGCTTCCTCGCTGCAGGGTTCAAAGTAGCCGTATTCGGTGCTTGAGTCGAAGTTGTAGATACGGTGATGTTGTTTGTGGAGAACGGCGTTGAGAATACGACCGCGGACACCTTTGGAGGAGAACATACGGCCAATCATGGGGCGGAACTCGACATAACGATGGTAGAGCTTGGGCGGGACAGGCCCAGAGAGTTGGATCTCGTTTGCTTGAAAGCTGGGGGTCGTCAGCGCCCAAGTGTCAATGTTAGGGGATCAGTCAAGAGAAACACACTCAAACTTCTTTGCGCGACGGCTTTTTGACTGAATAGAGGATGTCGCATCGTTATCCGCGTCCTTGTTGACCTTCACACCGGTCACCCATCCGATCATGGGACTGTAATGTTTTACCCAGTGCGTTGGACCGACGGTATAAACCTGCGCATGAGGCGGGTCTGACTTGCCCAGTACTTCAATACCAAGCTGTAGCCTTGGTGTCAGAGCGACGTTCCGGCAAAACACCGACCTGATGCCATGGACCAAGTAGGCTCTGTGGCTTCCCGAGCGTTTCTTGACCTCAAATATTTTGCCTTCGGGTCCAAAGCCCTCCCATTTCTCGTCCACATACGGGACTTTTACGGTCACGTTCCCCAGCCTGTCGTCATGATCTGGCCAATCCTCATCGTACAAGCGACACTTAAGCACGAACCCCGACGAAGGAACATTGGCCACAATCCACTCTTCCCTCCACTCTGGTTCGGTGGTTCTTCTGAGGGTTCGAGTTCGTCGGGTCAAGACCGGGTCTTCCTTGTGTCTTGTCGGCGCGGCATGCAACAAGGTCGCATGGATGAAGGGGTCTGAGGAGTGGAGATGCAGATCGGCAATGGGAAGATCGAAAGCTCGATAGAAGGTAAACTTCACGGTGTAGCCAGGCGGCGCGTTTGGCAGCGGCGTGGGGTCGAAGCCACCTGGAGGCCCTGACTTTGTTTTTATCCTCTCTTTCTGCTTTGCGTATTTCTCGAGTAGCGCGGAGGTGGTGGTGCTGCTGCGCTTGGGTGGGGCATCGACGGTTGCCTGATCGGGGGCTGACATGGAGGGTCTTTGGGCTGTTGCTTGCCGCGCAACACTCGCGCACTTGATGCTGATGATGTTTTAAGATATGGGGGCGGTTGAGGCGGCAGGAAGAAAACAAATGAGCTGACTGGTAAGGTAAGGTGTACAGAGTATTGTGGAGGCTGGGCGCCAACACGCTGCCGTTTCCGTCAAGATAATGCGGGGCTAGGGGGCCGAAAATCGACAGACTTTTCGAGGTTAAATAGCACGGGTATAACAGTGGCTTCGGACATTGCCTACGATCTCCCTCTAGCAGACGCGGCGCTCTTCAGCGCACAAAATAGCAGAAGTCACCGGATCCTCGGAACAGTCGGTGTCCAAACAATTCCTTCTCCGTGGACTAGGTGACGTCATGTAGCAGCTGTCTAGACCCTCTTGTTTGACCCAAGCTGTTTTCGGCTTTGTGTTCCGAGACCCACCTATTCGAGTCCCTGCTTAACAACCATCTCCACATTTGACATCCAAGCATGTGCCAGCCATGTTGTTGTGGACAGAAAAATAGAGACGGCGACGCTATAGGGATGTATCAAAAGACATCCAGGAAGGCCAAAAAATAACAATTTGTAGCCAGGCCTTTAAAAAGCTAACAGACAGGCCTTAAAAGATAATAGATAGGCTTCAAAAGATAATTAGTAGATATGCCTTAAAAAAAGTGTAATAGGCATTTATTATTTTTAAACGCCTTTTAATTATCTTTGGAAACCTGTCCATTATCCTCTCGTATCTCGTTATTATCTTTTTAAGCCCTTACTTGAATAGTGGTATCCATGTTTTACCCACAACGTGCTGGCTTCTTATACGGCAGTAACTCTAGTTCAGAGCCTTGTTCATCATGGACAGAAAGGCGTTCCCATTGTATTGCAGGGCATGTCAACTACATCTAATCTCCCAAGGACTATCTGGAATGCCTAAGTGACGATCTAATGCTTTAATCACAATTTGTTTTTACATAACTACCAGATGTCGACTCGCTTATCGTGATGCTTGTTATTCAGTTCTCTCTGAGCGATGGGCATTCGAACTCGAGAAATCATGTCAAAGGTCGGCATTCTAGGGCGTGGAGCAGTACCCCAGCTGATGGCTGCTCTCTCAGACCAAGAGCCTTGATCGACTCCCGTTGGCCGCCACCTAGGATGTGCTATCGAAAAGGTGCATGCTGGCGGTTTCAGCATACGACAGACACCTACCAGGGACCGACAAGCCTGAGGTCAAGGCAGCAAACTCGGTTTTCTGTTCCTGATTTGATGTCCGACGTGTAACTTGACACCGACTTAAAATGGTTTCGACCCTCGGCATTGTCAAATCTGGGCTCTGCCTCCTGCTTTATTTGACTATCAACGCCGCGCCAGACATCATCATGGTATCGCTTACCCTCAGTTTATGTGGCAAGGATGTCCAATTCTCGGAGAACACCGGCGTCAAAGATCAGGAAGTCAGGGACCGGGGTAAGCCGCATGTACCTCCAGGCTTTCTTTTCGGGTATAAACTTCAAAATCTACTGGCAAAACAGCAAAGTACAGCAAGGTCAGGTAGGGGGCATTGGTGCAGGTGGGAACACTGACATCCAAGAGAGTGATCATGTTTTTGGTATTGAGTAAGAAGATACTCTCCTCCCGACACTTTCCACAAAAGTGCTAACGAGAACATGTACTTCCAATAGCGTGGAAGAAAGGAAAGACTTCTTTGGACGATATGTATAAGAAAATTAACAACTTCTGCAGCAATGAATCCTCTGTGGCGCAATTGGCTAGCGCGTCTGACTGTTAATCAGGAGGTTGGAAGTTCGAGCCTTCCCGGAGGAGTTTCTTTTTCCCCCAACGCCCATTGCGGGCCCCACTTTTCACATCCCCCCTTTTTTGCCCATACCAACCACAATACCAAGTCCAAACTCATTGTTCTGTTGACCACTGTTCCATCTCCGCAAATAGACAAATAGCTACAGGTGATACCACTAGTAAGAAATCAGGTACCTATGCTGCACCGAGACTCAGTAGGCTGTCAGTACCGTTGCGAGTTGCAATGTTCCTTCCCACTTGGCTCCAGTGTCAGCCAATTCCCAGCTGGACTTCTCCAACAACAAATAATCCTTCCGAGACAGTTGATGATAGACCTTATAAGATAGTCGACAGACATCAGAAAATAGTCTATAGACTTGAAACAATAGCCAATAGGCCTCAAAATGTAGTCGAGAGGCCTACCTATACACCACCTTTTTAAACCCCTGATCCGCCGTTTAATATATGTTTAAATACTCTTGTAGTCTCTTTTATATCATCTCAAAAAACCCAGCGTATACCCCCTATGACAGCTGGTGTCCTGCCCTTTCTCATAATATGAGCTCAGTCAACCACAGCTTCCAAATATCACTATCGTTACGCATAAATCAAATAACCGACCGTAGTCATAATCTCAAACAGAACCCACAAATACCTTTTCCCAATCCCCCTCACAATTGTAGCACACCACCCCCATTCCCATTCTGCTGTTGTTGCCCCCCACCGGGCACGACGGCCATTCCCGGCTGAGATTTATACCCAACCCTAATCCCTTCCTTCTCCTGCCTCCCCCTCAGCTCGTTATCCTGCTGCAGCAGCGCGCACGAGCAGCAAAAGCAGGACACCAGGCAGTCCCTTGTCTCGGTGCTGGGGATGTTGTACCTCTTCCTGATCTCGGCGCGTTGTTTCATGATGTCACTGACAAAGAAAAAAAATATCAGCAAAAAAAAAACATGATGTGGAGGAGAGGCGGAAAAAAAAGAAGGGGAAGGAAAAAATTACATGAAGCACATGGAGAGCAAAACGTGGTTCATGGCAAAGTCTGTGCAATCCGCATTGTTCCTCTCGGCGGGGAGGTTAGGGTCGCGGAGGCGCTGGGCTGTTTGGCCGTAAACTATACATGCAGAGGGTTGTTTGTTAGTGATCACCGGTGACTTGCGGGGTGGGGTGAGGGCGAGGGAAACATACAGATGCATGGGCAGGCGATGGCCTTCCAGAAGGGACCGCAGGGGGTGCATTGGATGAGGTTGTTTTCCCATTGTTCGGTGCTCTCGGTGGTCGAGAGGGGCTTGATATCCTCCTGGGGTTGTTTTGGTTCTTGGGAGTGGGACATGGTGGTGGTGGGTAAGTTGTGAGGTCGGGAAAAGTGAAGAAACTTGTGCACGTAGGATTCAAGAGGGAGGGTGTGATAAGTAAATATACGCGTGCAAAAGACCCGCGACGAGGTGAGATATGGCTTCGACAAGACGCCCTCAGAAATGGCATGGATCTCATCCTTCGCTGATGTGCCACAGTAAAGCAGACCCTTCCGGCAGCTCCCCGTGCTACCGGAATCCAATCTTGTTAGGCAAGCCCTTTCTTCTAGGTGGTGATTTGAGGTGAAAGCTGGCGAGTGACAGGAATCGGAGTTTAGCCAAGAACGGGTGGCTTGCCCGTGTTGACATGCAGGGGTGAGGCTGGTCGTCAAACATTGATAGTCACAGAAAAAATTGAAGCCTGGCAGACGATGATGCTTTTCTCTGGTTATAAGGGAAAATCGTGTTAGTATTCTGCGAGGCAAGCTATTTCGTAGCAGGATCTGGGCGTATTCTCTTGCTCATAATCACATAGTCCGGATTGATCATCTTCCCTCGTAGCATCCTCGGGACAGGCGAGATATCATCCCTCTCGAACCCAAGTTTCTTGTAGAATGCTAGTCCGCGTGGATTGGACAAGAAACAAGTGAGCATAACTTTAGTGGTGGGTGGCAGGTTCACAGCAACAGTGGTGTGGACGCTCATCAGTATCGGCCCCAACCCGGTCCTGATACGACGGGGTCAGTCTCACCGTCTTGGTCACCATTACTGGACAGAACTGTACATACCCTTGAAGAATTGACCTAAGATGAATCTCATAGCAATAAATTACCGGTTGCCCCTCTTCATACGTAGGCATCAAAGATGTAAACCCATGAAGCTCCCCTGTTTCTTCCTCCTTGACTAAAACATATCTCAGCTCTGGGGACCTCATCTCTCTGAGTTTCTTGTCTGGATGCCATCTCCCCGCCGAGTTCTCGTAGTCTTTTTTGCTTGTCTCCACGAGAAGGCCGAAACAAGCATCGAGATCTTCCTTTTTGAGATTTGCTGGTTGGACCAAGCTGATCCCATAATTGGCTCCTGTTGTTGGGTGAGTCCAGGCTGTCACCCAAGAGGATTCCTTGGCGGTCCTAAAAATTCCCATGTCAGTGGGTGTGCAAAGCTGGAAATCCCCGACGGTGGTTTAAAGGTTGCGGGTTAAATCATGCTGATGAAACGACGCCCAAAAAGTATGACAGGGGTATTCTTGGGTGAAAAAAGTGAAAGAAAGGGGGTGCTCACTCAGGCTGTAAATAGTCAGCAATGAACTGTTTGTCTGTCTTGCGATTGGCAACCTCGATAGGGCTGGTTGGTGCTCTTGAGCGTTTGGACTTCATCATGAGAATCTTCAAAGCCACTGTGAAGGGAAAGAGAAAGATATGTGCGTTAGAATTCAATATTGTTTTCGGGATACCGCCAAAATGAGATTTCCATCAAAGACGCATGAAAAAAAAAAAGACGTGTCACGGCGCGTCTCACAGCTGGAGAGCCCTCTCTCCCGTCATTTGAGAGCTTGGAGCTGCTGCGGGATTTGGTCTTGGCACCGCTGCAGCTCTGAGCCTCAGCGTGGGGCTCACTGAAAGCCGCTGCGACCATGACGTTTTTTTGACCAGCCGAAATTTTCCCGCCAACATCTTGAATATCACCTCAACGGCGCATTGAACAGCAGCAGAAATCTCAATGGCTGTTCTGAACTTCATGTTTCCCTGACCCTTGACCTATCTTGAACATCCCGCCGTTGATGCGCCACTTTTTTGCCCTGGCGGGGTCCGCTGTCCGCACATTTGCGACGGGCGGCTCGCCACGCTCGAGGCTTGGACCAACGTTGAGCTTGGAGCATGTATGTAGAAGATCACAATGTAAAACGGCTGCCCTGTGTCCAAGTCTGATATTTTTGGGACCATAATAGTTTGTCCAACGGGCTCGGGCTCTGTCGCTATACAGACACATCCTCCGCGCAACCCGCAGAATCGCGGACCCGTCCACTCGAGCCGACACACGCCGGTATGCACGGCAAGAGTTTGAGAGGAACCGCGGGGTGACAGATCTTGTTTGTTTCCCATCTTTCCTATTCCCGTATGGCAGGCCCAGTGACTTTAGTACTAACCCCCTATCAAAGGACCGCATCCGCTACCTGTTGTCAACAGGCAAAACTGAATGGGAGAGCATGGAAAGGTATATTGACGGTCTATAAAGCAAAGAGACAGTTTTACCTTGTCCCATCAATCCGGTCTTGCCCTCATGCCGTGCATTCCATGAATCTCCTCCTTGCCTGAAGATGCAGCTTTTGTTACAGCGCCAACCGGTGTCCATGCTTCATCTCTCTTCCCAGATTCGGGTATATCGTACATTTTCCATTCCCCGTCCCTATCCCATCACACCAACCGCCTAACCCTGGCGCTGCTTATGTCTTGGGTTCGCCGAGCAGATAATGTAGATGTATCCCCGATGTCTCTTCCCCGCCTTTCGCCTCACAACCTTTTTTTTTTTTCATTTCGTCAGCCATAACTCCTCTTTTCCCCCTCGCTCGGTCATTTTTCGACAGTTAGGACAAACCTTGCAGTGCTCACACCTCTTCTTGACGGAACTGTGAACCTTCATCCCTCTCGTCTGCTGAATCGCAACCCCCACCGCCTTGGCAGCCCCATTTGTTGTTGTTGGTGCTGCTGTCTGTGTGGCCTGAGAAACAATCTTGGAGAGTGTCGGTCGGCAGCAAGAGCAGAACAGCCCATGCGACTTGGAGGAGAGCGATCGGGTCGTCTGGAATCTGGTGGCGACTGACGAAGTCTTGGGGCGGGCGACAGTTCGGAGGGCGGGCATCGAGGAGAGGGAGAGGGTGCGCATGGAGCGCGCAAGTAGAGAGAGGCTCGCCATGGCTGGATCGATTGGGTTGTGTTGTGGTGTTCGGTCACCGCGCTCGGGTTCTCGTTCCGATCGTCAATGATTATCGTAAAGCTGGAGGTTCAACAGGTTTGGATGTGGTCCGGGCGTCGGGAGGGTGGTGGGGCCGGGAGCAGGGATTGGACAGGAGTGCATCACGTGCGGATGTCTTCGGGCGGAAAGGTGGAACATGTGTGACCCTAACCCTGTTTGTGGGTCCGAGACCGCCACAGATCGAGGAGGGTTGTCTGAGACCGGACGAGGGCATGGCGAAGTTGCGATGGTTGACGGTTGTGACGACATGGATTTTTTGGAACATAAAAGGGAAAAAGGTAAACTTTGAAGCTAGGTTTTGGCTAGCACTGCAGTCAGTTCTTTTCGGAAATTCGGCAACCATGGAGTTCTTACGTCTTATTCCGTTCCTCATCCTTCCCGTTTTAGCCAAGATGCCACCACTCATAACCCTCGAAGAGCACTACCTCTCCTCCGCCACCCCGGACGCTATGAAGGGGCTGTTCAAGGAGCAGGTGAAGTTTGTTCCCAACATCATGGAAAAGCTAAAAAATCTATCTTCTCTTCGACTTGCCGACATGGACAAAGGAGATGTCACCCTCCAAGTTGTGAGTCATGCAGCAGGGTTAGGGTCCTACCCTGCCAACTACAGCAGGGCGGCGAACAATCAGGTCTATCAGGCCATCAAGAAAGCAACAGGGAGATTGGCAGGTTTTGCGACTGCCCCCATGTCCCGCCCGGCAGAAGCAGCAGTGGAGTTCCGGAGGGCGGTTACCGAGCTGGGGTTTGTGGGCGCGCTAGTCGACAATCATGACGGGAAAGGGGGCTATTTTGATGGTGAAGAGTACGATGCTTTCTGGGCGGTTGCAGAGGAGCTCGATGTACCAGTTTATCTTCATCCAACCTGGCCGAGTGACGATATGGCTCCTCGATTTCAGGGGAACTTCGACTCCATTGCCTCAAATTCGCTGGGAAGTAGTGGCTGGGGATGGCACGCAGATACTGGCCTTCACGTTCTGAGGCTCTTTGCGTCTGGGCTTTTTGATCGCAGACCAAAGCTAAAGATCATCGCTGGACACATGGGCGAGATGCTACCATTCATGCTGCAGCGAATTGAGAGGCTTAGCGGGAGATGGAGTACCACCCAAAAAAACTTCACGACAGTGTATCGAGAGAATATCTGGATCACAACGAGTGGCGTTTGGAGCTTGGACCCCCTGAGGTGCATTCTGGCCAGCACCCCTATTGATCACATCCTGTATAGTATCGACTATCCCTTCACGAGCAATGAGGTCGGTTTGGCATGGTTCAAGGAGCTCGAAGCAAGCGGGTTGGTCAGCCAGGAGGAGCTGGACGCAATTGCCTACAAAAACGCAGAGAAGCTGCTCCGCGTCAAAGTTTGACGGCGAGGGCCATTGTGCTCATTGATAACTTGGCAAGGACAACTGGACCCCCCATGATTCAAGGCTGGGGAGAATTGATATGTTGTTTTTAGCGATCAAGATCACTGTCGCAGACCTGAAAAGGACCCAGCCAATGGCGTGTTATACCAAGACCACACCATGCCACTTTGAGCTTGCTGTGCGAGAGGAGGGCGCCAGCAACCCCTGGCATCGTGATGTCCTCACTTTCTAGTCTCTTGATTAACAGTGTATAAATCAATGTCATTTTGCCACCTTGGGTGTCTCCATTTTCAGCGTCATTCATCCACCTACACACTCCTTAGTCAGTCCCCGAACTCTCCTGACAGCCAAAATGGACAACGACGACCACCTCACCTCTCTCACCCTGACCCGCTACCTCCCCCGGCTCTCCTCTCAGATTCCCAGCCCAGAAGAGCCTTTCAGCATCCCCTTCGACCAAACCAAACTCGTCCAGCCCAACCCCAAAAAGATCTATGGCCGTCGCACCCTCCGGGCCGGCCTCCCCGGCCGCAGCCGTGCAGATCTCCACCACATCAAAGGCCACATTGTGGACTATCAAGACGTCTTCCTCGATCGCTCCTGGAGCTTCCCCAAGCTCAATACTGACGCTCAGCGACTCAAGAAGGCAAACGCGCCCTACAACACTGGAAAGGCGTCGACTATGAGACAGGGATGGCTGATGAAGCCGCATTATATCCCTGTGTTGAAGAAGATGATCAGGAGCCGATCCGTTGGTTTTTATTGCTGCGACTACTGCGAGGGCAAGAAGAGAGACTTCTTTGAGGACGCGAGGAAGGCTATGATGCGGGAGAATTTGATTGAGGGGCGCCGCATTGCTGCGGATAAGAGCTGGAGGTTGCCGTTTGAGGATGAGAGGGATGGGAGACTGGTTTTTGGGGAGTGGTGGATGCAGATGATGGAGGAGTGGGAAACCAATCAGACTCCGGCTGTCGAGGGGGAGGCTGGGGACCGCGAGGCAGTACAGAGGCTTGGGTTTGGGTTTAAGGATATTGTACGGGGTGAAGGGCAGTGGGAGTATCAGATTAAGGTGAAGCCACGGAAGCGAGGCCGCGGAAGAGGAAGGATCAGCCAGGGTGGGACGAAGGACACTTCCCCAACGACGAGTGAAGAGGGGGTCGAGAGTGAGGATCTCGGGAATAGTTGGGCTCTGGTGATGGTGGCAGTCGAGAATGGGAGCAGAAGCAGCGACAGTGACAGCCATGCCATGCTCACCCCGACATCTGGGAGTGTATCGGATCAGTGGGAGATGCTCAGTGAGGGCGCTTAAATACGATAGTAATACCTAGTATCAAGAGACGTCGAGATGATTCTCTACAACTTCTAGCTATCATCTTCTGACCAGTCGTGCCTTCTTTACATCATACATGTATCCTTTCTCATTGTCCTGTCGATGAGGCTCTGTCTGTGATTGGCTCGTCGTTGGATCTGCATCTCAGTCAGCACCCACGCAAACCCGGGTGTTATATCGGCAGAAACCCCGACTTTGCACCGATCATGCACCAGTAGTGCAACCTCCTGCTCATACGGCAATCTGTTGCGACGCTTTGCCGGACACGCCGACAAGTTTCAACCGAGGAAAATGCTCGGTGTCGTCTGACAGCAAAGGATGTTTTCTTGATTGCTACAATGACGCCCTTGTTGGATGATGCAGTCCGGAGAAGGCCTGGTGCCGACTATTTGAGGTCGCTGCCATGCCATGTCATGCCAGTAGACTGATCATCTTCCTATGCTAGGTATCCAGCCTGCTAGCCTTGAACGATCAATTACAACTCCAGGGCCGCTATTATCGCAACTGTAACACCTCCGAACTCAGCAACAATGCCAGAAATTCTCCTTGGAGAATACCTCTTCCTCCGGCTCAAGCAGCTGGGTATCGAGACTGTCTTTGGTGTTCCCGGTGGTATGTGTTCCATTTCGAATACCACAGTCTGGCCATCTTGCTAATACGCCTGGCAGATTTTGAGCTAGCGCTCCTCGATCTCATCGAACCCCTTGGCCTCTCCTGGGTTGGCGCACCAAACGAGCTTGTCGGGGCCTATGCTGCTGATGGTTATGCGCGTCTCAATGGCGTTGGCGCCCTGGTAACGACTTTTGGCCCAGGAGAACTGAGTGCACTGTGTGGTCTGGGGGGGTCCTATTGCGAGTCAATTCCTGTGCTTCACATTGTTGGATATCCTACGACACCAGCGCAGAAGAGTGGCAAAACCCTTCACCACACTTTGGGGGATGGGAAGTTTTAGTATGCCCCCTTTCGCTTGAGCTTTTCTGGTCGGATCAATGGGCTTACACTGCTTGCTCTCTAGTCACTACCAGAGAATATCCTCTGAATTGTCCTGCGCCACAACTGTCCTTGATGACCCAATCACCGCTGCCGCCGAGATTGATCGTGTTCTAAATGCGATGGTATTCCATTCGAAACCAGGATACATTGGCATCTCTGAAGATATTGCCTATGCCAAGGTGTCGGCTGAATATATTGACACCAAGCTTGCCAGATCTCTTCCACACAGCGCCCCAGAGTCAGAAGCTTCAGCTGTGGCTCTGATCATCAACCAGCTTGAGTCAGCAAAATCTCCAATCTTGATTGTGGATGGTGGAGCTGCAAGAGCTAGCTGGGCCGAACATGTTGATCCGATCATCCAAGCCCTCAAGATCCCGTTTCTTGTGACTGGGTTGGGAAAGGGTATTGCCGACGAGACGAGTCCTTGCTATCAAGGCTGTTATGCCGGCGCAGGATCATGGCCAAGGAGTGCTATCGGGCTTGTCAAAGAGGCAGATTGCATCTTGTGGCTTGGGAACTACCCGTCTGATTTCAACACGTAGGTCATTATGGCTGTTTTAATTCTCGTTGAGGCCACAGCTGACAAATTATTGATCACAGGGGCATTTTCACCGAAAACCTTGACCACTGCACCATCATCGATCTTCAACGTTTCTTTGTCAAGATTGGCGAGAACAAATACGATGCTAGAATTACCCACGTCCTCCCCAAACTCATCTCGGCCTTCTCCTCACACCGTCCCCTCGCCCAGCTACCCGTCGAACCGTTCCCCGAAGTCAACCGTCACCTCACTGTTCCCGTAAGCAACAAAATAGAGCAAGACTGGCTCTGGTCCCGCCTCTCCTCCTACCTCCGCCCTGGCGACCTCGTCATCACTGAAACTGGCACCGCTCAAGTCGGGATAACAGCCGTCCGTTTTCCTTCTGGTTGTCACGGCTGGACACAGTCTGTCTACGGCAGCATAGGCTATGCAGCTGGAGCGGCAGCCGGCGCAGCCATTGCTGCGAAAGAGGCAGGGAAATACAACCGGCTGGTGTTGGTCACAGGCGAAGGCAGCCTGCAGCTGACAGTTCAGGCGTTCTCGATTCTGACAAGACACGGGATCATTCCTGTGGTGTTTGTGTTGAATAACTATGGGTATGTCCACTGTTCTATATTAATCTAGGTAGTGTAACTGACAAGAGGAGAAAGATACACGATCGAGCGTTACTTCCGCGGATGGAACGCCAAATACAACGACATACCCATGTGGGACTACACGGCTTTATTCAAAGCCTTCGCGCCCGATGTTGAGCCGCAGGTAAAGGGGTACAAAGTCACGACGGCAGAGGAGTTGGAAACACTGTTGAGCGATGAGGCGTTTTGTGATTCAATAGTGCCGCAGTGTGTAGATATGATTATGGACCCGGAGGATGCACCGGAGGCGATGAGGACGGTTTTTGGGGCAAAGAATGCTATGTAAGGAGGGGGTGGGGGTAGTAGACTGCGTTGAGTAGGTTCTTATATTTATTTATCCTTTGTAGAGGGTCCTAGATAGACTAGGCGATTAGACTTTTCTGAGGCGTAAGATTTGCTTCATAATATACCTTAGCGGGCATGAATGGCCTTCAGAGAACACTCCCATGTCCAATAGATAGTATATATCTACCTGCTAACCTAGCCCGCATTCCTCCCCTCTGCCTCAGCTCTCTCACGTCCTCAAATACTCACAAACCCTCTCCCCCCACCTCACGCCCCCCTTGTAAACCCACATCCCTTTCGCGTTCCCCCCCTTTAGTCCCTCCACTGCCTCCGCCAGTTCCTCCCCCTTCCCCTCGGCTTTGACCTCATCAAGCCCATACAAAAAGGTCTTGAAGCTAAACATCACCGCCCCCGTATCCGGCAGTCTCGTCAGCGTCTGCAGCTCAACCCTTAACCTCGTCTGGCCGATATCAACACTCTCCACGTCCTCCTCTGTTAGCTTCTCAACCTCGTCCTCATGAATGTGATTTCCGCTTGGCGTATACAGTTCCGCATGGGTCTGAACCCCCCAGTTCATCCGCTTGACTGGCTTCCCGACCTCAAGTTTGGAGAAGAATCTCTCCATGCTTGCGCCGATTTTGTGGTAGGAGGGGACGGGGCCGTGGATGTCGGCTAGGGTTTTGTTTAGTTTGGTTGATGGGTCGAAGCCGGAGGGGTGGCAGCAGAGGAAGGCTACGCAGCGGTGGGAGTTAGTGGCAGGGTCGGGGAGGAGGAGGAAGATGTCGTCTTCGAAGGTTGTGGCGAGGGTGGAGAGGAGCTCGTCTGGGGGGAGGCCGAGGGGGGAGACTGGGGAGGTGAGGGAGGTGGTCTTGTTGTGGAGGGTTGTGCCATCAGGGGAGAGGGAGAACATTGTGGGATATCGGGTGGGGAGGTAGGTTGCCATGAGGTATGCGTAGAGTTCTCTGAGGGGTGAGATGCCGGAGGGGATGTACCCTTTGACAATTTCGGGGTGAGAGGTGAGGATGGACTTCCGGTCGGTGACTCGGTCGAGGTAGTTCTTATCCATGATGATTAGGTCGGATGGGGAGGAGGTCTGGATGGCCATGGTGATGTGGTATTTTGGCTTGAAGGGCCGGAGCTGGAGGGGCGGTGTGTCCTGCCACGAGAAGTCGGGAAGGGATTCGATCTTGATATCATTGTGAATGATTGCGCTGGCTGCTTGCTCGGTGGTGATGGGCTTCTCTCTTCTCTCATCGAAACTCGGACCATGATAAGATGATGCGGGCCGATGTTGAGGTGGGGACCGGCCCGAAAGTCGCCACCCGGCAGCTGTTGTCATGATGAACAACAGGACCACAAACACTCCAATCATGAAAGACATTTTCAATAATCTCAGGTATCCAAAAACCCCCTGAAGCAACAAAACGCTTGTATATGAGCACTGTTAGTGAGTCAGTGCTTTTGAAATAGCTCTGATATCATCTGACATCTCCCGGCCTCGGCCGTTCCGAGGGATAGTGCCTACCCCACCTTGGTCAAGATACTCCAAGATCCGGGCTTTGATACGCCCACGTCGTCAGTTCACTGAAAAGTGGCCCCCGATTGGACTTCATTGCTTGGATTAAGCATGCATGCAGCAGCCAATTTAGACCCAACTGATCCGGAGAGTAGAACAACCCTTCTCTTCAGGCAACACTACCAAACTGTCAGAAGATGATGGGTTTGAGGAGTTATGCATGCCTACATCTTGAAGCATAAGATTGTGCCCCCCCCCCCCTTTGAACATCGTTATATTGCGTACAAGGCACCTTGTTTGGCCAACAAACACGCTTCCAAACACTCAGCCTCGCGTCAACAAAGACGCGCCAGCAACGCAGACTCACATGACCACACTCTGGCTAGCAATCCCGCCTCAGTCTTATCTGCCAAGCCCACCAGGTTTCAGGGCTGAATGCCAATCTCTTGACGGGTTGTCCCGCACTTTTATGCTTCAAACTTTATGCCTGTCGGGTCACCCGCGGTGGGTACCGTTCGGCAAACAATGGCCAAGATCATCTCGTTCGGTGTGTATCTGATGCTTGTGCCGCCCGCCACTTCCCACTGACAGCAGCCCAGAGGCGGCAGATCACCAGCCTTTTATGGCATCGAAATTGGTGATATGAGTAAGCACCCACTGCAGCATGCATGTCAGCACACTTCGGAGGGGTAGTTTCGAGGCCCGTCCATTGGCCCGACAAGCTTCCCGACGCTTAATTTTTGCTTGGGCGGCATCCTGGCATTGCGCCAAAAGCGTCTGGCGTCCTCTAAAATGCCTCGGGGGTCGGAGGGATGGCGGTGGTTATTTTGAACGAGATATATTGGTCAGCTCGTAGAGCGGGCGGCGCCCTCTTCGGCTGGTGGTTGTCTTTGCCGGTGCTTACATACATCAAGGAGCCCATGATATCAGCCTGGGAAGGAATGTCAGTTTTCCTCAGTCCTTTTGCTTGCTCCCAAGTGCCAGCGGTTGCTGAACACCAGCAAAAGCTCCTGGTCTGGTATCTCGTAACTGTCTCGGCACTTTCCTCGACCTAGCGCATACCGGTAGTTGATCAAGTCAAAAAGACAACCCCAATCCCGACAGCTTGGGAAGGATTCTCTGATCCACCCGCCATGGACCAACAAGAGAAAGCATCTTTCTTGGCCAATCCCAGAGAAGGAGCACCGCAGTATCACGACTCCACTCGGGCGCAACACCATCAACACCGCGCCGGTCCAAGGAGCCCAGTTTGCATCCTTGGAGCAATCACCTGTCTCCTGGTCTTTCTTCTCCATAGTTTGGTTCAAGTGCCACTTAGAACCACTCTCCAGCATCATCAAACTTCCAAGCCAACGGAGCCACACCTTTCTTCTCGATCCACCAAGCATCTCATCGAGAAGCGCATCCCAGGCGAGCACGTTGTCCTAGCCGACTGCAGAGACCGAAAAAATGTCGTTTCCTCTCAAATGGCCTACTACGTTGGCGACCCAGGCCCGGTCCCCGGGGACGTCGCCGTGGTGGAGACTCTTTTCGGACAGACGGCCCTGTGGGTCAACACCGAGACCTCGGCGCTTTTCTACAACAGCAACGTCACCTTCAAGGCCGTGATAGGCCCAAAAGTAGGGGAAGGGCAGTTCGCCGGGACGGGCGATAATGGTTATGGAAACTTCACCTGCTGGCAGCGGTATAAGAACAACCTGTACAGCTACAACAACGATACGCTTTGCTCGCAGGTGTATGCCTGCAATCATGATGCGGTGCCGGGTAAGTCTCATTTCGTTTGTCCTCTTCCGACAAGATGCTGACTGTCTTTGCTAGCCGTATTGCCCACCCCGGGAGCAGCAGCCCCAAGTTCATCTGCCACTCCCGGAGACGCCCCTAGTGGCCTTTCCCAGGGAGCCATGATAGCGATCATCGTCGCCGTTGTAGGCTCAGTCCTCTTCGGTATCGCGATGGGAGTCTTCTGGTGGTACTGGCGCCGAACAAGACAGCGCCAACAACAGGAGAGCCTGGCATCCGAAGACGGCGAGCCCAAGACAACCGACAATGAGCCTTCCCCTCCTCCTCCGACGTACGCAGCCGCTGTACTGCCTCAGTCGCCGTCTATCACACCCAAGTTTGAGCTTGCGCCTGGGACGCTGTACGAGATGGACGGGCAGTGGTATCGGGTCGAGATGGCGGCTGATAATTCGAGATATGAGATGGATGCGCAGAGCATCAAGAAGAGTGCTGGTGTCACTAGTGAGGAGGTAGAAGAGGAACGTCCTACCACTTCTGCAGGAGCGAGTAGTCCATCAGGTAGGCATACTTGGACGCCGACTACGGATGGGAAATCAGCTGCTGGGCCAACTGTGGCGAGGACTGCTACTGTTGGTTCTGATTCGAGGGGGAATTCGCCTGTTTTGACGCCGGTGAATGTGGAGGGAGGAGTTGCGTCGCTTCCTGTGGCTGGGATGTCGGTGCCGGTGTTGGTTCCTATCCCTGCACCTGGACCTGAAGCCGAGAATGATACTAATAAGGCTACAAGTGGGTTTAAGTGATGGTCCGAGAAACAGTTCGTATTTTGCTCAGGTTATGGAATATTTTAACTGCTAATTCAACAATACTCTAATGCTCTGCAACGTGGCAGTGACTTGATGCTATACATGTGGGTGCCTGGTACATTGTTTAATTCGCGCATGCTTAGTTCTAGCGACGAACTTTGGGTGCATCATTCACACGCCTAAGGCGGGATGTTCGTTGGCTTGCTGTTACCTTTGCCACAAACGAGGTCTTTCCCTTTCCTGCCGGCAGAATTTTGAACAACCGCACATTCCGAGTCCGGACCGAGAGATTGTCAGAACGAACGGGCCTCGCGCCCCTCTGCGCCATGCACACCTGGTATCTCGTTGCATCATTTTTACCTCCTCGTCCGGAGCCAATCATGGCACAATCCCGAAGTCAGTCGATATGTGACGACTGCACCAAGATCCTACTCATGCCAGTTCTATAGAATTTGACCATTTCTACCAACTTGGGTTCCTACAATGCGTGTCTCGGAGAGCATGCCAAATCTGCTTGTTGCTCCACGGCACCATTTTTCACTCTTAGAACCTTATTCGGATGCCGATTGGGATGAGTTGATGATCAGCCTTCTACCAAGATCTCCTGGTACACATCGTGTGAATACACTCACTGCCACATCCACATGGTCACCTGATACGCTGAAGCAGATTCAGCAGTGGTTGAAAACATGTGCCTCGTCTCATAACCAGTGTGCAAACCGTGGTCAGCCAAACTCGCTCCTAAGGCGGCTGATGGACGTTTGGTCCGCTGCCGATGTGAAGCCAGACGGCTTTGATTAGCCAAGTGTGGAAAAGACCAGAAATTTCCGCATAATGTCTTCAGCCGGTCTCCCCGAGGGCACCGAATACCTCACGCTCAGTCATAAATGGGGAAACCCACCGAGCCTTGTGCTCGAAAGCAAGACATAGCATCTTCTGAACGAAGACATCTCTCCCCGTCTGCTGAAGCTGGAAGAGGCGGCTGTCTTTCGACATGCCATTCAGGTTACCAGAGCGCCTCGCCCTGGAAGCATCAGAAGTTCTGCCGGCTGGTCTTCAGCATCGTGAACTTGAAAACATTGTTGGTTTCAGATCTCTCCGGCCTTCAGCTGAAAGGCTGCAACAAGAACCAATGTCAAGGTGGCTTCATACTATCCAGGACTACTCCGTTGCCTCTCTGGCGTACGTGGAGGATCGTCTGTTGGCTGTATCGGCGTTAGAAAAAAGGCTGTGTAAAAGCATGCAGCTAGACCTGTTTGACTACCATGCCGGCATGTGGAAATGTGGTCTGCCACTTTCACTCCTGTGGCGGCAGGAGGGAGGGACCCTGCTCGACCAGGACCAAATATCTAGCAGCTGGAACCGACGTGGCGCCATCCTGGTCTTGGGCATCAGTGTCGGGTCAGGCTTGGTTCTTTGGCATTTATGGTGACGATGAACCAAGACGAACACCAAGGCCACGAGCCATGACTTGAAGCAACCAGCATATTTCCTTCTTTTTATCGCCACATGCTTCGTTCAAGTGAATCCGGGCACGACAAGAAGGCCAACCGTGAGAGGGCAGAAAGACAAGAGTATAGTAGTCTTCAGTACGTCGAGTCCGGCCGCCTCTAGGCGAGCCGGGTATTTTCACATCATCCACCATGACCAGGACAGCACCTTTCAGGTTGCAACCAAATTCCGGTTTCATCCTGCTCTTCGCACTCTGAATGCAGGGGAGTATCACGACCGGACTTTGTATGGCCAATTTTTATCGATATTATACAGATATAAAATCATCAGAGATGTGTTGTTCTTACCAAGGGCAGTGCACTTCTTGTCTGATGGGAATGTAGTCTCAAAGCGAACTTTGGGCGGTTGAAGACAGGCAGCGATGTAGGTGTGCTGTTTTATAGTATTACGCTACCCTATCCCCCCGCCCTCAAAATGATAAAACAAAAACCTTGGCGAGTAACACAGCAAAGACTTATAATCAAAGAAGGCCGCATTGTCGCGCAGCAAACAACAACCTGTTGAATTAGTCAGGGAGCCACACTGTTAAGGAAATTAATATCTTGGCAGTGGGATTCAGGTCACCAGGTTTGAAGGCGGCCAGCCACCTGGACCTTTCTCCCCAAGACAAGCAACAAATTGACCAAGTTTGAACCCCATACCGTTGTTTGACACAACCAACAGAGTCTCTCAACCACCCACATACTTAAGAAACAGCCTGTGACCCCCACTTTGCGGGGGTTGGAGCCAGCGGGAGCGAAGTGGGTCCTCCTCCCTAGTACCCGCTGAGCTCCAAGAAGCCTAAATCCACCACCTTCACCTCACCTCTGCATCGCCATCACCCACCCCCTTCCATGCCATGCCCAGCCCACCACCCTCCCGCTCTAGAAGCCAGCCCCCTTCCTACCACAAAACCCCCTCCAAAACTCCCCGCCGCGCTATCCGCCCTTTGCTCCTCCTCGTCGCCCTAGTCAACCTCTCCTGGTCCCTCTACCAACTCCCCATTACCCGTGTGATCGAATCCCGCCTCTGCCACGACCACTACTCCCTCACTGATCCCTCAGTTATACCCCCAGAGGGCACAGTCCCCGAGGAGCTATGCAAGCTCGACGCCATCCAGCAGCGCCTTGGGAAGCTGCAGGGGGTGATGGAGACGATGTGGGTCGGGGGTGACTTCCTCATGACGATACCGCTTGTAACGTTGGCGGATAGGTACGGGTATGGGTTTGTGCTGAGGTTGAATCTGGTTCCACGGGCGTTTTTGCTCGGCTGGACGCTGGTGGTGGGGTATTGGGGACAGGTTTTGGGGTTACCGGTGGAGTGGGTGGTGATGGCGCCCGCGGGGAGCTGGTTGGGGGGGGATTGCGTGTTGAATTCGGCGGTGTATTATTTGATTTCCGAGTTGACAGAGGATGTTGTTTTGAGGTAAGCAAGTGTTGCATATATATCTGATCGGCCATCCTGTTTGGTGCCTGGCGGGGTTGACGAACGTGTGCCGCTCGCAGGGCAACATTCTTCGCCTACCTCAACGCGACAACCTCCATCTTCTCCAGCCAGCTCGGGCCAGCACTCGCCTCGTTGACGATGGCGCTTAGGCTTTGGTTACCTTTCTTACTTGGATTAGGCCTGTTGGCACTGTCGGCACCACTGGTCTCTCTGTTGCCGTTGACTTCACCCCCACACCGCCCAGTTGAACAGTCTCTAGCAGCAGATGAAGAAAGCTCTTCCCCTCTGCTCTCTTCCAGAGCAAACCCGCCAACCCCCAAGACCCTCAAATCCCTCCTCGCCGCCCGCCTCACCTCAATCCTCGCCCTCCTCACCCCCCCCCGCCCCAACTTCATCTTGTTACTCCTCGTCTTCTTCCTCGCCTCCCTCGCCTCCTCCGACACCAAGCTTCTCCCCCTCTACATCTCCAAGCGGCACCACCTCCTCCTCTCCCAGATCGGCTACCTCCTCTCCCTCAAAGCCGTCTTCAACTTTTTTCTCCTCACCTACATCATCCCGGCCCTTTTGCGTCGACAGGCAAGGTTTATCTCTGCTCACGAGCCACCAGAAGCCTCTGGACCAACACGCGCAACTATCCGCAATGCGAAAACCTGCCTAGTGCTCTCTGCGTTTGGTGCGGTGTGTATCTCCCTCGCTCCTGGTATTGTCTGGCTCGTGGGTGCGCTGGCGGTATACGCGCTGGGGATTGCACTGCCCATGTTTACCTTTGGGCTGCTGAAGAGTGAGCATGTCGTTAAGCAGGGGAATGCGGATGCCGACGCGGGGGTGGTTTTCTCGGTGGTGATGCTTGTTCGGACAGTGGGGACGTTGCTGGGGGCGATGGTCATGCCTTTGCTGTGGGTGCAAGCGTTGAAGACTGGGGAGGAGGGGGACTTGGGCTTGCCTTGGGGGGTCAGCGGCATTGTTTACGGGCTTGCGAGTATTGTGCTGCTGGGGATGAGGGTGCCGGGGTAGATGGGTATTAACTACATATCCTTTGACGCCCAACGGCTATCTTTCTCAGCCTTATCACGGTTTTTTCTTTTTTTCTTTTTTTCTTCCTTTTTTTATTAGTTTAGAATAGCATTCTCCAATATTTTGTCTACATTGTGCAAGGCAAGACCATACTTACACGAAGAGTCATAGTATACAGAAACCAGCAAATTGACATAGGCGCCATCAGTTTGCAAGTGAACCACAAAATCACCAGTCCCTCCTCACAATGTCAAAAAGAAACTGATATCCCGGTCCGACCCCCGCCTTCCATTCTGGTGTCCCAACTCCCACACCCAAATCATGCACATGCTTCCCTCCAACAACCTCCAGGAATCCACACTCGATATTTCTTTCTTTCATCTGGCGCACAAACAATGACGCGTCACGAAAAGAAGCAATCTCGTCGTCCGTACCGTGGATAACATATGTGGGGACGGCATAGTCGCCCCGATTCATCAACCGACTCATTGGATCGATGGACTGCACAAGCTCCCGCTCGGGCGGGGTGGTAGGTGATGAGAGGCCATTCAAAAGTAAGGAGAGCCCAGTGCCGTATTTGAACATGGATAGGACAAGGTCTGAACGTGGATCGCCATGACGGAGCCAGCCCAAGTCCCGCTCTTCGTTGAAGGCTGCAGGGGTGGATGATCGGGCGTGGTACGTGGTGATCTTGTTGGAGTTTAGGTAACCACTCATACTTTCGGCTTTTAGAGAAGAAAACTTACAGGGGTGCGGGGAAGGTTCTCGATCAGCTTATCAAGAGAGGTTTGACCGGTTGGTATGGTGCACAAACGTGGTTTGTCCAGCTCTTTTTCCGCGATAATTAGCTTCACGCAAACCCCCCGTTTTGAGGCAAAAGGAAAAGATAACTCACCGCCAGACTCAAAGTTGCAAGGAGCATAAAAGCTCAAAATCGTTGTCGGAGGTTCTGTTAGGCTCTCTCGAGCTGTCCACGCGAGGGACATCGCCAGATGCCCGCCACTCGACCATCCTATAACCACCACCCTGGCTGCGTTCACCTTGCCAAACCCACGTCGTTCAGTGATCTTTGGTAATTCCGTCTTGCACCATTGATAGGCAGACAATACATCTGCCATGGGACCTTCAATAAGATTGACTTCTGGGCAAAGCCGGTAGTCGATGCTGACGGGGAGGAACCCATTGTCAAGCAGATGGCGGGTTTGTGCTGGACGAATGGACTTTCTTGAAAGTGTCATATGGCCACCACCGTGAATCATTAGAGCTTGAATGGGCTATGTCAGCCATGTTTGTTGGAAAGCAGGTTGATGGCTTTGAAATGGGCGTCTTACCGATGGGCATCGGGGCTTCCAGCTTTTGTCCGCGCGGAGGAAAGTAAACATCCGCATGGATCTGCACATCACCCACCTCCTTGTACACCATTGTCTCCAGTATGGAGCCTGCCGACTTTTGCACGCTTGAGCCTTCCGGCAAGGGTGATGGGACACCCTCCCATACCCCATCACACCCTACAAGTAACCTCTGGGTCATCGCCTCGGGCTTCTTCCCCGTCGAGTAACTCACCGAAGTAAACCCTGCTTTCTCAAAGGTTTCCATCCACCATTCCGCCGGTTGCAGCGGATACGCTGTCCGGCCTTCAGCATGCCACCACCCATCCAATAGTCCAAACGACACATCAAACCAGTCAATCTCCTTTGTGACCTCAGAAAGCACAAGAACCCCTCCAGTCTTAAGCGTCTCTCTCAGCCTAGCACACGATGCCCTCCTGTCTGTCGTAGCATGCACGCAGTTGGTCCCGATTACAAGATCAAAAGCGCCTTTAAACTTCTCCGGAATCGCCTTTTCGAGGTCAAGCGTGGAGTACTCAAGCCACGGATATTGTCTAAATTTGGTTTTGGCTTTGGATACCAAGCCAGGTGAGATGTCGGTGAAGGTGTATTGCATTGGGACTCCCGCGCCAGACAAAGCTTCAGCGAGGCGTTTGGTCGTACCTCCTGTGCCGGCACCTACTTCCAAGATGCGCACAGGGCCTTTGGCGCCGCGGACGATTTCGAGGACGAATATGACAAGCTGCTCCGTCATGGTTGCCAGCATGGGTGATTGGGCGTAGTAAGACTCCATGATGTTGAGGGAGGTGGTGCTGCCAAACATGAGAGACACTGCATCGGTCTTGCCGATTAGGCAGTCGGCTAGACGGGGACCTGTCAGGGATAACAAAGCTGTTTCATGTTTATAGTTGGGGTGCTTGCTCTCGAGTTCGCCGATGAGTGCGGATGATGAAGGAAAGTGGTCTAGCGGTCTGTTTCCTCGGGCGATGGTGCCTTGTTCCTGATTGACGAAGACGATATCATGACGCTCAAGAATGTGCCAGAGTCTCGAAACCAGTCTGTTGTATCTTTCAAGTACTGGATATTGGATTTGAGGGATTCTTTGGCCAATGGCCATGCCTTGTAGCCCAACGCCGAGGGAAGCAAAAGCCTCGAGAATGTAGGCTATGGTGAGCCAATCCTGAAGAGGAGCCACATGACTCCAGTATCCCAGGAAGCCTCGATTACCGGCTGAGTCTTCGAAGCCTGTATCCGTGATTTTGAGGACAGAGTGTGGGTTGTGTGCAAGACCACTTTTCATCGCGCCGTGCAAGTCATCGCGTACCACCGCCCTCTCCTCTGAAATCCCCTTAGGCTTCTCTGGCCTTGGCGTGTCAATACTAAGGCGTGTGATCAAATCTTGAATTGTGCTGTCAACGACGATGTCGTTGAGGTGAACTGAGAATGCCTGTTCCACCTCGTGCTGCAGCTCAATCACAGACAGCGAGTCGATGCCGATTTCACAGAGCAGAGCGCTGGGTGGTATTTCATCAGCTCTGCTCCCAGAAAGCTCAGCTAGAATCTGCAAGAGCTTTGCGTGGCCAGCAAGGCTTTTTACGTCGTTTTCTGGATGATTGTAATTTGTACACATCAAAGACGGCCGAGCTGTGAGGTTTGCCAATAAAGGGAAAACAACCGATGGCTTCGGTGCCAGGGGCCCAAGACGCCGAGCCAGGCTTTCCACTGTGCTCTCCACAAGACCGTCGAAGTCGATGGTCAGGTTCAGCTTCGAAGAAAGCTGTTCAATGAGTTCAACAGAGGCCAAGGAGTCCAACCCCAACTCCGATAAGACTGTGTCATGGGGAATGGCAGACTTGTCGGCTCCAGTGCACTCTGCTATGAGCTCTTTGAGCGTCTCAAAAGTGTGATTAGACAGGCCTGCATCTGAAGGAGAAGTGGAAGATGGCGGCGTGTTGAAACCTGATGAAGTGACCGAGGAGGAAGTTGACACCAGGCTTGAATCTGCGGGGGCCTCCATCTTCAACATGGACGGGCCTTTTAACCCAGCAGCCGCATCTAAAGACCTCTCCAGTTTCGATATCAAAACCTTGGAGAATCTGCAACCCAAAAATGCAGCCACCACTTCGGTTCCACCATCAGCCAAGACAAAAACGTCCCCCACGAACCGCGTCAGATCAAAGCTGGTATAGACTGTCATGGTATCCTGAAGGCTGATTTTCGGGCTAATGACAGCACGGTCGACACCCACCATGACAGCAACCTCTTCCCTGGTAACAGCATCGCTGGTGTTAACTAGCAGCCCAGCGACCTGGATGCAGACGTCCAAGACAACGGCATCACATACTTCCCATGCCGTGCTATTTTCTCGTCCTGGCTGGTCCTTGGGTAGAGAGATGGTGGCCACCGCCTCGTTCTCGTGCATGGTGATAGTTTTGATGCCCCTGAAGAAGGCGTCATAGTCGACAACGCAAGAGAAGAGATTGTATGCCCGGCTAGACCTGAGGCTCTCGCCTTTTTCCTCCCTCATGACCTTCTCCATCGAACCAGAAAGCAGACGCTGGAGACTTGATAGCATCGAATCTTCGCATGAGACTAGACAGATTGAGCCGCTGATATGAGACGTCTTTTTGGACGACAACGATTGGGAAGCCGTAGACAGGGAGAGGCTCCATGATGAAGAGGCGCCTCCAGTTTGCGCCAGCTGCAGCACTGTCTCTCCGTCTGGTGATGCGCCTAACGGAGCTTGAAAGCGCACATTCTCAAAGACAAGCGAGGAATCTTTCATTGAAGATCTTGGTAGTAGTAGTTGCACGGCCATGACTGCAGCCTCCATGTACAACGATGCCGGACACAGCGGTCGCAGCCGAACCATGTGACCACGAACAAGCTTGGAAAAGCGATCACACTCTGTGCTGACGGTGAACTCGGCTGTGTCGAAGGTCTTTTGCTTCATGGTGACGAGCTGTAGTGGGGCTGTTGGTGGCAGAGCGGATGACTTTTGGCGCGAAGAGAGCGACTGTTGCATTTCAATGAGACGGTCCACATTGTCGAGCCAGTGATTGGCATGTTGGAACATGCTAGGTGGCATCCACACAGGAGTCCTTGTGGAATTGGACCCTGGCGGCGATAAAAAGGCCCAGTGAGAGAGAAATAGCCCACTTCTCCAGAGGCTTGAGATCATGCTGCTGACTGCGTCTACCACACAGCCTTGCTTCTTGAAAGCCTGGAAGGCGTGGTCAATTGATCGTGAGGATGCTCTGCGAGTCATGTTGATGATGGGACCATCCACCCCTGCTTCGATCCAAAGGCATGGCCCAAGATCTTTCTCAATCCTTTGCACTGCATGGTAGAAGAATACCGCTTCTCGCGCATGCTTGGAAATATACAATCTAGGATTGTCCTGCATGGAAATCTGCGGTTCCTTTGTACAAGTGTAGAGTGGAATCCTTGGCTTGTTCCATGTCAGAGATTGGGCGACCGACTCGAGCTCCTCCAGGATAGGGATCGCCAAATATGAGTGAAACCCATGGCTGGTTTTCAGACGCTGATGTCTAACTGTCTCCAGGCTTGGTACCGCCTGCAGCAAGTCTTCAACAGCATCAATGTCTGCTTCGGACCCGACCGCAACAAGAGACTCTATTGCATTGTGGCAAGCAATCTCGACAGAATGGCGTGTCGACAGCAGAGTCTCGATATCATTGAGCTCTCGAGCGCAACAGTTCAACGCCAACATGGACCCCTTTTCAGGACCCCACTTTGTCGCAACCAGGCGGCCACGTGTTGCAACCAGCTTGATGGCATCAGAAAGACAGAGTACGCCAGAGACGCACAGGGCTGTAAGCTCTCCGAGGCTGTGGCCCACTACAGCCTGAGGCTCGAGTCCAGCATCAATCCAGGACCGGGCGCAGGCGTATTGGACGGCGAAGATGCCGACTTGCAACGTCGCTATGTCGTCTATGGGTTGCGTTTGAAAGATGGCGGGGAGAAGCGGAGAGAAGCCAAGCTTTGTGAGCTCGGCATTGCAGGCGTCGATGTAAGATTGGAAGATGGGGAAGCTGTCGTAGAAGGATCGGTCCAAGGCGACTTTGTTGTCGGTTTGTCCGCTAAACACCAGGACTGATGGCCGTGGAGATGCGATGGTGAATGTTGGAAGAGGGGTTTCGAGTAAGCCGGCTGCCTCTTGGAGAGTACTAGAGGAAATGCTGGCCAAGTGCTTGTGTCGCTGTCGTTTGTGGTTCAATGTAAAAGCAATTTCTGCTGCTGTCAAGCCTGCCGCAGAAGGGGAACGGAGAAAAGTTGCAAGGGCTCGCGCATTTCCGCGCAGATTCTCTTCTGATGTGCCACTGACAAGAAATGGAAAGACCGTTTCAATGTGTTCCTTCCCTTCTGCCATCTGCTCCTTCCTTGTCCCTGGCATCTCACAACAGACGAGTGCGCAGTTCGAACCTGCCGCGCCATAACTGTTGACAAGCGCCGCCCGAAACGGCAGGTCCCAGTCCATCACGCCCTTCGCGATTGCCATTGCATCCTTTTCCAAACTTGGAATTTTCGGATTCAACCGCTGATGGTTCGCCTGTCCTGGGATCTTGCCATGCTTCAGCATGGCCAACACCTTCAACACACCCGCCACGCCCGCTGCCGTTTCGCAGTGTCCAATGTTTCCCTTGACCGAGCCAAGCCACAGCTTGTTGCCATCTCCTCGATCTTGTCCCCCAAGAACAGACCTAACACTTTCTACCTCCAACGGGTCCCCGGCCTGAGTACCCGTCCCGTGAGCTTCGACATAGCTAACCATTTGCTTTTCCAGGCCCCCCTGCTCCAACACCTTGTGATACAACTTCTTTTGGGCGTCCATCTCTGGCACAGTAATCGAACAAGACTTGCCACCCTGGTTGGTCGCTATACCTGGAATCACGCCCATAATCATGTCCCCGTCCGCCAACGCGTCCCTTAATCGTTTCAACACTAGCAGTCCTGCGCCGTCAGACCGACAATACCCATCCGCCTTCTCATCGAACGGTTTACATTGCCCCGTCGGAGACAGGAACCCCGCCTTTGCCAGGTCGAGATAGTTGTTGACTCCAGTTATGAGATTGATACCACCAGTCAACGCCATGCGACATTCCCCCGACTGGATGGCCTTGCAAGCTCTGTTGATGGCCACAAGAGAGGACGAGCACGCGGTATCGATGACTTCTGCCGGGCCTGACCAGCCATAATGATAGCTGATTCGGCCGCAGAGGAAGGCGCGAATGGTGCCGGTGGAGGTGTACGCAGTTGGGGCGTGGGAGTTGGTGTTATCGAGGTATTCGACGAAGCTGGCGCCGATGAAGCAACCAATGTTTTCGTCTGACTCGGCGGCGAAATACCCCGAGGAGTCAAGAGCTTCGTGGGATAGCTCGAGTAGGAGGCGTTGCTGGGGGTCCATGGAGGCTGCTTCCCGGGGCGTTATATTGAAGAAGGCATGGTCAAAGGCCTTGATGTTGGAGAGGAAGTTGCCGTAGAACTTGCGGGAGTGGGTGAAGGGACTTTGGGATGAAGCGCGAAAGGTCTTGGGGAGGTTGAAGCGGTCGGTTGGAATCTCCTGGCTGCAGTCGGTGCTGTCGGCGAGGAGAGTCCAAAGCTCATCGAGGTTGCTTGCCCCTGGCAGGCGACAGGATGCGCCCACGATGGCGATGGCATCCTCTGGGAGGGTTGGCAGTTGGTAGGAAGACCGAGGGGTGTTGGGCTCAATCAGGGTATGAGCTTGGAACTTGGTGATTCGCACATTGCGCTGAAAAAAGGGCGTCAAGGGCACACAATCTGTCAGGCCAAAGACAACCACTGAGTTTGTATTGATTTCAGACTCGCCAAGGTCATCGGCGACATGGCGGAGGAGGTTGAACCATTCGCACCTGGATGCCAAGATGGTACTGATGACTTCCTCAGTGAGCGAGTCGACGTCAAAGAGCGTCTCCCCGGTCTTATTGGATCTGACTGGTACCTGAAGTTTCGAGGCGTCAGGAAGCTGGAAGCCGGGTGTCTTCTGACAGAGACTGGAAAGCTCCGCCGCAAGTCCATTGTTTTCCGGGTTGTGAACCTTGCCAGTCACTTCCATCTTTTGCACCTGGAGGCCTAGGGCTTGGGCGCAGTGGTATAACTCATCCAGTGTATCCACTGGCCCAACGATGCTGATTGATCTTGGATCCGTTATGGCCGAGATGTAGGTTCCCGGAAATCTCCTCACCAGCTCTTCGCCTTGACCTTCTTGCTTGAGGCGAAGCGCAAGTGTAGTGCACCCATCTTCAGAATTGCTCTCGCCAGCAGCCTCAGCATATGCCCCGATCCCGACGAGTACACGCAGAATAGCCGCTGTGTATTTTACCACATCAGCCTCGTCCCTGGCACACGCAATGGCGATCGCTGCCGGCAGTCCTCCGCAGTAACCTTGGATCCCACCGCCTGCATGACCCACTTCTCTCAAGAAGTCTTGATGAGGGAGCTGATGAAAGTCCAGGTACCGCAGATACTGACCAATTTGGAGAATGGTCAGAAGCGGGAGAGCAACTATCCCAGACCGGACTTTTGCCAAGGCTTCAGACGTCCCTGTCGTTGCCCAATCATGGAGGAGGTCGATATAGGATGGCCCTTGGGATAGTTCACTGACGTCTTGTCGTTGAGCCGCAAACACCCCCCATGTGTCATCAGCTTTGAGAGATGAGACGTGACCTAGGAGAACTTGCCCATGCGTATTGTGGTTTAGAAAAGAGTGAAGACCGCCAAGATAGTGCTCATCGGGGGCTCGGGCTTGGGGACAGAAGAAAGCTGCCGACAACGGCACCCTCTCCGGTTGTTCTTGAGCTTCAGGCATTGCGACTGTGAGCTGGATGGTGGACTGTTGAGAAAGAGTTGCAGGGCATGCGTCAGAACTTCAAATTCCTGTTGTCAGATCAAAGACGGAACTGCCAGAGACGGAGCGGCTGAGGTGTGCCTAGTATGGACCTAGACAGTCCCATCTAGACTGGACATAAAGACCTCGGCTAACCAACCGTTGGTACTATAGCTGTAATACATTATCTGGCAGCCCTACGGGGCGGCGGCAAAGATGGAGTATGGGTCGCCCCTGAGCTAGTGCCTACCTATCTGATCAACCCGCATCCGGCTCCTCTTGATTCCCGGCATAAGTAATGCGTGGTGGGGCAAAACGGTCATGATTGGGCCTTATTTACGAACAAACTCACCGGGTTGGGAGTAAGAACCGGATGCCAAGATGTGGCCGGGGCATGGGATGTACCAGACTTGCCGATTTTATGGCGCTAACGAGCGTTGAACGTTACATGTAGTACCACAGGCATTCCAGTGGCACGGTTGATCATGCCGAGCGTCTCGGCCGCAGGCAGATAACGCAAGTAAGTGAAAGGTAAAGCTGAACGACCATTTTCCCTGCTGTCGTCTTCCGGACTCAAAGCGGCACCCACCAACTTGACTTGACCATGGCTCTCATCCCCGAGTACCATTCTTTGTCAAATACAGCGCTTGCGGTGTACGGTGTAGGAGCATATGTTCTGGTGAGAATAACGCATGCAGGATTGCGTCTATTGGTCACGATACTGACTGCTTCATACAGTACAGAATAATCTTGAGCGTCTACCTCATCTTCTTCCACCCCCTCGCCAAATTCCCAGGGCCTAGGACATGGGCAGTCTCCCGCATCCCTTGGGCGCACCACATTATCAAAGGCGACATCTGGAAAGTCCTCGACCAGCTCCACCTCCAATACGGCCCAGTAGTCCGCATCGCCCCCGATGAAATCACCACCATTTCCCCCGACGCCTGGAAGGACCTCTACGTCACGAAACCCCTCCTCCCCAAGGACCCCTACAGCCAAACCCCGCCCCTGAACGGTGCGCACTCGTTGTTCACCGCAGCAGATGACACCCACAAGCGCATCCGCGGCGCCATTGTCAACGCATTTTCTGACAAGGCCCTACGGAACCAATCCCCCATTATCGAACACCACGCCACCCGGTTGGTAGAGCGTATCCACCGCGAGCAAGCCAGGTCCCCTGATGGAGTGATCAACCTCCAGAAGCTTTTCGGTTACGCAACCTTTGACACGATCACCGACCTCTCCTTTGGGGAGTCGTTTGACGGACTGGAGGGGGATAAAACAGGCCAGGAGAACGCAATGATTCAAAACTTCTTTTTCCATGCCAAATTCAGCACCATTCGGAATTGCCTCACGAGGTTTGCCCCCCTCGACATTTTTCTCGGTCTTTTCCTTTTGGGGAAAACAAGAGCGAGCAGAACCAGAAATTGGAAAAACGCCGTTGACAAGATTGAACGTAGGCTGGCAAAAGGGGATGTGAGAGACGACTTTTTGACGCCGGTGGTAGGGAGGATAGACGAGACGGGCAAAAAGGGCATCACGAGCAAGGAGCTGACGACTAATGGGCTCGCCTTTGTGATTGCAGACTGTCAGCTCACCACCGTTGCCTTGGCACACGCAACATACTTCTTACTCAAAGACTCAGAGCAGTGGCAGAGATTGGCCAAAGAGGTCAGGGGCAGGTTCGCCAAAGGGGAGGAGATCACGGTGCAGAGCACCCAGGGGATGGTTTACTTGGAGGCGGTGATCAACGAGACGATGAGGATACGGCATCCGACGCCGATCAGCCTGCCACGGGTACTGCCCAGGGAGGGGAGGGTGGTGGGCGGGGTCTATGTACCGGGCAACACGGTTGTTGGGATCAACTTGCAGAATATCCAGACGAGTCCGACGCTGTGGGTTGAACCAAGGGGGTTTCACCCTGAGAGGTTTTTGTCAAGGGAGGATGGTGGGAGGTACTACGAGGAAAGATTTGAGGGGGATGTGAAGGAGGCGTTTATGCCGTTTTCGACGGGGACGAGGAATTGTATTGGGTCGAAGTAAGTGTTGTCTTTTTTTTTTTTTTTTTTTGGCTTTTGGTTTTCTTTTGAAATTTTCTAGGTTTCCCTCCCCCTCTTTTTCTTCTTTCGCTGTCACGCAATGAAAGAGGTTGGCTGACAAAGATTTCACAGGGTGTTTCTGGCTCAGGCTCGTGTTTTTCTGGCCAGGTTGGTCTGGACTTTTGAGTTGGAGTTGCAGGATAGTGGGCAAGTGGATTGGTTGGATCAGAAGGCGTTTTTGGTGTTTGAGCCGAAGCCGTTGTTTGTGAGTCCTACACCGAGGTCATCAAGTTCTATTTCACGAGGGTAGATAGATTTATGTAAACTTGAACACTTCTTTTGCGATGCGTTTCCTTGATTCACTTGACCTTTGTCTTGTCATGATCTTTGGTTAGGGTTAGGGCTCAGGGGCTCAGGGGCTCAAGAGTGAAATCCTGAGATAAGCAGGGGTTAGGGCAGAATGCAGCTTTCCAACATCATTACCTGTTGCCTGCCCTAAACACCCACCACAAATGGTCCCTCGGTGGTTTGTTCTGTGTGTCCAGAGTAAGCCGGAGCTGCATGTCTCACTGAAGCACTCCTGCCTGAGGGTAGCATCGAGCGATAGCCAAAACCCACCGGGTGGTTGACCAATGACACGCCAAGAAAGCCACCGGACGGCCCGAGTTTCGCGGCGGCACAGCTGTATGCTTATCCACGTTGAATGTTCCACGGAGCCATTGCAGTGGCATCGGCAAAAGAAGCATACGAGATCAGTACCACATCATCACAAACACCGCTGTGCCGTTCGGTGCTGCGCCGCCGGAGGAAGATATGCTTCCGCCATTTTGAGTAAGGTTCACTGTTTGCAGTGAAGAGGCGCAGCACCGGGGACATGGAAAGATGGGGCGTTCGGGGCGTCGGTAGTATTATCGGTATCTATAGGCACGATTGCGCCAATTGGGACGAGTATTCGTGGATCAACGGGACAGCTTTTGATGAGGCACAAAACTTGACAAGACTGAATGCGTTGCGCTCGGGTGTTATACTAACTTCAGTCTGAGGCTCTCACTCCGAGGGGCATAACCAAGCATGATTCGCTGCTGGAAGCTCGTGAGTTTGCTTTTTGACTACCCGAATACGCGGGGCGCAAAAAGGTAGGTATCGAGGGTCTTTGTTGATAGTGTCTTGCGATGGCTTATGTGTGACCGACTTTGGATTGTCCTGTGAGGGCTGTCGTCGTGCTGCTAGCAGGAGCGACACAGATAATGGACGAGGGAAAAGGCATTTGAGTTTTCCATCCATCCATATGTGAATGTGTTTGTTGCCCAGACATGATTAAGCTCTCTCTCTGCCTTGTCAGTTGGCCGTGACTATAACCCACAAAACATGGGCCTCAGGGTCCAATACAACCGAGACCTGATCTGTAAAACGTGACACGACATCCCGGCAGATTCGGGAGGTAGATTTCCATAGCACACTCCCACCACCACACTGCGTGTGAACTCCAAAGCTGTAGCCGTCATCACGCATCACCACAATGCTCTGTGACGTCCACCACCACTTCCTCCCAGAGGAGTATGTAGAAGGTCTGTAATCACCTATCAGAAACATCTTCACCCTATGCTAAACTCCCATCTCCAGCTTGGAAAGCCTCCGGCACCATCCCCCCAGGCCTCCAACCCCCAAAATGGACCCTAGAAGCTGACCTCGCCTTCACCCAACGCCACTCCATCGCAACCACCATCCTCTCCCTCAGCGCGCCAGGGCTCACCCCTTTCCCCCCTCACCTTCAGGTCCCCTTTGCCCGCAAGGTCAACACCCTCGCCGCCTCCATCGCGGCATCCCACCCCCACCGCTACGGCTTCTTCGCCACCCTCCCCCTCTCCCCCGGTGGTTCGGTCCCCCTTTCTACTACCATCTCAGAACTCTCCCACGCCCTCGACAACCTCTCGGCCGACGGCGTAACCCTCTTCACAAGCTACGACTCCCACTACCTCGGCCATGACTTCTTCCGGCCGCTCTGGGAGGAGCTTGACGCCCGCTCGGCAGTGGTGTTCATCCACCCTTCCTCCCCTCCCTCGCCCCCACCAGCAGCGGTCGGTGTACCCCCTCCAATCATTGACTTTCCCCATGAGACCACCCGTGCCGCGGTCAGCCTCATCACATCAAATGTCATCCGGGACTTCCCCAACGTCAAGATCATCCTCTCTCACGGAGGGGGAACGCTTCCCTTTGTGGCGAACAGGATTGCCAATCTGGGTGCTGACGCGGGGGTTTTACCCCCGGGAAAGACGGCAGACGAGTTTTTGGCGGAGGCGAAAAGGTTTTACTTTGATTTGGCGCTGACGGCGTTCCCGGGAGCGATGGAGTTGGTGGTGGGGTTCGCGGGGAGGGAGAGGGTGCTGTATGGGAGTGATTACCCTTTTTGCAGGGAGGGGACGGTGGGGAGGCAGAGGGAGAATTTGAGGGGGGTGGAGTTTGGTGGTGAAGAGGTGATGAAGACGTTGTTTCCGGGGTTGATGGGCAGAAAAGAGGGGGGTTAAAGGTAAGGGTCAGCTAGAGAGTTAGAGTACTCCTAGTGCTTTGCAATATACATATGTCAAATGAATAATGTTGGGAGCAAGTAATCCCAGGAAAGTTGAGCTTTTTCAGAAAAGAAGTACTGGGTGGGTATCATGTTGCATTGTTTTTGTAGTACATGGAAGGTAAGGATAATACATATGAATGTCGAGTACAGGAGAATAGTCATTACACGTATCATAACACATTCAGACCATCTGCCCACTCTTCTCCCTCGAACCACTTCGCGGGTCGGGGTCAAGGTTTGCCATGGTGATGAACTGAGGCTCGGGGCCATTCTGCCAGTCGTTGTCGCTGCTCTGCTTCTGGTTCCAATTCTGGTTCCAGTTCTCGTTGGTGGCAGTGAGACTTGAGGTTGAGGCCGTTGTGGCCAGAATTGGCCAGGTCTTGAGGTTGTTCCCGCTCAGTCCTGAACTACCAGATGGGCCGCTGTTGTTATCGCTGGACTTCTTGCCTGTGCCGCGGCTGCGCGAAGTGAAAAGAGAGGCGAGACTGCGGTGGTTAATCGCACGGGCGGACAGCTGGTGGATGGCTGGACCGCACAGAGCGATGATGGCAAAAGGACCCTCGAGCATGGACAGATAAAGCAACGGTACCAAGTCCCATCCTGGATCAGCCGGCGGGGCAACATTCAGGATGGACGGCTTGATAGCAATGATGATGAATCTTGCAAAAGACAAAAAGGCAGAGCTGCGAACGGGATTAGCTGATGTTTGGTAGCCAATGTTGAGGCCAAGACGTACCAGTAACCAAAGAGAAAAACGGCAGTGACGCCAATCTTCTTCTTTGCCGACATGCGAAGCCTCCAGATGATGGGCATTGGGAGCAAAAGCACCCAGAGATCCAGGCCGGCATTGATGAAGGCTGAGGCATAGTACCAAGGAATGTTCTCCCAGCATTCGCCAGGAAGCATCGGGTCCATGTTCTTTGCAATAGGGTTGCAAAAGGTCCTGTTTAATCTGTCAGATGCTTTTCTTTGGACCGGAACATGAAAGCACTAAACATACCATGGGTAAATGCTGAGAAAGATCCACCAAACTGTGCATACCACAGCCGTGACTTTGAGAACAATGCCAAAACGAGGCGACGACTGGTCGAAAAGACGGCTGTAAAGCAGCAAGGCACTGATTTTGATGCCCCAAATGGTGGCAGCATAGAAGACCAGCCCAACGCGCTGGGACTGGATTTGCGGCTTGAGATGCTCCATCGGAACCACCCACCAGTGCTTCCCCAAGCCCACCGTCGTCATGTAGACCATGAGAGCCATGAAGGTGTGCGAAAATAGCAGTGTAGCGAGCATTGCCCAGTCATCCCACCACAACACCAATGTCGAGGCCACGGCGCGAGACCAGAATCTCATGCCAACGGCGATGGTAGAGACGGCGATGCCCACCACGGCAACGGCCACGACCGAGGGGCCTCGGTCAGCCGCGCTGGTGGCCGGATCGATGGCGGTGAAGTCAAAAGACTCCATATTCGCTATTAGTGTCTGTCTTTGTATCGGTAGCAGGAAAAGGCCAGTGGAGTTTCCACTACAAAAGCACAGACAAAACTTGAAGTCGAGCTACTGGGTAGAGGGAAAGGCTAGGTGTAGTTGGCGTGTGGGAGTGCCGGACCAAACTGCAGCTGTCTGCGATCAACCGCTTGGCAAAGGATGGGACCAGGCTTAAAGCGTCTTTAATGAAGGGTCTAACGAGAGCCACGGAATGGCCAGACCATGCAGGGCCATGGCTGAGAATAGGTCTTATCTGCAGAGTCTGCAGATCGGTACCACGGTAGACGGACGATAGGCGGCAGCTGATTTGGCGAAATCGGACCGCGCCGCAAGGAAGCTTGAGTGGACTATCCGCAGCGTTTGCTGATACCAACCTCGAATTGCGGCGCAGCAAAGGAAGGCAGCATCTTGTGGCATCTTCCACATCGGCTTGTGCCCAAGGTCTCGATATATTGGATCTCGCTTTCAGGCTGATATACTCGTACATGTGTCAAAGTGGGGACGGGCACAACCTGTCTGGTACAATACCCCCCTTACAGGCAGTGTGGACGTCTTGTGGTCCACAACCTGTGGAGGGTTAGGGGTCTGAGTACGTGTGTCAGGAATAAGCCCCCGCAGAACACGGGTTACCATGGTGGAGGCACCACCCCAAGAGAACGGCTCTGCTATGGGCGTCCAAAATGCGATCGCCCTTACGAACCGGAGTCGCCTCTGGCACACATCTCAGCAACGGACCCGGGGATCGGACACGGACGAAATGAACGAACTGCCGCCGTCATCTGCGGGGAAAAGGGCGGCCTGTGATCGCTGCCACGCGCTCAAGATGCGCTGTGTGGTCGACCAAACTGACGGGTTTGGGGGCCAACGACGGTGTCGGCGCTGTCACGGCGCCCGAGTTGCCTGCAACTACAGCGTCCCAGGACGCTCTGGGCGTCCACCAACAAAGCCCGGGGGCCAGCTTCTGACCACAAACACCACACGCCCAGGCTTGGTATCAACCCCGTCATCTCTCTTCAGCAGCATTCAGCTTGCTCCGTCTTTGGCGTCGACCACGGATGCTCGGGGCTTCTCTTTTGCCCAAAAGACAACTCCAATCTCGCCCCGTTCAAATTCCTGGACCGACACAGTAGCCCTCCTCCAGCAGGAGCCCTACGCAACGTCACCATGGGACTCCCTGGCCCACCAAGATGACTGGATGGGTGGCCAGAGCCTTGCAGAATCCAGATATCTCGACAATTATAACCCAAGCCAGCCAAACATGCACCCCACATGCCCAATGCCGGCAGTTGCGGGCCCAAATTCCTCTCCTCAGACCCAGGCCAGCACAGGCACTCTTGACCTATCTCCAGACGACCGACCACGCCGGGAATCAGCCAGCGCCTCCTCGGCCGCTAGCCCACCAGAACCGAGATATGACGGGCAACAATACCTGCAGCGGCTGTCCGAGTTCAACGTCCGGCTCTCGCATCCGGTGGGTTTCACGCCGGACGGCAGCGCATCCTCCCCCGTAAGCCCGGACCAACTCGAGCATGCCGCCACGCACATCCTGTCCAGCTCGACAGCATTCCTCGAGCTGATTAGCTACCCGTCCTCCACCAACACCCCTACTACCCCCGACATGGCTGCGCGTCTGCAGCTGCTAGTGTCGTACATGCGTCTGACGGAGCTGCATTGCGGCTTGTACGCTGCTGTGTATGGCTATCTAAAGCACGCCACGCCAAACAGCGGGGAGAAACCGCCAGACTTTGGGTTTGGTCTGGCTGGCGTGTCGCTGAGCCCCTCGCCGAGATTTCAGTTGCAGGTTCTGCTGCAGACGGCTGCCCACTATTTGTGCTCTATTCAGGAAGCTCTTGGGCTGCCGGCGCCGCTTCAGTTGAAGGGGCTTAGGCAGCCAGGGTCGGGGGATAGTGTCACTGAGAAGACGAATCTGCTGGGTCCGCCGGGGTCGGCAGAGACGGCCATGCTCGTGCACACCCTGATGATGCATGATCAGGAGAGGAGGCTGCAGGGCATGGTGGACATGCTGGAGAGGCTAAAGTCCGAGTTTGGAATCATGGTCATGTTTCCAGTCCCATAGCAGATTGTTTAACCTTTTATTTATCCACACACATCATCGCGGCCGTGCTTATAGCTTCACGCACTCCAAGATACTCAACCCAATCCCCCTCCCCATCACCACTTTGCCCACCCTCAACCCAGCCTCGGTTGCAATCCCCTCCCATTCCTCCAGCGTTCTTTCTTTTCCACTAATCCCCATCATAGCCAGATCTAATGCGTAGCTGAACGGCGGACTCTCCCCCGAAACAAGCACCGTCTCCACGATCAGCACCTTGCTGTCTTTTTCCATCACCTCTTCTATTCTCTTGAGAATATCAACACACTCCCGGTCCCCGTAATCGTGCAAACACCTCCTCAGCATATACCCCCTCGCGCCCTTTACCGGCTGCCCCTTGTGAAAATCAATCCCCATTTTCTCTACTTTTTCCAACACTCCCTCGGGAGCAACAGCAGCGATGACCTCCTCCCTATCCTGGAGCACACACCTCCCCGGATCCAACCTCTTCTCCCACGACAGAATAGCAGAGAGAGCATGCCCCGCCCCACCGCCCACATCCACCAACTCCACCCTTTCATCCTCCCCCCCACCATCTTGATCATTCCTCCCCTCCCAAACCCAGCCAAAATCATACTTTTCGTCTGCTGGAAGCAGCGGGTTATCAAGCTGATGGCAAGCCATAAATCCCTGCGTCATCGTCATGGCCTCCATAAAAATCCCCATCAGCTCCCGGCTCTGATTCATGATTTCGAAAACCGTCTTGTCCGGCTGCCTCTTCGCAAAGGCGTACGGGGTGTGGGACTTGTCCCTGGGGAGGTGGTGCCGCCCGTAGTGGGCGTAGTACTCGGGCGTCCCCGCCTCTTGCGGGAAGTCCTCGTAGAGGATCAGCTTCATTGTTGATCTGAACAGCGGGTTGGTCGCGATGGAGATGCTGCGGGGGGTCTGGGAGACGTGGTTCGGGGCAGGGGATCCGAGCAGGCCGGTGGAGATCAACAGGCGGGTGAGGCGGGCTGAAAATAAGATGTAAAATGTTAGTGATAATATGGGGAAGGGTTTTCATTTAAAAAAAAAAAAAATCTTTTGAAAAAAAAAAAAAGGAGTTGGGGGGGGGGGCAGGCTACAAATTAATTCAACATCTGCGTCTAGTTTCTTTGCTAGATCGGCAAAAGAGATTGATCCTGAGATGGGGATAGCTTGAAAGGCATCCCACTTGAGGAACAGGCGCGTGACGATGATCTCGACTTTGTTGACGACAAAGTGGACGTAGAGCTCCTGCTCGTCCTGGGCGGCGCGGATGATGGATTGGGCGGCGGCGATGATGGTCTGGCGGGTGCCGTTGCCGGAGGTGACCTGTGCTGTGAGGTGAGCACAAAGGGGTTCGAGGGCGGCGTGGTTGAGTGGTGGTGACATTTTGAAGAGCGAGGGTAGGGTTGTCAGGGTTGGAGAGAGAGGGAGGGCATAACCGAGTTAAAGGAGAGACCGAGAATAAGCCATACAGTTATATACTTTCTTACTCGGGGATGTGCCAAGAGTGGCCCCTACGTAATCCTGGCTGGGTCGGTGGGTTTGCCCTCCAGATAGATCTAGTCAAAACGGCTTTTTGTACCAGCCTTGTAGAACTCATTATCCGTAAACACTAATTTTATACCATCTCTTAGCATTATGAATTTTCTCCTGGCTAGTCAAAGCTCAAAACAAAAGGTCCAAAAGGTCACGCAAATTCTACCGCTTCGTCCCCTCCCCCCTTACTCAATCCCCCCAACCGTCTTACTCCCCACCCTCACCAGATCCGCATTCTCATACGTCTCCCTCTCAAACCCCTTCGTCACCCCATCCACCAACGCCCCCGCAATCTGTCCTACCCTCACCTTCCCAATCCCGATAATCCCAAAGAAGACCTTCGCGAGCGGCCCCGTCTCCTTTGTCGGCCCTGAAATAATCCCCGGCTTCGCAATCGCCACCTCCACCTTTCCCCCAGAATTCTTTGCAAACTCCAAGATCTGGTTCTCCGCCTCCCCCCGCAGGATACAATAATCCCCCAGCAGCAATGGCTTCTTCGCCGGGTCCCTCACAGCGTTGCTGCCACTGATGTACACAAACCGAAACGGCTTCTTCTCCGTCAATGACGAAATAACCTTGACCCCGTTGACCGCGTAGTCCCGGCAGACCTTTACGGTAGTTTCCCAGGGTACGGATTTCAGCTGGGAGGGGGTGATGGCGATGGTCCAGATGCAGGCGTCGGCGTTGGCGAGCTCGGATTTTACAGACTCGGGGTAGTCGGGCGCGTCGAAGCTGTCGAGGGTGACGGACTTGAGCTTGGAGAGGTCGGCGTTGGGAAGGAGGGTGGAGGGGACGGGTGGGGGCGCGGGCTTGCGGCCAAGGGCGACGATGGAGGTTATGGTGGGGTTGGAAAGGGATTGGCGGATTATTTCGGTGGCTACAAAGCCGGTGGATCCGGCGACGATGAGCTTCATCTTTGTGGGCTTTTTTTGGCCGTTGGCGATGTGGTGATGTGGTGATGTGGTGTGTTGTTGATAGAGCAAGTAGTTGGGGATGAGGAGTAGTTGGGGATGAGGACTTGGCGGGGATAATAATAAATACAGCGGGAGAAAGCAAAGGGAAAAGGTTCCAACCAGAGTCAAACAGGGCAGTCAAGGGCGGGCGCGGGCGCTGATGGTTAGGTACAGTGCCGGGTCTTGGCTGCAACGGTCTGGGATTGCGTGCAGGTGACACAGCATGTCTCACTCCAGTCAGCAGAGACCCGATATTGAAATTGAAATTCTTGAGATATATTCAAAGCTAACACTTGGAGGGCAACGAAAAATTCACCTTCAGCAACTGCCCACCGGTTGGGGGTGTCGCCGTGTAGTTCCCGCCCGTCGTCACAAAGATCGAGTTTCCGTCCCTCGCCGCAGCCACAGCCGTTGGCGATTCCAACAGCGGAGACGCTGCGAGACCTCCGGCAATCAGCGACTGCGCCCCGGCCGGCGTGACCCGGACAACATCATAGTCGTGCAGAGAGATGTGGGCGTTCCCACATCGGTCAAAGTCGAAGTCGTCGTAGGCATACGTCATGCTGGCTGGCGCCGGGAGAGTGGCGAGAACCTGGACCGGTCCGACTTTGTTGCCGAAGCTGTCAATCTGGACTCGGGCGTAGGTGCCCTGTCCTGAGTTGGTGAAATAGAGGTAGTTGCCCTTGATCTTGATGCCGTTGACGCCGAGGGGCATGATCGGGTTGCCGCCGGCTCCGAGGGCGGGGTCCGAAAAGGCGACGTCAACCTGGCGAGTGAGGATGTTGGTGCGCAGAACACGCCCGCCGAGGGAGTCGGCGCTGAGAACAATGGTCGGGTTGCTGGGGATGGCCGCCAGCCCGTTCATCATGGCCGTGTCCGGGAAGGGGATCTTGTTGACGACGAGGCCGCAGGGCTTGCCGTTCAGCGGGACGATGAGCACCACGTACACGGACAAGCTGCCATACTGAAACCCAAAGCCGGTGTGAATGCCACCTGTCACAGCATAGAGAGTGCCTGCTGTGGCTGGTATCTCGGTGATACCAGTCAGCCCCGTCGCGCCGTCAAGTGTGACCACATGCTGCGGCGTGGGGTTGCTGACGCTCGGGTTGATGGACGAGAGGTTTCCAGACTTGAAGGTGCTGAGCAGTACGTGACCCGAAGGCAGCACATGCAGGTTTTCGACAAATGTATCGTCTGGATATTTGTAGATCTGAGTCGCCGGTAATGCTGCCCTCGAGCCAATGGAGCCGCACGCAGCACGCTGAGCCGCACTCGCCCAGAGCAAAACTCTGGCGAATGAGGGAACCAGCAGGCGCAGAAGCATGGTTGAAGATAATTACGGCAAAGGACTCGAACGTGGTAGTATAGGGCAGCCAAGGTGTATGCATGGAAGATGTTTGGAATTCTTCTAGACGTCTTAAAGCCTTCTGTCTCACAGCTTCCCCAGACCTCCCACCCTGGTCTTGCCACGGACAGGCCGTCCAAAGTAGAGAAAGTAGGCCTTCTTGGCCACCTAAGATTGATGCTTTTGGCGTACGCCACAAGGGAACTAATCCTCGCTAGCACCAAGCAGTAATCCAGTAGTGCGTTTGATACTCTTGCGGCTGAGAGAAATTTCCACGAACAAAGCACGCGCAGCCATCCCTAACCCTCTCCACTTGGTCGTGTTTTTGTGCAAGCGAAGTTGTCCAGTCGAAGGTGTTTGGAGACCTGATAATGCGCAATACTAGGACGTCGGCGAGTGGCACAGCTGTGGTGCGTTTTCCCGCCATCGAATTCGTCACATGCTTGTGGTGAGCAAATTCCGTCGGGGGCAGCCAGCAGCCCTACGGCACAGATGTGATAGCTGTTTCTAGTCCTTGTAGGTGGTCGCTCAATGGGGTAAAACCCACCGAGACACCCTTGCAGCTGTGCATTCGGCCCCCCTCCTTTGGTGGTGGGGTCCAATCTTTTTGTTCTCGGCCGATAGCACTACCTGTCTACCTAATTGAGGCATTGCCGTCTCCTGTGCCATGAGGTATGACTCGGCGATCCTTCCATGCTCCCCATCGTCCCAAGGGTGCCAGCTTGCCCACTCTACCACGGAGCTTGATGGGAGAAGGCCGCGAGGAAGCTACAGCGGTTACCGCTGTGCCTGAATAGAAACGACCGCCGCGGAATGGGCTGTGTGGGATTCCAGGAAAAGAATCAGGCAGTGGCAACCTGGAATGTGGATTTGGTGCCGTAAGAATGAAAAGACATTAAAAACTGCTAGTACTCCGTGTCCGTAGAGTTCATCGAAAGAGCCAAGCAAGCCCGATTCAGTAAATATTGTCGATAATGACTCCCCTGTGGTCTCTCTTCGTCGTAGTGGTTGCGTACCTGCAGCTCGCACGAGCCATCTCCTCCAAGTCGGGTCCCCAGATCGTACAGGATCTCTCAGCACAGCTCTCCAACGGGTCCGACGTCATCTTGGCATCAGACGCCTCTTACGCGAAGGACTTCACCCAGCGCTTCTCAGTTAGCAAGCCGCCATCGTTCGCGGTTGCCGTCAAGCCAGCCCATGCCGCAGATGTACGCCAAGTCGTCCAGTATGCATTGCGAGCTAATGTGTCAATATTGGCTACTGGTGGCGGCCACGGCTACACGTGGTCCCTGGGCCGGCATCAGGCCGGCATCGACGTGGACTTGAGCAACTTCAGCACTATCAAAATTGACTCCGCTGCCAATACCATGACTGTAGGTGGCTCGGTTCGGAGTCAGCAGGTAGCAAAGGCCCTTCAAGCGGCAGGCAAGGAACTGCGTATGTTTTCCCCGTTCAGACTGGGCTATACCGTCCAAAGACTAAACATCATTCTCAGCCGTCGGACTATGCATGTGTGTGGGCTACACAGGCTTTACTCTCGGCGGTGGCATCGGACCCTACTCCGGCCTGTATGGCACCGCAGCCGACAACCTCATCTCGGCCGAGATCATCACCGGCAGAGGTGAGCTCCTCACCGTCTCGGCCAAATCCCACCCCGACCTCTTCTACGGTCTCAAGGGCGCAGGCTTCAACTATGGCATCGTCACCTCCCTCAAATTCCGCGTCCACCCGGCCACCAACAACGGCCAGACCATCGTGACGAACATGATCTTCCCCGGCTACCTCAACGGCACAGTCTTTGAGCTCATCAACACCTTCTTTGGGCCCAACCAACCCCGAGAACTTGGCATCGCCTTGTCAATCGGGTACAACGAAGCCATGGGCGGCATGGTGGTCATCATTGGGTTCGTCTACGCCGGCTCAGAAGAGGCCTCAACAAGACTGCTGAGGCCTTTTTTCGACTTGGAACCGATCAACCCACAGGTGCTGGACGTGCCAACGGATGAGGTGCCGAGGGTGATTGTGTACGGGGCGACGCTGTCGGGGTGTAACAAGAACACGCAGTTTGTGCCGTACACGGCGAACCTGTACAAGGTTGACGTGCCGAACCTGATCAAGGTGGTGGCGTTTATGAAGGCGGAGGTGACGGCGAACCCGGAGCTGGGTCATGTTATTGTAACGTGGACGCAGTATGCGTCGGTGGGGTTTAGGAAGTTTGCGGATGGGTCGGCGGCGTGGCCTTATAGGGATCCTACGGTGTTTCTGTGAGTTCTTTTTCTTCTTGTTCACCTTTGGTGTGTTGGTTAGTTCCTGATGCTGACCGTGAATAGACAAATCAACTCTTACGCTCCGAGCGCAGAGTTGGTACCGGTTATCAGTGATTATGCTGGGAAACTGCGTGAGCGTTTCCAGAAGGGGAGTGGACGGAGACAGTTGGAGGCCTACGTCCACTTTGCTCATGGCGATGAGACGCCAGAGGCGATGTACTCGACGCGGAAGCTGCTGAGTCTCAGTGCTTTGAAGCTGGTGTACGACCCAAGGGGGTTGTTTTCTTGGTATAATGCTCTGCCATCGCTGAGGTATTAGATCGTACGAAAGATAGGAGGGGTTGGGAAATGGTTAGAATGTACACTATGTATGGATACCAAGGATATTAAAAGCATGGTAATTAATCATCTAACGGCTTCGTTTGAACGCATCTCGAGCAACGTCCACATGGAGGTTTTGCTATGTCACTGCCCTGGATAATTATCATCGCAGCATTTGAATTCTATAGTTCTTGAGGCGCACTGCGGTTCCTGGGTGCGTTTCATATGATTGTCGGGGTTGCTAAAAAGGTCCCACGAACGCTCTCACCCTTTTTGATAACACTTCTTTTTACGCCCAAAACGCACCCACCCTTCAAAACAACGCCTGTCTCAATGCTGTGAATGACCGCCTTAGCACTGGAAATGCTTATGGCCCAATCTGAAAGCGCCTTTCCTGCTGCTGAAGACCGCTTTTATGATACCCATGTCCCGAATGCCTGAAGCCATCTCAAGAACGCCAGCTAACCATCTCTAGCCACCTTGACTTCGTTCACCGATGCGGATTCTCCCAGTTAAGCGCACCGCGGCCAGAAGCAGACTCCCTTAATCAAATTATCAGACGCCAAAACCTCCAAGGACAGCCAGTCCCATTCATTACCATGCTTTCCCGCGGTGTTGTATAGCTTGTCCGTAGCCTTCGCCAGATCCGACTCCTGGTCCTTCTCAGCTAAACGATATCAAAAAATGTGTTAGCACTCAAACCCCAGCCTAACCTTTATGAAAGGTACTACACTACCGTCGACCTGCGCCTTGTCCATCTTGCGAAGATACCGATCCTGGGGCACTAACCATCTGGTAAATACACTGGACCCTAAACACAACTGTTGGTGCCTAATTACACTCTTAACCCTGAAATCGAGTGCCAAAAAAATACCAGATGTCCGTTGATAACTCTCGGCCAAGCTTGGTGCGGTCCTTGGCCCTTTCCAGAAAATTGATAACGTCTTTCTTTTGCGTGCTGGGGTCACGCACGTCAGCAACACTCTCGACAACCCGGGTAGTCTGTCTCTAAAAACTTTTTTGTCTCGTCCAAGAACGGTTAGCCCAAAATCAGGCTCGCTTCACCCTCGGCTCACCTTCGACTCACTTTGAGCTCACCACCGCTCACTGTGACGATCCCCTGTCCAGAACCTCTGAAAGGGATACCGGTTGAAGGCGAACTTCTAGATAATGGATCGGTGCAGCTAAACAGTGCACAACA
>MU866091.1:120184-268636 GCA_033296915.1 Triangularia setosa | reverse complement strand
GCCGGCCGGGCGCCGCCGCGCCCCCCCCGCGGCCCCCGCGCGCGCGCGCCCGCGCGCGGGGCGCGCCCCCCCCCCCCCCCGCGCTTTCGTAATGTTTTAAGACTTTTTGTGCTTTTGAGAGTTGGGGTAGAGAAGTGAAATTTTGATATCGAAGTGGGCTGTGGCCGATTATGGGTAAGAGTTCGAGAGAAGTGGCTTGGGTGGTAGCGAAAAATTGTTTTCGTCTAGTTGATAGTATGGAGGTGATAAACTTCATTCAGAATAGAACCCTTTTTAACAGGCTTTTTTTCTTTTCCTTTTTTCTTCTTCATTCCGTCTATTTACGCCCGAGATAAGTGGTTACCTTTGAAGCCTGCAATATGTGCCTTCCATGAAAAAAATTCCTGAAAGAAGTATATATACAAAAAAACCACACGTCTGTCACGAAGACACCTTGAGCCCAGCCCCATCCCTCCCATCATCCACCAACCTCCCCCACTCGAGCAGCAGTCTAAAGAGGTAGACTTGCCTATCCTCCCTCCGCAGCGCTTTGGCCGCCCATTTGGCCCCTTGCTCGGCGATCCACCTCCCGTCTGTCGAGCCGTGCTCTTTGGTCTGGTCCTTTAATCCGACAAAATACGCCAGGGTCGAGTGCAGCGCTTGGTAACGGATGTCGATGGGCACGAAGTGGACCCAGGGGAGGATGCGGTCGGTGTACCACTCCTTGAAAATCGTGCTTAAAAAGGGGACATTGCCTGGGGAGGAGAGGGCGGGGAGGAACAGAGGGGAGGTGGAGGTGGTGGTGTCGAGGGTGAGGATGTATTGATTTGAAAAGGGGGAGGTGGAGGTGGGTTTGATGGTGTTGGTGAAATCGTGGGGGCAGGATGGAAGGAGGTTAGGGTCGTCACAGGGGGTGTAAGAGGTGAAGGCGATGTCGAAGGGGAGGAGGGGGTTGATTTTAGAAGTGGTGACCTCGCGGTAGTGAGCTTTGGTTTTGGACGGGTTGGGGAGGAGGAGGCGGGTTTTGTCTGAAGAGGAAGAAGAAGAGGCGAGGTTGGTGAGGTGGACGAGGCGCTCTTGGTGGCCGCCGCGGAGGAGGTCTTTGGAGGAGGATGGACGGGAGATGGCGGCGCGGTAGAAGAGCTTTTTGAGGTTTTTGGAAAAGGGTTGGGATGGTTTGGGGGGGTCTTCTTTGGGGGAGGAAAGGCGGGATAAGGGGAGGAGGATGTCAGCGTAGTTGTCTGTTTTGGACCTGCTGAAGATGGGGAGGAGGTCTGTAACTGGGGGGGGTTCTGCGGCGGTCATGTGGAAGCTGTGTAGTCTCATGAGGTCGGACTGGTGACAGAGTTCGAGGGAGAGGCCGAAGTTGGTGAGGAATTGTCCGTTGGACTGGGGTTTGGCGCAGGAAGAGCAAAAGTCGCGGATGTCCCAATGGACTCCTGATCTGACTTTGGTTCCGGTGGGACAACTTAACGCTGTCAGTTCTCGAAGGGCTTTTGGTTGCATGGAATTTGTAAGCGCCTCTGCCCTGTCCACAGTCACGGCCAACCTGGGCTCGGGCATGTCTTCTTTTCCATCGTCGTCTCCGGACCCGCCACCTGGCAACAAGCTCGAGGTCTTCTTTCTCCTTATGCCAGCCGCGGCCAGCCGCTGAACCTGATCCCAAGGTGCTAGTACCCTTGGCCGCTCACTCAGATTAATCGCCATCTCCAAGTCCGGCAGATGCTCTGCAAAATCCTTGACCAAATCGACTAGCTCATCCATAATTTCCTTGTATGGATTCGGGGGAGGTAGATTGTGTCTCACTGTCCCGTTCTGAATCTTGAGCAGCGCGGTATCAAGCTCTCTGGCCACTCTTCTTGTATCTTCCCTCAGCTTCGCTGGCGACACCCCGTAAAAAGGTAGAATATCGCCGCCCATCTGCTTGAAGTGGTCCATGACCGGGGACTTCTTTTGTTTGGCAAAATCCCACCACTTGTCAAATCCCCTTGGTGGGTCTCTCCCGTAATGTCTTTCCTCGTACTCCCGTACCGCCGCTGGCAGTGAATCGCTATAACTTGCGTGAATCAACCACCTGTCCGACTCCACCCTCGAATCATAAATGAGCTTATTCAGAGGATGTCTATCCATCCCCTTGCTCATCTTGACGGGTGTAAAGATGCTCACCGCAATCACCACGAGCAGCAAAACAATGACCACAAAGGCCCTGTGGATGAACACGACCTTTTTGATATCAGCCGAGTACACAAACAACGAGAATCCAACCGACACCCCCACCACTGCTCCCCATGTATCCCAGCCAGAAACATTCTCCCAGCTCCCCAACGTCCATACCCTCTGGGCTGCTAGCAGCAGCCCAGTGGTAAAGGTGATAACCCCAGCAAAACCCAGCACACCCCCTCCCTCGGGCGCAAGAAGGCTGCTCGATACCAGCAAGGTTGCCAGCGTCAACCCATCAATAAGAACATCGAACCAAAAGAGCGGGTCGCTCCCTACTCCATCCCCGCTCATGATCCAAAGGATGCCCGCACCTAGCCCAGAAACGACGAGCATCCCCGCCAACGTCCTCAATCTCGACTTGGTGGTTCTAGCCCATGCCAAAATTCTCCAGGCAATAATGACTATCGCCGCATCAAGGACAACCCCCACCCATTGAACAAAAACCACGAACGTCGCAGAGTCGTGCTGGGGCGAGCAGAATAGCGTCGATTTCGCCTCCGATATCAAAGCTAGATACACCCCAAGAGACAGTAACAAGGTAGAAGGAATAAGAATGTACAGGGATTTTGCAAGAAACTCATAAAGAGCCTCGAACATCGTCCTGGTGAAGTCATCTCTTTCCTCGTCAAAGGTGCGTGGGCGGCGAGGAGAAGAATAGAGCTGGTAAGCAAGAATGAGAACCGGCAGGAAGGCTTCGAGCCCGGGCTTGGAACACTGCAGGTCGGCAGTGACTCGGTGGAAGGATTCCAGGCGGAGGATGATGCAGACAATCAGGATGAGGACAAAGTACCGCCGTGGTTTCTTGGGGAAGTTTCGTTGGGATATTGGCTTGGTTTTGTTGCCAGTGGAGGAGAGGCCGAGTTCATCATCGAAGCGACCATTCGCGCCTGGGAGCCAGTCGGGAAAATGGCTTATGGCGTAGGAGGTGAGGGAAGCGATGAGGAGGATGAGTGTTGATGAGAGGCGGGGTTGCTCTGCTTGGTGTTAGTTGGGCTTTGTGAAAGGGGGGGTAATGAGGCGGTTTACCTATGATTTGATGGTCTTCTACATTGTTGATAAGCCAAAGGAAGGAGGTTACAGCACTGCATCGAGATAGTCAGCTTGTGAACTTATTCAAAGCGCAAAGGTGTGCGTGTGGGTTCTTACCAGAAAGCTGCCAGTTGGCTCGACATGATGACCAAGTGTTATTGGACTAAGCTACCCATTTGGTGAACCGGTGATGGCGTGGGAGTGTGAAATTGAACAAAGGAGTGACTAGGAATAGGCAAGTCCACCCAAAAAGCTGATATGGAAGGCAAATGTCAGATTGCCATGATGGTCTGGATTGACAGTTATCAATCCCTGTTCGGGACCCTATCCAACGGTCCATATTTTTGGTGCACTGGTAATTAGCCCCTGAACAGCGCTAAAATGGCACTTCAACAGACGCCTGTTTTAGCATTGATATGCAGTAACGACATTTCTCTTGGCAAGTGACGTTGGCCAACACTTTTTGGTCGCTGCGCGTCTCCCAACGCGTAGATTGATGCCTTTTGTACAACATCCGGTGCTTCCAGCCCGCATTTAAGAGCGACACCACCACCACCGAACGAACAACTTCCTCACCAACAAACCCCGAACGAGTGTTACCGATGGAAGTAACAAAACCCGGTCCACAATGACAACACATCCGCTCACCGGTCCGCAGACCCCCGGCTTGCACCTCCTCTACGTCCCCTCCGTCGTCGTCCTCATAACCTTCCAAGGCTACTTCTCACAGTACCTCTTCAATACCTCCCCCGACCTCCGGCCCGGTCCCCTTACCTTTCGAGAAAATGCAATCTTTAACGGCCTGCTTGTCTGTCTCTGGTGGACATACTACAGAGCCTGCACCATCGATCCCGGCCGCTTCCTCTTGTCCCCCTCCTCGGACAAGAATGACAGTGACAAGGCAAAGCCAAACCAAAGTAAACGCTTCTGCAAGAAATGCCAGGCTCCCAAGCCTCCCCGCGCCCACCACTGTCGCCATTGCGCTCGCTGTATCCCCCGAATGGACCACCACTGCCCCTGGACCAACAACTGCGTCTCCCTCACCACCTTCCCTTATTTCCTCCGTTTCCTCATCTACACCAACGTCGCCCTTGTATATCTCTCCAGCTTGCTTTACACCCGCCTGAGCTTCATCTGGTCGGACCGCCACCTCCCCTCCTACCTCGGCCCCTCCCTCTTCAGCCTCATCTCCATAACCCTGCTCTGCCTTGCCAACTTCTGCACCTTCTTCGCGCTCTTCATCCTGCTCGTCACAACCCTCAAATCATGGGTCGTGAACATCACCTTGATCGAAATGTGGGAACTCGACCGCCACAACTCCCTCATCTCCAAGATCTCGTCTTCTGCGAACAATGACTACTGGACCGACGATTTCGACCCTGCGTCGCTGTCTCGAATCGAGTTTCCTTACGATCTGGGATTCTTTAAGAATATGAGCCAGGCAATGGGGACTTCGAATCCACTCAGATGGTTTCTACCCATCGGCGGCGGTGGTCCGACACTGGCCGATCAAAAGAAGGGTGGGCTAGGCTGGGAGTACGAAGAGAACGGTTTCAATGACTGGGAGGGGATGTGGCCACCCCCTGATATGGAGAAGGAAAGGAGGGCGAAACACGGTGGGTGGGCCTATAAACATCAAGAACAACAGGAAAGACCAGATGACTACTATTACGGTGGCAATGGGTTTGGTGGTGGGGAGGATATCAAAACTACTTTTGAAAGGAGGCAGCAGGAGGATTTTGCGAGGAAGCAGAGGGTGGCGAGGCTACAACAGCTGCAGGGGCAGTCGGGGATAATAGGGGAATTGGAAGAGAATGAGGATGAAAGGGAGTGGACCGGGAAAACGGGGTGGAGGAACAGTGAAGGGGATAGGTTGTGGGATTATGGGGTTGATGAGGATGAGGAAGACTATGTTGCGAGAGAGGTCGTGGTAGGAGAAGAAGATGATGATGATGTACCACTTGCGGAGCTTATAAGGAGGAGGAAAGTATTGACAAAGCAGGATGATAACTCATGAGCATACACAGGGTCTCCGAAAAAGGCAAATTTAAAGTAAAAAAGAGGAACAATAATTTTTTACATTTGATCGCCACCACTTTGATCTTATCGATTCCTGTTGGCGACGGCGGAGTACACACTCAGCCGCTTCTCGAGCAGGACAGTTTGCCTTTGACATCTAGAGACCTCACATGGCAGCCTTGATGTCCATTTTCCCGCCAAGATTGCTTGCTCTCCTGCTTCGAGGTCGACGGTTACTAATCAATTTAACTAAACGGCGGTCTCAACCGTCAGTGACACCACCAAATAGAACAACCCAACCTTCCACACAGGGCCTCATACAAGACCCCATAACATAGGTACTCGGTACACTCTCCGGAACTGCTCTCGAGCTACGAGGGCAGGGCCTGACGAGTAGATGAGAAGCTTACATTTCCACCCAGAATGCTCTCAAGATTTCTTTTTTGGCTCCAAATTCTAGAGTAACGACAGGCGTGTTTCAAAGCCCGGCTTCCTCCCTAACACATTGACACATTAACACAGCCATTGTCCGGTTTTCCGTCTTTGGAACCTGGCTCTTTCCCACTTTGATAAATGACCGTGTAGGTGAGGGAAGGAGCGGGGGATAAATGGAAGGAGCGGGGGATAAGTGGAAGGAGCAGAAGACAGATGTAGAAGGAAGAAGGGAAGGAGCTCGGGAAGGGTACAAGGAAGGTGCACAAGACAGAAAAGGAAAAGAGCGAGGGGAAAAGAAGAGCCTTCAGCGGAGTGCTCTACCAAATTCAATCTCGTGCCTGAATCCATAGAATCTCTCAAGCAATTGAACATTATGTGGCATCAATCCTCGGAAAGTCTTGTCTTAGCAAGCACTCACCCATATTCATGTCGTCAATCTCGGGGCCTGAAGGTATCAAGCCTCTCCGTTTTATTTCAAGCTGTAGGTATACCTCAGAAGCACGTGTCTATATGCCAGGTCTGCAAAACCGTTGATGGACTCGCCTAGTAAACTTGGTCGCTCCGTTCAGCTGTCATCAGCCGTTGGGCCCAGCGGGGCTCCTGTCGAGTCTGTTTCAATGCAGGCCGAGGGAACGACATGTTCGAATCCCGAACGATGACACTGTTTTGAGAGCACCGTGGCCTTGCTAAGAGATGTAAAGAGACACGATTCTTGGTTAGATATCTTGAATTCCTTCGGACCTCAACATTATAACATTTTATACTAGTGAAAAGAGCTGGTATATATTCCAGTAGAGCCACCTCAAACAACAACTTCAACCTGTCCCAACGTCATGATCAACTTTACTCCGTGGGCATCAACATACATCTCTCTCGGCCTCTCTCTCGTTTGTCCGTAGGGCCTGTGCCCCTGCGCACTCTTATCTGTTTCCTTCTCTTTTCCTTTTTCAGCCACGAAACCACCACCCGTTGAGCTCCATCCAACCCAAACATGTTCTTCCGATCCCTCCTGCCCATCCCGCATGAACTGTTTGGGGTCGGGCCGGTAGATGGCAACGGGAAAAAGCCTTCGGGCTCGCGAAACGGACAGCGGGAGGCTGCATACACATCCAAACTTCAACCTCTCGAACCTTAACTCCCAGAACCACAGAACTTCGACCTCGGAACAGCATGTGCATCTTCTGCAGCAAGTTTCCTGGATCCCTCAACCCGGGAAGATAACGGCTAATGAAACGGAAGAAACTGGGATCCCGGGAGTCAAAGTATCTGTCCGATAGAACCAACTACCGCGGAGTCTTGTAAATATCAGAGCCGACTCGATATTCTCAGCTGAAAGGGCTTCAGACACACCGAACAGCAGTTCGGCAAGCAGCATGTCCTTACACTTTCCTACAGATATTTCCACAAACTGAAACTCTGGAGAGCTATGCTGCATAATTGGACAACCGCCTACCTAAACTTACACGCCATGACACCTGCTTACCTAGACAAGCACTCCGTGCGACACTTCGAGATCGCCATCTTTATTGACGCGGAGAAAATCCCGAAGCAAGGCCACCAGTCAGTCCGTCAATCAGTCAGCCAGCTACATCACGGACGTGAGGGAGAGCAGAAATAGGGGTTCATAAGGGTCTCCGAACCGCTTGCCACAGAAACCCCACAAAGCTGCATGATGCTGCCAGCCGGGCCGGAACATGCAGAAACATGTGGCTTTGGGCGTTTGGTAGATCCCGTTCGTTTAGGTTAAGAGGGTATTGCAGCATCTTTGAGACATTGTGAAGGGGGCCAGTCATCCACTCGAGGCAGTTCAGCCCACTGGTAATGAACCCTTTTCCAAGAACACCAGGCTCTAGGCAAGGTTACCCACATGATGGCTTCAACCACTCTCCACCGTTACGATGGCTGACGTTAGCTACACTAGTCCGTTTGTCATGTACTGTTGCTGCTGCCCTTTTGATAATCATGATGTCTTTGGACGAGGCGGTTAGACTCCTCCAAGACACATCAAGGCAATTCCAGCCTCACTTTGCCTGCTTGCCTCAGGCTGTTTGCCTAATATCACCATGACCCTTCAAACCTTGACGTCTTTTTGTCTTTTTTTCCCTTTTCGTCTGATGTTTTTGAAAGCCCCCTCGAAGCTCAAAGCGCCAATCCAACCCCATGATATCAGAAGATGATGATCCCATAACCAGCCTGTGCCAAGCCACGTGAGCCTTCTCGAAGCCAAGCCAGGGGGTGGATGAGATGAGATTTGGTGAGAGGTCAATGCACAACCATTCGTCCGCGCAGTGTTCGACGATCTAGGCGCTTGACAGCCTGTTTTTTTGGTACCCGTATGTGGAGAGCTGAACCCCCAGACCCAGACCAACCGTCCGTCCCAAGAAAAGGGGCAAAGAGGGTGGTGATAAGCGCGGGCGGGTTTTTTGGCGTCTAACCTCATCCAAGCGATGGGTTTCATTATACTCTGCCTTGACAAGTTTGAGAATCTGCGTCTATCCGCCAATTGAGACAGAATTTCAAGAGTAAAAACGCCTCTGCGATCAGTTTGGATCTTATTAAACGTTGCCCCCTGTCTTGAAGTTGATGGTTTTGTTGGTTGAGATTAGCAGCACTTATTGACCCCAGAAAACGGCACGGAACCCCCCGCGCAGAGCTAGCATCTCACGATCCACCATCCGCCGTTCCGCGAACAAACCCTCTTAACCCAGATCAAGAACAGCCGAGATTAGGAGATGGGGCAAAGCCCCATGTCCAAAAAGCAACCCTTTGCTCGGTGTCAAATGTCAACGGAAGGAAACATAAGAAAGAATAAAGGGATGCGAATGCGGGCTGCTTGCTCCTCTTGCCTGCGGCCTTGCGTTGTCATGTTAATAAAATTGATGATCCAAAAACAACCCTCGCAGTCGGAGAATTCACTATCCTGTGTGCACGAATCCGGAGATGAAATTCCAGCTATCAAGGACTCAAGATAAAGAATCGCCGCTCTAAAAAAACGGTCATGAATACCTTGATCATGATGGCGTTTGGCCGTATTCGTGATACCTAACTGACCATCATCTTCAAGATCATCATCTTCAAGATCATCACAACTACCTGACGATGATCAAAAGTGTCTCTCGAACCCACCACTCTGGATCCTACCTCCACCTCGCTCTCGCCTACATCCCTCCTACCATGCAGTGTGAGGTTGTTCCGTAAATAAACTCCCTGTTCTCCCAATGTCAACATACGTCGCACCACCCAAGTTCCCCCTCCCGTCCGTCCAGCCCACCTTCCCAATCTTCAATGCTGACTGGACACATCCTTCTTCCATCAAGCCATCCGGATGCAATAAGGCGGCACTGTACAACTCCCACTCTCTCTCTTCAATTTGGGAACTTTGTCGCGATCAAACATAACGCGCATCACCAACGCGTAAAGTGCTCATCAACTTTGCCAAGCTAATTACAATTGGCCGCGCTGATTGGTCCCAATCGAACCCATCACCATATTTCGAGATTTGAACTCCCAAAAGGGGAATTCCTCCTGCCGTGCATACAAGTGAGTAGTAAGTAGCAAACACGCACGCAAAAACAAGATTCAGCCTTACCTATCAATTTATCTCGTTGATCAAGACTTCTGACTTTCTTGGGTGTATGTACCTACCTTGGTACTGTATGGGGTTCCGAGGGGCTGGGTTGGAGGGGGGGGAGGCGGTTACGTGATTTCGGACTGAGCCAGTCGTTTGGTGTTTTTGAATATGTTGTGAGAAGTTGGAAGCGTTTATCAAAGAAATGGCAGCCCAGCTTGGCCATTGGCCTCCGTTTCCTTCCTCCTGGTGCCTTCAAGGAGACGGGCTCCCAACGCACGTTTCTTGCACACAGCCAGAGTTTCTCTCACCCATTATCATCTCCGTATTGAAGCAATCCATCGGCGGGGTTGGTATGTATGTAAGTCAGATCACCATCCCTCCGGAGGCAGCTTGCCGGCGGAGGCTTTTCTCGAACTCCTGAATCCTTTCCTCCTACCATCGAGCCAACCAATGGCGCCGTCCAGCTGGGTCCCGATCTCGATGTTTGCCCTGAATGCAACTCTGCGGCGTGTCCTGTTATGGATTATGTATGTACACAGAGTGGCCATGACTTGCGTCTCTTTCAAGTAGTGCTCAAGCAACAATAAAAATAAAAAAGAAGGCCGAGTGTGCATCTTGTGGGTACATAAGCGTGTTCTTTTCCAGGCTTTGAAGAATTGACAAGAGCTGAAGATCCGACCCCTCATTGGCAGGGCTTTTGCTCCAAGAAGTGCCAAGCCACTCATTGTGGGAGGGGGGTTTCAATGGGCTTGAAATCTTGAAACTTCAATATCGTGTGGTGGTGCTTTCGCGAACGCAACACCGAAAACTTGGTTGCTGGCGCCGGGCGTGCAGCAGCCACTACCCCGGAAATGCTGCTCATGGTCGGCAATAATTGTATGTTGTAAACATCTTGAGTGTGTCTATCCACTGTCGCGTCTTGGAAAGCTGTGATATGTGAACCCACGGGCGGATTAATCCTACATACGAGACGCGGTGATGCGGTGTCAACATTGCCGACTGTGCCCTGGTTTGCCTCCTTAAACATTCAGCTACCGAGTGACTTTGTTCTCATGATCAAAATTGTCTCATATGTTTGCCGCTTCGGAAGCCGAGGCTTACACCAGAGGTATCCCAAGATAATGATCTATGGTGTTGAAAGTCATGAGATGCAGGAACCCCTCGTTCACCCCTCTTCCTTCAGCTGGTTCGCTGCAAGGCCCCTCGATTCAAATCACCAATCGTCAAACATTGTTGGTTGGAGTTTGATACTTTTGGTCTTCTCTCCCGCGAACCGTCTTCCCAATTCGGTCTGGGATCGAACATGTTAAACACCCTCCTCTTGGAAAAGCAGCCCGTCCCTTGCAACCCCAACCTCCTCCAAAGTCACAATTGAATGCCCAGAGGCGCCCACTCGCCACAAACCCGCACCTCCACGGGCGGAGGCTTGGCTTCAAGCAGGAACACGCCGAACAAGGGACTCGCTTCTGCTTTGCGTTTCCTCGCATTCGTCCGCTCCGAGAAAATAAAAGCTGCTGCATGAGGTGCTGCCGTCCTGCACAAACGCGTCATTGTAAATGCAGCTGAGCTGCAAAACACCCGTGTCCTTTCGCGTCACCCATGTCGAAAACCCTTTAAGTGGTTTTGAGACGACGCCCTGGCGCAGCGGATGGGCAGTATCAAGTTGAATCGTACAGATTATTCCCGCCGTCCGAGCGCTTTGTTGCCATTCTGGTTTGTTATTACCGAATCGGCGAATTCATATTCGTATCGGTTTCCTTGACCGAGACTGATTGATGGATGTTCAGCAAGCCAGGCAGGCAGCTTCACGGCTAAGTTAGCCCGTGCCGCTACTACTGCTCACTGAGCCGAATTACATACATTCTTTCTAAGCCGTCGTTTAGCATCAACAACGAGGAGGATCGGCCGCCACTAGCTTGGTGGATATCAGTCAGTTCTGGACCGCCATCTGCAGGGCAAACGGTTCATGAACCACTCTAGGTCCCCGTGCTCGGGCCTGTCTCCGATCCGGTGCCCGAGTGTCTTCTCCGGACCAGGGCCGGGCGATTGCCGCAAGACCCCGGAGTGGCTGGCTTGGCGCAAGGGAGGATATTGGGAATCATAACACCTTCGAGCGTGACATGTGACGATGGCTCACAATAAACAGCAAGCTATTCAATGCCACTCAACTAGAGTGAAACGCCAGCAACCGCAACATGGCCAGACTGATGACACCACTCTCAAGTCGGTTCCCGACTAACAGTTTGTGGTCTCCGTGCTGCGACTCCGTATGTACCGGAGAAAGACATTTCACGAATATAGTCATCGTTTCTCCGGCCAAAAGAGGCTGAGGTCGCGGGGTAAGGTCCTCAGGATCACCCAGAAACAGGTAAGTCATTAGAAAAAAGCAGCATCATTGGCGGCCCAAGACGGCATGTTGGAAACCCGTCAGATCGATCCATGGATCCCCATGCTGAGGATGTGCGCTTTGGGCCCCTTATGGCGGGTGTTGTGCCGCTTCTTTGGGCGAAAAGGTGAAATGCAACGGCGGCCGAGAGGCAGGCAAATAAACGGCCCAGTGCCCCGTGGTATGTCTGTGTCTGCAGGTCCCTCTGCACAGCAAGCAGCAAGCAATCTGCAATGAGACCCTTCCCACTTGTTGCTCGCTCCCAAGTCCCGAAGACGCGCGTGTGCTGATTGTGTTGTGTCTTAACTGAGGCCTTTGGATATCACTCTTTTGCTACCCTCTTCCCGTGTCGGTGTGCTTGGTTGCTTTGTTTGCTTCTGCAAAGGCAGAAAACTTTCCGAGCTGCATCTCCAGACCGAAGTGCAGCCAGCAGTTCTGAGCTCTATAACCGAAAAGCCGGTAACTCTTGTGAGGAGGGGTCCAAGTGACGGCCCCCATAGCCAATAGAGGCAGTTGATATGAAAAACACCTCGCTGTCGATTGATCAACCGTAAGTGGATTGGCAAAGGCCCTCGTCCTTGCCCCCATTATTTTGTCTGTGCCAGGTATACCTGTCTCCGTGTTATGTGTCTTCAGAGCCGGGAAATCGAAAGACTGAGGAGAAAAAGACACGTGCCGCGGCATAACAAACCAGACCTTTTGGCAGCGGTACGGAACATGGTTGGTGGTGAAACGGGCTGCAAAAACCGGTAAAAGACAGAAATTCTGAGCTTAAGTGAGTTGGTAATAATACCGTTAATATTATCGTTGATGCTTCTGTTTTGATCTTTGGCTGGTTACCCCCCTCTTCTAGAGTTTATCAATGTCGCACCACTTCTGAGACCATGTTTGTTCCAACGGCTGGTAATACTGTAAATAAGCTCTGTGTTGCTCTCGTGTGGTTGTGTGTCGTGTCGGTTTTGCTCTCAGACCCCTTCTGGATATTTACTCGTAGGACCCCGAACCGTAATGTCTCTTCATACCGGTGTCGCCTACATGAAAACACGGCGTTGGTGGGCAAGTGGATCGCAGAGAAGAGATGAGGATCGTTCCCGAGACAAGAAAAGCAAGCCTTAAAGGGCGGGAGGCAGTTGATTGCCAACAGCCCCTCAATCATCAAGAGAACTGATGAAGTTGGTTTTTAGACTCCACCAAAAGCAAGAATCGGAGTTGTCAGGTTGCATTTTTTATTGTACTGCATCACCCCAAAAAACGGAAAGTAGGGAAACACAAAGTTCTTTGTGGAACCCCAAGAACCAAGAGCAATTGAGCCACAAACCCACAGTTCACAAGTTTGCTTTTGTGCACAGCTTTGTGCACAAACGCTTCAGCCTCATTGGTCAAAGCTTTCCTGCCATTTGGCTAGCTCAGCCTTACCACTGCTGTGCAGCTGCGGGCAATTCCTTCGACAGACCTTCTAGAAGCCACCCCCACTTTTGTTTTTCAGGCTCATGTTTCGATTGGTGTGAGGGGGCCTTAAACCCCACAGTTTGCGAGCTTGGGCCGTTACCTCAGATCCGTTTTGAGGATCGTTGTGAGATCTCGTGAGGGTTTGGACATGTGGTCAACATGGGGATCTTTCTTTTCTCCAGCCTCTTGGTCTGGAAATAGATCAGTGTAAATATTGAACATTGCGGTGAAGAATGGCAGGTTGCATTCTTAAATCTCATTTAGCAGTCCCGGGAGAAAAATCATCGAGTCAACGACAGCCATGTGTCTTGCTGGGGGACCGTTGAAAGAGAACGACAAATATATGCAAGGCTAAAATCTGTGCATACAATATCCATAAATCCACCGGCCCCCATCCTGCAAGACAGTGAGTCAAGAATGGCCGAGATTTTTTATGTCTCTCCAATTAAAACTCTGCCAAAAGCCTGGAAACTCCAAAGAGTACGGGGTTCGGGGATTGGTGATGCATGAATGTCTGCATTTTTTCTCTCTCGGGTGACGGGCCCCGCCGTGACCAAGCCCGTTGCCGAGCTCTGTGAAGCTCCACCGATCCCGACCACCTCTGTGGAGTAGCAAACAGCTGTCCTTCGCTTTTCAGTAGGAAAGTGAGGGGATAGCGAAAAAGAAACTGTAACAAGTTTGTCCAACAAGGACATGGTCTGTTTTGCTGTTCAAAAGTTTGCTTTCACCGCCTCGGGGAAGAATTAAACGGCGGGGACGAGACGGCGGTGGGGGGCGGACCGAACGGTCAGAGAGGTTGGGTTGGGGTTGCCTAGTCCCGGTCCGGTGGACGGCAGATCCACAGCCGGATCCGCGGGGAATCTGGCAAACGATGCCGCGGGCCTGATGGCGGCTTCGTTGTCATTCCATCGTAGGTGTTGTTCAAAGAAAGAAGCAATCAGGAGGTCGGCAGCGAGGTTTGGTAGAGATCCAGATCCAGGTCAGGAAATCAGATGACGAATAGACCCCCGTTTCTGCCTGGAGAGTGCATTCGCCCAACTTACCCCAAAAGACACCAGCCAGGGGTATATCTGTCAGAGCAACTTGCGGTCTGCAGCCCACCAAAACGGTTCTTGACGATCCTGGATTCAATAGTCGGGGCCAAGTGAGGGTTGGAAAGCTCCATCAGTTCTCGGTATCAATGGGATAATCACACTTTTGCATCTTGAAAACGGAGAGCTCGGGTGATGTCGAATCCCCCATTGCACAATCAATCGTTGGTGACTGAGGCTTGTGTTGTTGTGCAGGGGGGCTTAATTGTGAAATCGCCTGCGGAGCCCCTCCAATAACCAATGACGCAACTGCCACAGGCTGTAAGCCCACTGCAGTTGGTGATGATACCATGGTTATCGAGGAAGGCTCAGCTGCCTGGTCGTCGAGCTTGATAAGAGCTTGTCTTATCCTCCGACTGGTAATCTCATCAGCATATCGGCAGAGGCTGAGCTGAGGGTGTTCATTCACTTATTGGTACGCCCAATCGTAATACACAGCTCACATTACCCCTCCTTGGTGTGCTGGCAGGAGCTCAATTTTCGAGTTTCATGTCGTCTTCGCAGAGGAAGGGCGATTGGTGTTTGAATGCTCTTTTTGCTGATGGTCGCCATCGTTGTTATCTTGATGAGGGGCTGGGCCCCTCCATTTTCCAGTGTCAAGAAATCAGGTTTGCCAGTCGATGCTCTGTTTGTTGTTGACAACCAGACACGGACACCCCCGCGGCCACGGCCTCTCCTCGGACTCCCGAACGGTTAAAGTGAGGTCTTTGCAGCTAGCTGTTTAGCATTCTGCACAACCAGGAGGCAACCCTTTGGGCTGTGTGCTGTGTGCTGTGTACCGACAGATGGGCTCTATCACCGAACCCATGCATAAGCTGGCTTTTCTTTGGAGCCTTTTTTTTTTTTTTTTTTTTTTTTTTTTTCGCTGTGGTGAAACGTGCTTTGGTTCGCTGCAGTCAATAGCTCCTCAGACCAGCCAGCCATAGATTGAAGATCATCGGCTGCTTTGGATTGTTGAACAATTTCGAATCTTGGTTTGGAGGAGGGGTCATGGAGGCAAGAAAGAAAGGAGATGCAGATACGAGGAATACTAGCCCTCTTGATAATCAGCCTTCCGGCTTCACCCCTATGAAAACTACCCAACCGTACCTTGACAGATGGCGGGAAAATCCCAAGCATAGAATGGGTGGATGGAGGGATAAAGATGGATGTATCCGTCCCGTGCCGTCGATGAATCTGGGGGTTGACACTATAAAAGCCGCTCCGTTATTACGATCAAGAGTCATGACGGCCCTGGAGCAAACAAAATGATAATGGCAATATTAAGGCAGAACAAGTTCCGGGTACGTAAGCAAACTCAAATCTCAATCTCGTGGCTTCGCAATACATTACACCAGACCTTCTTTTCTGGGATTACCTTGATGCCAATGTCTCTGTCCCAAGCAACCAAGAGGGTGCTCGGCAGTGAGTCAAGCGTCAGTATGTCTCACACGCGCGTGGACAGTAGGAAGGCCAGCAGCTAGCTCCACAAGGCGACATTCAATCTGATGCCGGCTGTGATGGTTGTGATAGCTTCCCGCATGCGGGAACAGATTGGCAGGCGAGGGGCGACGGGACTGGATATTGCGGGGTGGGTGTGTTTGTCTCTTGACAAAACTGCGGTAAAGCAAAAGCCCAGGTGCCAGCTGGTATCATGGCATCAAGAGACGGCCCCGGCGAGACGAGGACAGTCAGTACATGTGCACCCGCCCATTATCAAAACGCCCGTTGTCCCACGGGAATGCAGCGGCAATCAATCTGGCCAAACACAAGGCGGGTTGAGCATTCACAACCTCACTGGACCTCAGTGACACAGCATATAGTGGCGAGTCGTTAGAAGGAGTCTGCCGTGCTGAGGCTCGGGTGTGCCCGCTGTTGGCAGGGTCCGGCTGGCTGGTTGTCTGGCACTTTGGCAGACATTCTGTGAGGTGGTGGAAGCTGGGTGGGCGGCATTGTCTGATCGATCGAGTGGAGGGGTCGGCGGTGTGGTCGATGGTGGTCACCCAGAGCGTGTCGTGCATCTTTGTTGTTTCTACTGCCATGGCACACAAGACTGGGTAAACAGATCGACTGGGAGAGGTGAGATGCGATGGGAGACACACCTGCGGTCGACGGAAACGGCCCTAGGGTCAGGAAAGCTCAGAGACCAAGAGATCATTCGGGTACCGTGAGCCTCCCCAGGTGAGTCGGGAAGGCCGGCCGCAACACGGGAGAGGCCAAGCTCCGCGCTAACCTGTCATGTTCCGTACTGAAGATTGAGCAGTGTTGTTTTGAAAGCGGTTCGGAGCCTGTGGTGGATTGGGCTCGTCATGACACGCATGAATTAAATTGGGTTTCCCAGGTGGTGCAGTACCGCGTTGCGGGTTTCTGATTGGCTGCCAGCCCGCCATTTCTCAAGAGATATGCATTGTGTAAGAAACACCACATCCCTGACGTCTGGAAACTTTGCATTGTCAGACCTCAATGGCAGCTGCTATGGGCTGCATCGACGTACTCGAAATTACAGACCCGAACTGCTGGGCGCTTCTGCTGTCCTCATTCACGTCCATCCATCGATATCTCAAGAAAGTTGTTCTGCAAGTTTGAGGTGACGTTGTTGCTGATGCCACTTTAGCCCCTGGCCATTGAATTTCCGAGCTGCTGGCGGTTTTTGACCTGCGTTTTGCAGCTGCCAGCCTCTTTAAACTCTTTTGGGCGGGGCAGTCGTCCCTGATACTGTCCCATTGGCTCGCAATCACTAAACGCGAACGCGCCAAGCTTCAATGATACGCGCAGCAGGCGGAGAACCAAATCTTGGAACTGCGAGATGCATCTGCTCAGGTCGTTGGTTGCGATTGCGTTGGGGCGCCGGAAAGACGTGATGTTGCCCGCATTAGTGGCTGATATACTGGGAAGCAAGGCCCAAGAGAGAGAGAGCAGGTTGCGTGTGTGTACGCAGTAGCAACATCAAAGAAGCTCCTTCCAGAAACGGGCTCCGTAAGGCCAGACCTTGTTGAAACAATTGCATTGGGCAATGGCCGAGGTGAATGGACCATGTTCCCTTTCCACGCGGCTGTGCTTCATCACCTCGTGGGTGTTGATCTTTCAAGCTGGAGAGTCTCCTCTCTTTGGACCCCTCTTCGCCCTTTGATTCTTTACGGAGTCTACGAGCCGTTTCAGTGTTTGGTTGTCAACAAAAAGAGTCTGAAGAATTTCCACCGCTTGTATATCAAAGAGCCAAATTAAGGAGTTCCAGAATCGAGATCGATCTTGGAGGACGTTCCATCGGAGTGGTTCCCGAGCACTCCTGACGTAAGCTCCAAGCCCCACAAGCTCACTTCTGAAGCTGGTTTTATGTTGACAATGCATTGGCGCAGATTCGCGTGTTGAGCACAAGAGAAGAATCACCACAGGTACCTATTGTACGAAGCATACAGAGTACTTCCAAATCCACATGTGTTTGTGCATCTTGCATCTCGTGCTAGTGTCCAAACGCAAATGGCATTCAATTCTGAATTACCTGCGGTTGCTTTTCATGCAAACCCCCACTTTTTGATCTCCCAGCACGCATTTCCATGTCTCTCCACCAAGCACCGTCCCTGCTCTTTTTTGTTTTTTTTTTCAACCAGGGTCGGCGACCCGGCTGTCTCGGTTTTGTCACCATGAGGCAGGCAGGTGGGAAAAAAGAAAGAACGAACCCAAGAGGCTTGCTGTATGGCGTTTTGGTGGCAGTTTGGCGCCAGGAATATGGACGATCGGGAGGCCTAAACGGGAGGCCAGGCAATATCGGAAAAAACAAACAAACACAGGATATAAGCTTGATAATAATGTGAGAGCTGGCTTCAGATGGAAGGCCCGAAACAACTCTTTTTCGCTATCAAAGACAAAGTGCATTATTCTAGTTTACTAGGCAAACTCTCAGACTCTATCTAAGATTTCCTGATACCGGTGCGCTCGCTCCGTCTCCCTTCATACACACAGTACCGTATAATTCAGTAATCAGAACCTTGCCTGGCTTGGAAAGTCTTGGCCGCCGTGCTGACACCAACTTGGTTTCTCAATACCGCACTCAACGGAGGTCCCGGGCAGCGGAAAAGGTAACGATTAACTAGGAAACGGCGACCACGGCTCATTGCTGGGAGTTCATGGATCACTGCAGTTTGGGCTACTGCTTTCATTTGCGATTGCAGCATATCTGCCAGACGCCGTGCAGCTTGACGCCATTATTACTGCGGGAACAAGGCCATTCTTTCTCTACTTCACCGTGTCATACGTCCAAGCAGGCAGACAAACGCAATTGTTACTGGTGAGTAGTGTCCAAGCCTCTTCCTCCGCATGCCATGGGTGAGCATCTGAGTGGAGCCAATACTATTCCCCCCGAGGCTCCATGACAGCCCCTAAAACGCGATGCTCCGTGGTGGTTAGTGGAAACGACAGGCGAACAGCGGGAAAAGGATCACGCCAGTCCAAAACGCCAGACGCCAGACGCCAAAACCCGTGATGTTCCTGTTTTCTGTCGCGTCTGTCGCCTTTTTTTCGTCTCATTCACCGGAGTGCAACACTATGGTACCGTGTCTGTGAATGGGTTTTCTTCCCCTGCGGACGCTCCATTCAGTGGAGGTTTTGCTGCCGCTGGTGCATTGGATCAGTGCATCCTCTCGAGCCTCTGATTCGACCGCCCACCGCAGACGACCATGGAAGGGCGGCGACAAGGTGCAAAGAGGGCCCTGCAAGCTAAGCAGTCCGTAGATCCCTGCTCCTCCTCCACCCGGCCTGAATTTCCCAGCCGAGCAGCGAATCCACACAAGTCCACCGTCGCCCACCACTAAGCACCAACACCTGGTTATGGCTGCGTCCAGCATGGAGGGAGGAACATGACTGTTCCTGGACGGGTGCGACCTCCGCATTGGTTCCCAAATAGCCTGGTCAATCAGGTTTTGTGGTGTTGTGCAGCATTTCAGTATATGGATGGGTGATGTGTCTTGAGGGCCTCATGCTGCTTGACCATCAGTTAATCTTCGTCTTCATTAGTATTCCAGATTAGCACCAAGGAACAGGAGACACGAATGAACGGACTCCTTGTAGCGTCTCGTAGCGGATGGAGCTCAGCGCCGCGACTGGGCATTGTTAGGGAGCAGCTCCCCTCAGGCTGGGGCTTGGCTGCCTTTTCGCGCAACGATGGACACAACGGGGCACCATAAACGGACGCTGAGAATGGAAATGGAAGCAGAAGAAAACGGAGTGGTGGCCTGGCTGACCCTGCAAAGAGACGTATGCACGCCTGTGGTCGGCGAGAGGTACCTCAGTACCCAGCCGATGCTGCAAGCTGCTTGGTGCTTGGTGCTCCAGCGCTGGGGCTTGCTCTGGTGAGCGAGCTGGGGGCCCTGTCTTAAATCGGCCGTTAACCAATCTCTGCTCTCCTTTTCCACTCCCTTTTCCTCTTCTCCATCCTCTCCTACCTGAGCAAATATCTACCTTCTCCTCCCCTTCCTTTTTCTTTCCTCTTCCTCAATCCGCAACCAGTCGTTCCCTCTCCCACACCGAACCTTCCAACATCCCCCTCGTGGTACACCCTTTCTCCGAAAAGAGAAAAGGAGGGAAGGAGGAGATTTAGATTCTGGGCCCTCGACAACACCTACCCAGCAATATAAGGAGCTACCTGCAGAGAAGAGAAGCCAAATAGAGGACAATAGCAAAAGGGACAAGAGAGTAAGGGTAATTGTTCCCCTGTTTTTAAACTATTCAACCGTTGCTCCCTTCCCTTCACACAACACATCCCCACCCTTTCAACCACAAGTGAATTCTTCGGCTCGACGACGAGGAATCCCCCATTTCCCGGTTTTCGCTCCCTTCGCTCCGGACGAACCTCGGTCTCTTCAACATACCAATCCATCCACCAGCAGCCATTCTGAGGAAAATCGATACGCTCGACAACAAATTCGCTCGACCTTTTCTTTTTTTTCTTTCCCTGTCAGCGGTCAATTCATTCAACAAAACTTGGACATTTTCGACAAGTAGCAAAGCGAGGCAACAACAGGGGACCCGGCCCACCACATGAACTCGACCCGGTACGAAGTCCTATCTAGCAACCCCACGGCGTTGAGAGTGCTGAGGTATGCGACTTCCGGCCCCCACATTGCTCGTCGACGAAAGCCAAATCTCCAATCCGCGTTATTACCCCAGATTCAAATTCTTGGAGAACGTCCCTGGAAGCGTGGAGCTTCGCCCTGGATACCGCCAGCCGTGATGTCATTTTTTCAGGAACAATCCTAAAGCCAAAGTCAAAAAGCTAACCGAACCCGCGTCCTTTGCAGATACATGCCGACTCGAGAGCAATCTGCGATCTTCGGCATCCTCCCACTCACGCTTAATTCCGATCCGTCGGCCTGAACTTCTTGTGGGACACGTTAGCTCGTTGCTCCTACTCGGTCTCAGGAATTGTGTCAATTTGCATCGGTCACCCTTTCCCAGCGACCATTGCAACCGTGGCGGTAAGTTTTCATTCTCTGACTTTGGCACTGTACACCCATCACATCCAGCGCACTATTGCCTGCCGGTCCTCCCTCCAACGCACCATCGACAACCGACAGCGCCAGTCGGCCGTTCCCTTCCTCGGCCGCGCTGGTGCCGCGTTGAACGGCGGTGGTGGAAAATTGTTTCTCGTGCCAGATCTTTGACCCCGCAAGCCTGGATCGGTTGAATCAACAGGAGCAATTCCCAGCACGAGTGATGCCTACCCCTGATAAAGTGGGACCTTTGAGTGAAGGGCCGCTTTGTGGTAGTTGCTGTTTTTTCCCCCAGAGACAAACCCCATTCTGCCTGCCAAACACCCTAGCAAGCTCCTGAAATGAGTCGTGCTGATACCTGGACGTTTAGAACCATACCGCGAGACATAATTCATAACTGGCTGTTTTCCCGGCCACACGCTCTCATCCCCCAAGCCAACGAGATATTTCGATTTCTCACACACCACACAACCATAGTCGGCGAATTTTCCAGCCATAGTCACTCTTTCAGAACTTGACATTTCAGCACACTCATTAATAATCTAATACTAGTCATTGACAACCACCCGGTTCGACGTCTCACTCTCTTGGCTCGACCAAACAGCACATACTTAATTACACACCACCACAACCACGCTCTCTCACCACATACAGCAAGCAGCCCTGGCGACTCTACGAATTCCTGGCGAAATCGACCCACTACTCAACCGCCCAACATGGCTTCCACTACATATCACTCATCATCTGATGAGACCTTCTTCGTCGAGGATGAGACCAGCCAACGCATGAACATGCGCGATGCTGCCCGGATGCTTGCCCGCAACAAGCAAGAGATGATTGCCAACGAGCTCTCCAGATTGGCTCACGACGAGTATTTGGAGGATATCATGAAGCACATGCGTCACATGGAGGTACGGGAAGACCAGAGGAGTACAAGAGGAGGATTCCGGCTAACTTTTTGAGTAGGACGAGACATTACCGGATGCCAACTTGATCGACATGCAGCGCGAGATTCAATGGTTTATGAGGCCTTATCTCATTGACTTTCTGATTGAGGCTCATGCCGCCTTCTCTCTTCTGCCCGAGACCCTCTTCCTGACCGTCAACCTTCTCGATCGGTACTGCTCAAAGCGTGTCGTCTACAAACAACACTATCAACTCGTTGGCTGTGCTGCCCTCCTCATTGCCGCCAAGTATGGTGACAAGAAGGACCGGGTGCCTCAGATCAATGAGCTTAACAACATGTGCTGCGGACTCTACGACGCGGGCATGTTTACCCAGATGGAGATGCACGTACTCAACACCCTGGACTGGAACATCGGGCACCCAACCGTCGACTTCTTCACTCAGTTGATTGTGGCCGAGGAGCGCGATAGCAGAGAGGTTGAGCACATGGCAGCCTACATTTGTGAGATCGCCTTGTATCACCGGGACTTTGTGTCGACGAAGCCTTCGATTATGGCTCGGGCTTCCCTGGCGCTTGCCCGTGCCATCCTCAGCAAGCCGGAGGTCAATGATGGAGAGTGGGATCATACCGAGAATGTGACACTGCTCACCCTCTCCCAGCATCTGCATCAGCCTTCGGTCACTCTTGCCCGCAAGTACTCCAGCGCCTACTACTCAAAGGTCTCCGGCAAGCTTGCAGACTTCCTTGCCCAACAAGCTGCCATCTCTCGCCGAGGACCCCCATCTCCCCCCGCTGAGCCAACTTCCCTCTCCACCAAGACGGCGGATATCTATAGCACCCCTCACAAGGGACTCGGTGCTGTGTCCGGCGTTGCTGATGGTTACATGACTCCTCCCATCACCCCCGACGGCAATTGCTTTGGCCACAACCAAGCCATGATGAAGGGTTACCAAGCACCACCAAGATGCCCAGTCACCCCCACCCCTCAGCCGAATCATGTTCAGTCATACCCACAACAACAACAACAACAACATATGGCTGGGTCCTCCTATTTTGAGGGTCCAACAAGCCAGATGACCTACTGAAGGGTGGTTGCGTTATCAAGCGCCCGTGTATCTGCCACTTAGTGACAGCATCACGTTCAGTCCTAGACGCCTTTTGGCCAACCACTGACGTTAAAGGTGTCATTTTTTTCTTCACTTTTCTCTTTCTATCTCTCTGGGTCATTTCGAGATATACCATTTGGAAGACAAAAGATTGTACGCATTTCTTTCTCTTCACGGAAACATTTAGCGTCATGGCATCAGCGTTGAATTCTGCGAATTTCGACTTTTTTTTCTTGGGGCTTTTTTCCACCGATTTGTCGTCATCGGCCGCAGCTATTTTTTCAGCTGTGATATTTCGACGGCGGTTGCGAGCGCGCGCCATACCCATACCCCTGATATTCGGCGGCCACCTTATTTAATCATTTGAGCATAAAACCTTTAAATACGAAAAAAAGAGGTGCGGGGTTTCCGTGACCCCTTCACTGGGCATCGCGGACGAGGCACTGGGGCGCATTGAGAAGAGTTCAGGAAATCCCCTACATATAGGACGAACCGGACTTTTAAACGTGGGCCGATGCGAAGGGGAAAAAACGGAGTTTTTAAGGACAGATGGGTAACACACCAAAGATTGGCAAACAACTTGCGAGTTAAGTGGAGAGTGGATTGATATCTTTGCGATGGGAAACATGGGATAGGGAAATGGTAGATGGGAGGAACAGGTGGACAAGGACACAGTTGCAGCACTACAATTGCAAACAAACCCCCTAAAGTCGCGATTGCTCACATACTGGCACATCAGCGCAGCCCTACCCAAGGCATGCATACTCGGCTTGCGGACGGCAGTTCCGGATTGTCTGTCAGGAGGGACGAAAGTGAATCATAATGAGATGATCGGGATTCTTCTGGCGATTTAAGGGGATGGGGTGGTGGAACATGAGGTCAAGTTTGGCAGTGTTAAAAAATGCCACTAAAACGGCCTTGCTATTCCCATTCCCAAGACGTGACGCCGCAAGTAAGAGTTATGTTTGAGTCGAAAAAACCACCCAAAAAAAAAAAGAGTAATATTCTCTGGCCAACTTGTTCCCTGTGCAAAGTGTCTTGTGTCATCAATCTCGGCATGCTAGGTGTCGTGGGAAGTAATTTAGTCTGCATCATGATTTGCCCTTTTTTTCATTGCTCCTTCCCTCACCCACGTTGGGTATCCAACACCGAAGGGAAGGAACTGAGTCCCCAAATGAATTACCAATAACTTCCCGCCCGAAAAAAAAAAAGGAACACCAACAACGTAAACCCCTTTTCGACATGTTGAACCAAACAACAAATCAAGACCAAGCCATCTCGGCATCTTCATCGTTATTACCACCACCGCCGCCCACCTCGACATACCCAATCACCTCCCCCTTCTTGTTGTACATCTTGCCGAACCTCGGACTGACCGTCTTTGGCAACGGCGTCGGTGGTTGCGGTTGCTGCTGATCCTGCAGCATCTGCAGCCTCCAGGGTGCCCCGATCTTGTCCATCCTCTCCAGCACGCTGCCTTTTCGCCTCCCGCGCTTTCTCTCCTGGGGCTGTGGTGGGGTGGAGAAGGTGACTGTTGCTTTGTTGGACCAGGCTGGGTAGGAGGCTGGTGGGTTTCCTTTTGGCCTTGAGGAGGGTGGTGGTGAGGGTGGTTGTTTGGGGCTGGAACTAGGGGGGCTACTGCTGCTGGGGGGTTTGGACAAATGTGATGGGATTCGGAGGATGGAGACGTTTGCGGATTCGAACTTGGACAGCTCGCGGGAGGTGGAGGGGGAGTCGAGGTCGAATTTGACGGTGAGGGGACCAGTGGTGGAGAGGGGCCGGAGTGGATTGTTGTTCCTTTACCAGAGACTTCATCCTCACGAAGGCTGAGGGGGCGTTTGGAGGAGGGGATGGTGTAAGAGTGTTCAAAGATGGCGCGGGGGGGGGGTGGTTGTGCAAGCTGGCGTTGGTATTTTTTCAGGGCGGCAGGGTTGGGGAAGGCCGGGGGGGGGGGGTTGTTTTTGATGTTGGGGTTGGTGGTGAGGAAGGACATTTTGGGGGGGAGGTGGGCGGTGCCGAGGACTTCGAGGCGGGAGGAGCCGAGTCAGAGGTTGTAGTTTCCCGGGGCGGGCGGGCTGGAGGGGGTTCTGATGGCGGTGGAGAGGGTAAATTCAGGGTCGACGGGGGCGATGTCGAGCTCATACTCGGGGGCAGTTTCAGTTCCTGTTGCTTTGGCGATGTGGATGACGGATTGGGCCGAGTAGAAGTTTTTGTCGATTCCTAGGAGGGTGATGTCGTGGGAGAAGAGGCAGGGGCTGGTAGCGCCGGTGTCGAAGAGGGTGTCAAAGATGGCGGGGTTGGCGGAGGGAGAGGCTTGTATTCTAGGTTTGAATTCTTCATCGAGATCTTTGGTGCGTCGGAGGTAGCTTCGGGGTGTCCGGGGCTGGCTTCTGTTGGTCTTGCCAGGTTTGGATCTAGAGCTGGAGGATGGGCAAGAGACGTGCTTCTGACGGCGTTTGGAGGCCATGCGGATGCGATAGTGGCCGAGGTTCTTGTGATTCCTGCTTGTACGCCAGCTCTCTCTGTTCCCGAGGCAGATGGCGGCCATTGCTTGCGTGTTTGCTGCCCGCTGTATAGGTTGGTGTCTCTGGAGAACGATGGTTCGTACCAGATCCATCCTGGGCCGTACTCCGAGGCATAGCGATCTAGCAGAGTAGCACGGTTGCTGTTGGAGAAGGACTCGCAGTCGGGAAATCGGTCGACGATGCGCCCTGTCCAGATCACAGTGTACATGTCAGAATGGGGGATGTCGCCTGATTCATAGCCTGCTATCGCGGCTTTGATGTTGGCTCGTTCCGGCTTAAATGTGGTATTTGCCAGTACGGTTTGAAAAGAGCGGACTCTCTTGGAGATGGCCTTAGCTTCACCTTGCGTTTAGTTTTCTCTGACAACAGATATAGGTTGAGTACGTGCATTGGTGTTGTGTTTTCCTCGCTATTTTCATCTAGTCCCGCCCGCTCCTGGACAGCTTTCTCATACAAGTTGGCAAAAGCGTCGACATCTTGATAATGCTGTGCCAATAGACGAGTTTGCAGTACCTTCCTATCGGCAATCTCGAGCCTCGAAGGGTCTTCGTGCTCTAACCAAAGAGCAGAACCTATGACAAAAGGCGGTTGTCATGTCTCTGATGATGCCTCCATCCCTATGTTGGCCATCGTCAATCCGATATCCGCTAGGTCTTCTTCAATGTCTTCTCTTATCATACTTCTCGTCGTCATCCGCCTCGGGGTGGGAGGGACTTGCCCCAGGCCCCTTCTAACATTGTGGGCGCGGTTGCGGTTGAAAGTCTCAATATTTTGGCGAATAGCGGAAGACCATCTCCTTGGGCCTTACTAAGCTTAATTCAGAGCAGGCGATCGCAAGGCCAATGACTGCCTCTGGCCCAACTGCCCTGGCTGTCGGGCTGGCTGTCGGGCGTCTGTTGACATCTCTTTTTTCTTTTTTTTTTTCTGTGTTTTGTTGCCTTATGGTAAAGACATTCAAGATCACCAAAGTATTCCTTGCTCTCAGTCTGAAGTTACGGTGCCGAGCGCTTGGTTAGTGATGTAGTTCATTCTCGCCGGCCTCGCCAATCCGTTGCAGCCCCTGTTCTTTGCGTGTTGTCGTCACAAAGGCAACCAATGTGGTTGGTCGAATGGAGGCATTGGAGCAACCCACATTGTTTCCTAATCCCTCTTGTAGTGTTGACAAGTGCATTGGGTTTCTTTATTCCACCGCCCCGAAGCGTCTGAAAACGGGAGGTTTTTGGTCGAGCTCTTTGCTGGAGTGGTTTCCATTGTTGACTTAGTTCCTGGCATTCCAGTCGCCATTACCAAGACACAAATATGCTACCACAACCTTCTTGTATTCTCTCACTTCTCTTTCTCTACCACCAATCGACAGGATAGCGAGCTAAAAATGTTACCGGCACGTTGCATCGACATTGGCATCAGAGGACGAAAAGGCTACAACGGCGCGATGGCTACTTATGATCCAGATGGGGGGCACTCTCCGACCTCTTCTCCGCCTCACCATGACCGTCAGCAGCAAACACAGCAAACACAGCAAACACGGAAAACAACTGATAGTAATCTGCTTTTGGTCCTTGAGCAGTACGTAATCAATGATCCGACGTGTCCTCAAAATTTCAGCCGGTATTTCAACGAGGCTATCATTGCAGCCTGGCCCGCGAAAGACCCGCCCGAGCCAGTCGTTGGCACTGAGGCGTATGATGAGTGGGAAGACCAAAGGGCTAGGAAATGGGGTGCATTCTTGGAGTATTGTGACAAGGTTTTGCGGAACCCTGAAGTCAAATGGTATGGTTTCCCCGAATATATCCTCGATGTGATTAGGGAGTACGACCTGTTCGACGACTGGTCCCCAGAGGAGGGCAATGGGCCGACAGGGTTAGAATATTACTCAATTCCGGAGAAATATTGCCCTGAAACATCGTCGGCAACGAGCGTGGGACCAGCACCTCCAGCAACGCCTGCTCCAGGTGTGATTTATCCGACTCCTTTGACAGAGGGTACTGCTGCTAAGCCGAAAAGTCCCGGGCAGGGGCAGCCCATTCCCATGCAGTTTATGAAGCCGACAGCTTCTGGGAAACCACCAACACCTGTGACGGGTGGACCAACACAGGAGGCTTCAACGGGTGAGGCTACCCAAGAAACAGGCGTGGGCGACAAAGAAACAGATGTCCCAATCGACACAAACGGTCCCGATTTCACCGAAGATTCCTATGATCAGTATGGTGGGAAACGAGAGCCATTGGCAATCCGTCTCGGGGTCATCATCGGCTATCTGGAAAATCAAAACAGCCAGAAAAGTAGCTTTCCGCAACAAATGAGCGATACTATCGATTATCTTCAATGGTTGGGTTCTAGGAACGATCGACGGAACCAGCTGGCCAACGCAAGCGAATACACAAAGGCTCTATACCAGAGCGCGATTGAGAAGGTTGGCACTCACCTGAAGCGTGATCAGCAACGAGCCATAGTCACTCCGGTAGTGTTTACCGACAGGCCAGTCAGCTTCAGCGCCACCAGATCCTCACGCCTGAACCACCTTACCAACATTCATGACTTCCCACTGCCTTCCAAGCGCGGGGTCCCGGACAAATCCCATCTTCTGCCCTACAGCATCACACCATCGCCAGAGAAAAGGCCTATACAGGGAAAGCTCCTTGAGAATCCAGAACATTATGAGCAGTTTCTGGCAGACGAGGGGAAGATCTGGTGCAAGTACTCCGGAGACCTGTCCAAGCTGGATAGCATGGAAATCCCAGCCGGACTGACCAAAGACGAGCTTGAGAATAACCTAGCCGCTATTGAATCCGACATCTATGTGCAGTATGTCAAGGCGCGAGGGCCCAGTGCGTCATGGAGAACTGGTGATCCCATCGGGTGGACGATCCAAAGGCTAGACAAATCCGGAGACCAGCAGACTTACATCACAATCGGAGTGGACCCCGAAACTGGCGAAGAAGTGCTGCATCCTATGGACCTCAAGGATCCAAAAGACTGGGCATCAGTAAGAGGAGTCAGACGAGCTGGGTTGCAGTTGATGCTTAGAAACTATCGCACCAACGAAAACGACTGTGTCTACTACGATTCCGATATCAACGGACAGAGATTCCGGAGGCTGGTGTTGCCCATCCCGGTTGCCACCATCCGGAAGGTCATGGAAAGCGCTGATGGGAGACCATGGATTCCCCCAACCCTCTTTGACGATAAGAAACTGGTCTGGAACCACTGGGAGTCATTTTTGTTCACCGACAGGTTCAGAGTGTATACCGACACTAGCAAGGTATTAAAAGCACAGGCTCACTTCACGGCCACAGAGCGTCATAATCGCGACAAGTTTTGGGTCACATTACCAAAGAATCTCATCAATGGCGGCCCATTTGTTTGGAGAGGGCTGGGCCCCAAGGAGCAGGCCGAGGAAGACCTTTTGAAGCAGTGTCTTGCGGTCCGTGATTTTATCGCCATGTGCTGGAATAAGGCCCCGCGACCGCTGCTGGGAAACATGATTCAGTTCTTGATTCTCGGAGACCAAACCAGCTCAAAAACCTTCCCTGAGCCCGAGACACTTGGCAAGATTGGGCTGCTCACCTTTGATGAGTCCGAGTACTCACGCACAGCTATCGGAGGGGCACGCCAACGAGCAGGTTATCGCTATATCAATGACGAGGATATCCAATGGCTCAAATTCCTGGGGAGCGGTTGTGTCAACAAGAAGTCCTGGACGGGGAAGATTTTCCCAGACCAGCCCAAGACGACATACCGCCTCTTCCACATTTTTGCCAAGAGAGTTCTTCGGCTTCTGGAAGACCCGAACCCAGAGGGGATATTCTACTCTTCTTCGAACGTCGTGACAGTAGAGACCCTGCTCAAAGTCGTCAATGCCGGTGCCAACGGAAAGTCAGCCGTCAACAAGTACGAGTTTTCGGTGTACGAAGCCTGCCAGCATTTGGACCGTCTCGATCAAACAGGCCATATCGACTTCCAGCTCGACCCAGCCTGCTACGGCCAAGTCCGGCGCCCCGCCTACGAGTTCTACCCCGAACATCGGATAGCCTATAACTCGGGAGGGACTGGGTGCACCACCATCGGCGCCGGACAGAAGCTCTTCCCCAAGAGCGTCCGCGAGTGGTTCGACATCTGCCTCGACCCTCACACCGGCCAAACCAAAGACCCTCCCCACGTCAGCAACGCAGTCGACAACTTCTACCGCGCTCTCGCCTACCGGCTGGGATTTACCATCTTCCAACTCCAGAACAAATCCGTCGCCCGGAAAACAAGCGCCGTAACAAGGAACCAGCAAGCACCCTCTTACGCCTGGCTACAGGACTCTATCAAGAAGTTCAACATCGTTCACGAGGAAATGTTGACCTTGCTGCTCCATACCCGCCCCAGTCCCCCCGCTCCCTACGGAGACACCTGGAAGGACATCAAGGCCCTCGTCCAAGACGTCGAGTTCCTGGACGGCGGCCGCACCGACCCTTCTGCCCACCCCTTAATCTCTAAACGTGCCTACCTGGCAGATAACCACTCTGCCCTGCGCCACCTCCGTACCAAGATCATCACCGAGCTCCGCGACAACAACACCCTTTTGGCTCCCGCCAGAGCGAAGAAGGTAATCAACCCCGCCACCGGGGACGTCGAGACCACCCTCACCCGGGCCGTCTCGTGGAAGTTTGGGTCGTTGATCCTCCGCCAAGAGGGGTGGAGGAGGCAGTGGTTCAGCATCAACCGCTGGCCCGTCGTGGCGCAGTCCGAGGCGACACAGAACAAGATCAAGAACGACAAGTGGTTTATCGACGGGGTTGATCCCAGGCAGACGTTTGACTACCAATCTGCAGACCCCATCCACGCCTTATTCTGCAGGGAGAAGCTGGGGCCGTATATCGAAGAGCCGGTCAAGTACAGACAGGGCCCAGCGATGTATCTGGTGGGAGATACGAAGCATCAGAGGAAGATGGTAGAGAATCATATGACTGCGCTTGTTTATGAATGTAGGTTTCATGCTCAACACTCCCTTATAATGACAGCAATACTAATGATTTGAATAGCTATTGGTCTAGATCAGAGTCAAACCCAGGGCACCTTCAAAGCCAAGCTCAAAAGCCTGCTTACCCTTGGCGGGCTGTTCTCCGGCAAAGGGGGTGGCAAGGTTACCGACGCTGAACTGGAGGAAAAGTACGGTAAGCTGTCGCCAGTCACGGTAGACAGGGTGCCCAGGAGCTGGAGCACGCAGTTGCTCATTGTGGACAAGGTACTGGATCGGAAAAGGAGGGTGGATGAGATTATGACGATGAAAGAGCAGGAGAGGGAGATGAAGGAGATTGCGAGGTACAAGAGGCAGAAGGTGGATGATGATATTGTCGGGACTAAGATGACGATTTAATTGTGAAAATAGGGGGGTGCGTGCGTGCGTGTGTGGGACTTCCTGGGGGGGAGATTTCATATCTATAGATTTTGAAAAGGAGACATGGCTTTTATCATGGCGTTTATAGGGGTGGCAAAATAACCTTTTTCGTCTGATCTTTCGATGTTGATCCGTGCCAAGGATGGATGGGACGTACTTAACCCCTGAGCCCCTGAATGGGTGCGTGAACCATGAAGTTTTACGAGTGGTGCCAGCTTGGTGACTGACACGGTTGCCCAATACTCTCTCTCCGTTGTCTTGGTATTTTAAGTTTAGGGAGACAGGCAGAATATCAGGAAAAGGGCAGTTTGCTGCTGTCCGGTTGACATCCCAGAGGACTGCGGTCCTGCCCAATTACGGAAGCGGCTCTTGTTAATACAATGAACTCGAAAAATAAGACAAATAAAAATTAGGTATTGACACAAAATACACAGGAGGTAAGGCCCGTAGCCTCATGTCCAGGTTTCTAACCCTCCTGACCGATCCAACCCCCACATTTTTTTTCTTTTTCTTTTTCTACACTCTGCAACCTACTACCCTTTATGTGCCCAGAAAAGGGTGTGAGAAGAGGAGAATGAGAGCGACACAGAAAGGGAGTTGTAGGTAGTACACATGGTCCAATCCCATCCCATCCCATCCCATCCCATCCCATCCACCACAACGCATTTCCCTTTTTGTATCTGGCCCTGAGTCGATGCTTCCTGCTTGTATAGGTGAGAGATGTGGGCTCGAGTGAAGGAAGAAAACGTGGAAAAGTTGCAACAGTAGTAGTTTTTAACCGACGTATTCGGCATAAAATCTAATACCCCATTTTTGCGCCATGCTCTCTCATCTATGCCCGATGGATTTTTTGTTTTCCTTCGTCCTTTGGTATCCCATCCCCCCCTCCCTTTCTCTGGCTCTCGTAATCGTGACAAAACTCCTGCTTTCTCTCCTCACCTCCTCTATACAATCCGCGCTAACAGAAAGAAAAAGACCTTAGTGGTGAGCAGCAGCCGACTGGCCACCGTGGTACCCGACAATCTTGAGTCTGCCAATCATCTCGCCAACAGTGAAGAAGCCGAGGAGCTCGGCGAGGAGAACACCACCAGCGGCCACTTGTGTCCTGGAGAGGTTGCGCACTTGCTGGGGGTTGAGGGACTTGGCGAGCTGAGAGAAGAAAGGACCGGGGGTCTGGAGTTGCTTCCAGAGGTTCTGGAAGTATGTTTGGAAGGTAGAGACGGAGCTATCAAATTTCACATGTTAGCGGCCAGAGGTGCATGGCGGGGCTTGATGCGTGTGAAAGAAACATACGGAGGAGACATGCTCTGGCCCCGGAAAACGATCTTGGCCACCTCAATGCCGACCTTGGTGTAGTAGACGAGAGTGGGGGTTTTGCCTGGGAATTGCATGTTAGTATCTTTGTGATATCTTCCCTTGACGCCTAAGCATGCGCCCGAGCTGCTTTAGCCTAAAGACATACTCTCAACGAAAGCAACAATACGCCCAGTAGGCCCGCCAACCTTGCCCAGCGCACCTGAGACGTTCTTCGCGGCGTTGGTGATGGCAGGCCCGGCAGCGGCAGTAACGCGCGAGAGCCCCTCCTGGGCCTTGGCCGAGAACTCAGCGGCTTGAGCTTGAGCTTTGGAAGCAGTCTGCTTGGCGGTTTCGGCAGCCTTTTGTGTGGCGGTGGACTCGAAACGCACAATCTGGCGGCCCATGGTGAGGGCGGACCGCCGTGAGAGGAGGGCGAAAGACATTTTGTGTGGCGAAAGAATGTGAAAAGAAGGGAGATTCGGGTACCGGGGGGTTCGGCCGAGCGGTGCAAGTTAACGACGGCTCTGGTTTCGAGGGAGGGCCAATTGAGGGGATGGAAGGCTGGAGGGCGGCCGGATGAAGGTCTTGAAAAATCCGGGTTCGGGGGGTAGTGCGTGGTGCCGGCCGTTGACGGTGCGTAGGTTTTGGTGGTTTGTTGTGGTGGCTTCCAACGAGCGAAAGACGATATCGCGCAACTGGGAATAAAATGGGGCCCGCGGATGGAGAAAAATGGGAAGCTCCGGAACATTTCGAACTTCGGGCGCTGGCCAGTTCAAATTTCTTGGCAAATCTATCAGCCAATCAGACGCCAGAATTGACGGTGAAGCTCGGACCATATCTTCTTAGTTACCGTCATTTTGTGCCTGTCTCGAGCTGTCAGTGAAACGACCACTTACACATGCATGTCATTCTCATTCTCAGTCTTATTTGGTTTCCTCACGAGTTCTTATGAAATTCTGATACTATCTAGCAAGCCCTTTCACTTTAATCCTAATCCAAACTCTGAATCTGCACCTTGATCGCCCCCGTCTTTGGATCGCTCGCCGTATCAAACGCCTTCAGCGCCTCCTCCAACGGAAACCTATGCGTAACTAACCTCGACAAGTCCACCACTTTATTCTGCACCAGCCTAATCGCCCTCGGCCACGTATTACTATACCTATACTGAAACTGCAAATCCACTTCCCTCACACTCGCCCTCATGAACGGAATCTGAATCTCATTCCTCCCCACCCCAATCACAAACACCTTCCCCCCAAACTTCATCGCCCAAATCGCCGCTCCAATCGAGCTCTCAACCCCCGTGCACTCCAACGCAACTGCCGGCTCAATCCCCTTGAACCCCTCCCTCACAATCCTCTCCGCCTGCTGTTCCACATTCAACCCAGGCTCAACCTTCACCGTCACCACCCCCGGCGCAATCTCCCTCGCAAACTTCAACCTCCCCTCGTCAATATCCGTGATGACCAACGGACACGCCCCCGCCGCCTGGCAGCATAGCAACGTAATCAACCCAATCGGCCCCGCCCCGCAAATCAATACCGGATCCCCCAACCTCACCCCCGCTCTCTGCATCCCCGCCAGCGCCACGCTCAGCGGCTCCAGCATCGCCCCATCCTCGTAGCTCATGTCCCCAATCTTGTGGCACCAGACCGCCTTGTGATTGACATACCTCCTCAACAACCCGGCAACTGGGGGGGTGGACAGGAAATCAACCCTTTCGCACCCGTTGTATCTGCCCGTGAGGCAGGGCTCGCACTCGTTGCAGATAACTTGCGGCTCGATGGCCACCCTGTCTCCGACCTGCAGGGTCTTGACGGAGGGGTGGACGGCGATGATCTCGCCGGCGGATTCGTGGCCGAGGACGTGGTCGCAGGTTACGATCATGGGCCCGATGCAACCGTGTTTCCAGAAGTGGACGTCGGAGCTGGGGGGAAGTCATTGATCAGCTTAAGTTGACATGGCCGGGAGAGAAAAGAGAGTGAGACAAACCCGCAGATACCGGTGCTCCTGATGGCAACTGTCACCTCCCCTTCTTTGAGCTCTGGACTGCCCTGCTGGACGCTTTCTAAGCTGGGCTCAGCGGAATCGATCCATAGCCTGTGGTCAGGGTTGGTGAAGACACCAATGTTGGCTTTTGAGGCCTTTACTTGTGTTGTCTTCGTCGTCGTCGTTGTTGACATCTTGTTCTACCTTTTCCTTTTGTTTGCTTGAGCTAAGTGAGGTTCTTATCAATGATGATAATGGTGGGGGTTGGCTGTGACAGCTATGAGAGCTGGAGCTCAGAATAAAGACCGAACGGGACGGGAACAAGCAACACACGAGTAAGGTAGGTTCTCAACCTTGGAACTTATATAGTTCACCAACGGAAGAATACGAATAAGAAAGGTGTAGGGAGGTTTAAAGGAACCTTGCCGATCTCGCTGCAACACTCCCGAGATATGGGCAAGAAAAAAAGCTCGCAAGGTAGGTTTGAAAAGGGAACCAGGGGATGGGGTTTGTACGGATGTATGCCACAAACCGTTCATGTGGCATCCTCCCTTCCAGGCCCCCCCCACGGTCCACGGTAGGATGCAGTAGTTTTGATATCTGATGGTCTTGACGATCACAAGCACTACCACTAGAAACACTAGGCACTTTCCATTACGCCGGGCCCACCACCTCGCATCTTACATTGGCACGGGAAAAAGAGGCCTTGGGAAAAAAGAAAAGAAAAATGGAATTGTTCTAGACGCATCAATGGAAAGAGCCCTTGCGGGTAATCCACGACTCAAAAAAAATATGACCGACCCGTTTTCGTTACCGAACCAATCCTTCGACATGTAGATTGATAATGAATGCAGCAGAGCAGGTACCGGGATGTGGGGTCATTCTCAGGGTTATGGCTTCGGCCGCTTCAACACCGATGTCCTGCACGGGGTCTGACGCGGCCGTAGTGGTCGGTCTACCTTGAGCTACTGCAACAAGTTACATTTTTCCCCGCCCTCAAGCTCCGTCATCCGCGCCAATCACCGGCGTCTGCCCCTCGGGAGCGGCCGAAGAAGCGACGGTAGCTCAAGTTTCGTCCCTCCGTGGTTCGGGCCCTGCTCCTCATGCCCAGACCATTTTTCCGCTTCGGCTTTTGTTCTTCCGCCTACCATCGCGTGTAGATTGGGCTGGTGGCTTGTTTCGAATTACCAAGTGCTACTTCGACATGTGGTTGACGAGAGAACACCCGAGATGGCAGTTGCCTTTTTGTCGTTGCTTGTTTCGGGCTCGGTCTGGATTGCCGGATACAACGTGGTCTTCCGGTCTGCCGAAGGAACCCTCCCGATCGTGACTTTTGCCGTCATATAACCCGTGCAGTCCATCTCCTCAATTTTCTAGATTGGGGTATTTGTCCAACACTATGAAATCTATCCACTGAAAGTATGCAACATGCTTCCCAGATACCCCTCTGAGTCGCAGCCAATTATCGATGCTCATCGCATCTATTACCTCCCCGAGCCCCGTGTATGCATAGTTTTATGCAGCCCCAAAAGCCAAGCTTGTACAGTAACATAAAATAAGATATGTCGTTTCACGGCGTGAAGAGAGGTTCCGAAATGTCGGGTCCGTCAAGCTCAGTCAGCTGCGGGGTATCAGTCGTAAGATGTAAAAAGTCGCTGTGTCTGCATTTCCGATGCTGTCGTGAACTTGGGAGATTCGTATCCGTCCCTTGATCTCGAAGATCTCATTATTTTTTAAGCCATGGCTATTACCACATCCCCCAAGCATCGACCATAGGAGCAGCAAGCCTCTGGAGCGAGCTCGCCCTTGAGGATGAGGTCGCGTTTTAACTAAACAACAGAATCAGTGACAAGGTAGAAGCCAGAAGGAGGTGGGAAGACATACGTCTGGGCAGACAATCGGCCTCGCTGCAACCATACTGGTTGCCATGATGACCCAGACAGCGAGAAGGTAAGGGGGCCTCATCTTGACTGGTTTGGCCGACTTGTCGCTACTGTCGACTGCACGTTGACAATAGTCAATTCAAGTCGTGCCCTCACCGCAATAAAAAAAAGAAGGCTGATCACAATACTTAAGGGAACCTTGAAAAGCTGAGAGTGGAACCGGTGAATGGGTCTGTCGAAGAAGGCGAGATGCCGAAGCCGAAAAAATATGCTTTCTGCAACCTGTAGGCTTCGTATTCCGGACTGCTTTTGAGCAATAAAGATGTGAGCAAGGTGTACGGTGCGGGAGCGACCTGGGGCTTAATACGAGGAAGCAGATGATGAGATGAGAGAGGTGCAGTGCTGAGATGCTGGATCCGACCACTCGGTGTTGTTCTTTCGGCAACCCAGATTTCATCTCATCATTGTGCTCAACTAGCAAGTGCCAGAACTTTTAACCCAATGAGAACGGCGTGAGGGCAACCGGAGAGGAAATTACAGTCAGGCTCGGCCCTCGTTATGAACAGCAAGAAACCGAGCAAGCTCGAGGCTGACTTCCCAGCATGTAACGAAATTGTCCCCCATTGGACCCTGTATGCAATGCGAATGTCTCAACTCTGCAAGCCGTCGGATACTGCGCGACTTCGCCGCATCCTACTGGTCTCATGGGATCCTGCCGGGTATGCAGTGTCGGCCACCGGACGGGAAGAACGGCGAGGCCTACGGGAACCATCCCACTAGGCGTGGAGGCTGCAGCGGCGGAGTGTGGAGAAATCACGGTCGAAGTGGGTTGAAGAATGGCTTCCCATCGCCATGTCTTAGACGGCGCCAATGAGAGTTCGAAGGAAACTGTTGTGTTGCTGGCGGCTGTCCTGATTCCGAGCGATATCCAGGAGATAAGATATTGTTCAGCTCCGAGTTGTATTGATGGCGTCGGAAGTGAATTCAGCCTTGTGCCGAGCTTGTTCGGCAGGGAACTTTGAGTAGGGGGAGATAGTAAGAGCTTGTATGAAAAGGGGTCAACACGCGTAAAGAAGGGGAAGCCATCGCGTTTGCAACATGACAAACGAACGAGTGTTTGTTTCTTGCTGTTGAGGAAGCTGTCATTTGGGGTTTGAGTAGGTAGTGAAGCTCAGTCATAAACTCCACGCGAAGCGAGCACAGCAGTCAGAATGAAAAGACAAAAACGAGTAGCCAGCCGAATAACTTCATTCAAAATATGTTCTTTAAGGAAGTATCATGATTGCATCCTGGAAGTGTTTCCAAGAACTCGCTCTCTTCCAAAGACGATAGGTTAATTCACGGGTTAGGGTTGAGCGCACTCTCCTCTATGGCATGTGAAACCAGCCCCGCTCTCAGCACGGGCCATTTCAGCCTGAGCTCCAGCCACAACAATGACGTTGTCGATTCCAGCCCTGGTTAGGGAAGCTTCCAGCTTGGAAAGGCCCACGTCACACTTGTCAGTCCACTGGCCGGAGCTCTTATTCTTAAACACAACAGCTGTCCGGATCTGACCACTGCAACAACCAACGACACCAATACTCGACAGTATAGCCTCATCTTTCCAGTAATTGAGATATTCACGACGACAACTTCAGCGCCGCTAAAATGACGCTCTACTATACCTTGGTATGCCGTCACAGCAGAAGGAAATTCCGTATTTGGCCTTGACTGACAATAATCCAAGGTCTTTATGCTGCTGGTAGCAGAAATGGCCTTGTTCATGCTTTTGGTCGTCCCGCTGCCATTTACCATGCGCAGGAGGCTCTTCACGTATGTCCTTCCTCTATTGTCAGCCAAAACCATAGCTGCTAACCCTTAGCCTCCCAGCTTCATCTCTGAGAATCCCGTTGTAGCAAAAGTACAATACTGGCTCAAGATCACCTTTGTCTTCATCCTTATTCTATTCATCGACAGTGTAAATCGTGTCTACCGCGTCCAGGTCGAACTCGCCGCCGCAACTGAGGGCAACAACGGGCAAAGCGCGTATGTCTAGCATTCCCTTGGTGCCCCCGCATTTTTAACCCCCCTCAGAAGGCTAATCAGAGTCAGGAGCAGAACTGCCATAATGGGCCACGAACGCCTCGAAGTCCAAGCCCGGAAGTTCTACTCACAGCGCAACATGTACCTGTGCGGCTTCACCCTCTTCCTGTCCCTGATCCTCAACCGCACCTATATCATGATCCTCGAGACCCTGCGCCTGGAGGAGAGGATCAAGCTGTATGAGGGATCCGAGAAGAACACCAAGCAGGCCGAGAAGCTCGCCCAGGCTGGTGACCCTGGTGAGATCTCGCGCTTGAAGAGGGAGGTCAAGCTCCGGGATCAGGATATCGCTACCCTGAAGAAGCAGGCTGAGGGTCTGCACAGGGAGTATGACGAGCTGGCTGAGAAGTATGGCGCCACTCAGGAGAACGGTAACTTTTCCAAGAAGGACAAATAGGATGCGAACCGTCTTTGGGAGGGCGTTGGGAACCTTGACTCGGGTGCTACTTCTGGTGTTGGGAAAGCGTCGGGGCCGTTCAAGGAGGAGGATAGTGATAGGGGGACACGGTTGCGGAGGGCGACATCGCAGGTGTCAGAAAATATTTGGTCTCCTTAAGAAGATTACTTAGGGGGGAAGGGCGGAGTGACTGGAAAGTGTGTATGCTTGGAGGGAGTTAGGTTAGGGTTTCTTCTTACCTATGTGTATTCATTAGCGGAAAAACTTTCATGGTTGTTTTACTTTAAATGGGACATCTATTTGACTTGCTGATATGTCAAGGAACTTTTGGGTGCATGATAAGGACTCTATGATGTTAATCATACTTGCATCATTGTCAAATATGTTTCTCTCTGTAGTGAAGGCATGATTGAATGGTTGACAGGGGTAGACAGGGGTAGACAGGGGTAGAAACAAAATCGTCCTTGCAAGAAAGTCCGGTTTCTTTTGTCTGTCTATGAAAAAAAATGAGAAAAGGAACCCTAACCAGAGCAGTCTATAACTATGCGAGATTCGATGAATGCTAAGAGTTTCCCCAAAATGTAAACGCCCTAATTCCTTCCTGTATCCTGTTTCCCCTTCTTCTCTATCCTTTATACAAGTTGGTAGTTTGGTACAATATATAAACACACACACCTGGCCCAGTTGTTGAACCATGTTTGATAACTTGATGTCGATCAGTACATGTCATACAAATCCGGAAACAAAATTCCATTCGCCATGGCGAGCACCTCCCGCTCAAAGTCCGTGTCCGCCTCCTCCTCGTCCCACGGCAGCAGACCCATCGCTCGCAGCCCTTCTTCCCCGCCCGCTTCACTTACTTCTTGGACTCCGGGGCGGCCGACGTAGTGCGCCTCTCCTCTGCCGTGAGAACCACTGCCGTAGCCGCACCCGTCGAAGAAATCGGGCCCGGGGCAGCCGAGAAGAAAAGACTTGCGCTGGCGTGAGAGGTAGAGGGCGTTTGTTTGGGTTAGGGGTACGCAGGGGAGGTACATCACGCTCGCTGATGTGGTGGTAGAGGGGGAAGTGATGGAGTGGATGAGGTCAGGGTGCCATATTAGGTAATCGCCTGGTTGGAGGTCGGGGATGTCGACGAGGGAGCGGGAGAGCTGGAGGTGGGGGTGGATGGAGGGGTTTATCTCTTGGGCGTAGGATGGCAAGGCGCCGTGGAGGATGGAGTTGGGTGGGGAGGTGAAGCTCCAGTCGTCTTGTGATGAGGAGGAGGAGGAGGAGGAAAAGAAGGGGCGGAGGAGAAAGTAAGCGGTTGCGTGCCTGAGTATGGGGCAGACGCGCATGGAGGAGTGTCCTGGTGAGAGAGCAAGCCAGCCTTGGTACATTCTGAAGATGGAGCAAGCGCCGGCTTTGTGGTAGAGGTCGGAGGTTACTGTGAGGCGGGTGCTACTCTGCAATAACTGGTCAGCGAAGAACAGAGATAAGCAAGACAGAAGATCAACGAACCTCCCATGGGTTATATTCTTCCCATTTCCCCTGGAATATTTCATTGTAGGTTCCTGCCCTTCCATACCCGTCTGTCTCCCATCTCTCGACACTGCCGCCATCAATATGAGCTGCCACCGGGGTCCTCGTATCTGCCGCTCCTTGACCTGTCCTGATCCGGTCGGCATAAGTTATCGGGAAATTTGTGGCAACCCTCGCCTTTGGATCTTTGGAGGTCCATAAACCCATGGCAAAACGCTGGGCTTCCAAGACGTTGGGGTGCCCTCTTGCCTTGATCTGAGTTGCACTCCAATACAGCTCCTGTAGGTCAGTTTCCTGAGGAGTCCTTGGCCTTTTCTGTGCATTTTCGTCAAGATACCCCATAGCTCCCTGGTACAAGTCCTCGGCTGTATTGCGTGGTATCACATTGCGTATGATAGCAACGCCTCTTTGTCGAAGACCCTCCCGGAAGACCTCAGCCACCCTAGGTTTCTTGATGTTGGAAAAGTCGATAGTGGGCACAGCCTGTGAGCTCAGAGATGATATAAGATCAACCTCATCTGAGAGGCCCCGTATCAGACGCTGCCATGAGGGTACAAGAGTCGATTCCTTTCCGGACACTAGTCTTTCTTTCAGGACGCTGAACCGCCGCGGAAGGGGTATCGGCTCGGAGTATGATCGTGAAAGCATCTCATCCTTTCTCGACGGGGGTGAATGGCTCAAGGAGGTTGGGGAGATCGGAAGAGGCCCTATAGAAATGGCCATGTCGGGGGATGCGCGCAAATAACATAGCAACACGGGTGGAGGTGCAGCTGCAGTTCAGGAGCGCAAATTGAATGCAGCAAGAGTGGGAAGGACCGGGTATGTAGCAGCTGCAAGAGGCATCAGAGATATACATATTGTCTGTTGTCGACGGTGACGAATAAAACGTGGTTGCCATGCTTGCCTCGGTATGGGCATTGCTCCAGATCTGAACGACGGTTGTTGATGCATCGAGATCCGAAAGTGGAAACCGAAAAGGTGTAAGTCGTTTGGGCCATGTCCCTGTCTCCCTACCAGGGGGCCGCAAAGCGCAGACACGGGCCGTCTGGCCGGACAAGACACCCCACGTAAATTCTACGATAGTCCCCCCAATAGGGGAATTTTAAGCACCCCTACCCAAAATCAAGGGCAATGATCCGAACAATGGTTCTTGGTTGATTCCTCAAAACTCTGCTAACGTCTCGCTTGCAGCGCCCGCAAGTCCCTAGCTTTCCTTTGCAGGGCTGAAAAGAGCCTCTGCTAAGAGCAAGGATCAGGGCTTTAACCCAAATGCACTGTTGATCTCTCCCGACATGCCGATTCGCGCCGCACGTTGTCCTTTTCTGGTTCCGTGATCTCGTTTCTAAGCTTGTTTCCCTCGTTTGGAACGGCGGATAGGGACGTTAGTGTCGGCATTGTCACCGGAAGCCTTCCTCTTGGCCGGTGGCTTAGACTTGGAGATTTTCTTTTCGGGCTCTGTTCTGGTTGCCGGCTTGTCTTCCTTGTCCGTGGCTTCTCCCTTGTCGTTTTTCTCTTCCTTTTTCGCTACGGCTGCCGCCTTTGCAGAGGCTTGGGTCTGGTCGTCCCTCATAATGACAAACGCCACCTTTTCCACATCAACGGCGTTTACACCAAGCCTCTTGCCCAAGGCTTGAGCTTTCAGAGTCAGCTGGTAGTACTCGTTCTTGTTGTACTTGATGGGTCCCTTAGATCCTTTATACTCCAGCCAATAAAAGGCCTCATCAGCAAAGAAGATGATGTTATCTGGAGCGTGAACAGCAAGGAGAAGCGAGGCGGTGGCCGGCCCGATACCCTTGAGCTGAGTGAGAATGTCGATGGCTCGAGACCAATGCTCCCTTGCCTTTTGGTACTGGACCACAGCCTTTTGAACAGTCTCTTCCAGAGTCTTGGGCTCGTTTGATGAAACGAGCTTGAGGAGATGAGGTCTGAATTGTCCATGGCGACTGTCAATCAGGTTAGTCTCACCATGATGATACCAAACTCTCGGTAACAATAAATGAGACGAAAGAAACACCATCCGCACAACTGCAGTAGCCTCATCCAGAATACGGGATAACCAAGAAAACACATACAGCTTCCATTCGACCAACAATTTGGCATCATCAATTGTCATCTGTTTGGGTTTTTTCTTGCCAAACTGCTCAAGTGCTTCGCCATATCGGTATGCATCAAGCTCAGACAATGATTTCTGGCCTTCTTTGGCTAGCACGCTGTATTAGCTATTGTACGGATCTAACTTGGGTAGTAGTCCTCTTACTGCCTTTGCTCTTGGAAATAGCCTCAAGACAAGCCGGGTATCTGCTAAGGTAGGCTTGAAATTCGCTGTCGGTTATATTATCCGCAGTTGGGATGGTCGAGCTTCCCATTGCGGCTCTTGGTGCAGAGTGTGGTTTTGATGCCGGGCTAGGGTTGTATCGCAGGAACAACGGTCGCGATCCGCGAGATCCACCCAGGCTCAATCCAACGGGTCGATGTTCGGGAGCTCGTGCCGTTGATACGTTGATACGTTATTCCTCGATGCGAAGAGCAGAATACGCCCGAGTTAAGGCCAGATCAACCGAGATTTTTTCTGAGTGAGTGAGTTGAAGAGCACGACCCAAGCAGGCCAAACGAAATGGTTTCCTGATTTGGTTCCCAATGGCGATGAGATTGAGAATGACACCAAGTCGGATGTTGATGGCGCTTCACCGGACGACAGGTGCTGGGCTTCGATACGGGCTGGCGAAACGGCGGCTAAGCGGGAGATAATCCAAGATTAACGAGACCAATGCAGGAACCAGCAAGGGAGGTGTGCCGGTGTCAATTGATGAGACGTGATGACAAGCGCGTCAGTGAGTGTTAGTAGGCAGAAAAGTGGTACGGTGCAATCAACACCACAGAGCTGATGACAACGGATCTGTTTCAAAAGGTTCCGAAAGAATATGGAAGAGATGTATTCGAACCAGGTATCAAAGCACACTCGCATGGAAAGATATGCAGCATCACAAAATGCCCCTCTCTCACTCAGGGTCTTCTTTTCGGGAACACTTAAACCCCTGCTGATAATCATCAATTAACCCAAGTTGATCGTCACTGGGCCGTTGGCAGCTGCAAGACGACAGACTGGCCCGTGCGTCCAATCAATTCGAGCCCAGGCTCCAGTCAAAAATTGGTGGCAGGACTTGTAGCCACTGGCTAGAATTCTAAAAGACTTACCTTTTCGCGCCACTTTTACCCGCTGACAGCAGAAGAAAAATCATACAGACTTTGTAACCTTCACCGTACTTCCGTAAAGGAACAGCCCTTTAGACCGTCACTCGATTTTTTACCCGTAAAGACAACCAAACCGACAAAATGGGTGGTGGTAACGTACGTGCATCCTCTTGCATCTCCTCCGTGTTCCGACATGCCCCAAAAGCATCACCCCGCCATTTGGCTCCGAATCCGATCTTGCCTATCTCTTTGCCCGCTCGGCCGTGAAGGACCCGGCCAGCGGCCCTTTGAACCTGTGTGGCACAACGGAATACTGACAGAAAGTCAAAATAGGGAGCCAAGGCCGCGCAAAAGCGTGCCCGCAACGCAAAGGACGCTGCCCCCAAGGCTGCTTCTCAGCTCAAGAGCGTATGTCTCCCTAGACCATAGGCCTGGAAAGAAACAGGAAGCTAACATGATACCCGACAACAGAACGAGAAGGCCATGAACATCATCTGCAACGTCTGCAAGCAGACTTTCCTCTCGACCTCACGCAAGCCCCAGCTTGAGCAGCACTCCAGCAGCGGGAAGCACGCCGGGAAACACACGTTTGAGCAGTGCTTCCCTGACTTCAAGGAGTAAGAGATGTCTACTTACTGAACGACGTTCACGAAGGATTTCAAATAAACGAAAAAATAAAAATAATTGGGAAGCGGGCGGCGCTGGGCAGACAGGCATGGGACAAAGCTAGGCGTAGGGCATGGGCAAGATGGGCGACGCAGTAGGCGTGGTGGCATCAGCGGAATGGCGTAACGATTTGATTTTCGGGTTATGGTTTGGGTTTTGACTAGCAGCATCCTTTAAGCTGGATGGGCATGATTGGTCTTTCATCAGCGGAGGCACCATCTTACGTAGCTCGTCCAGAGACAAATAGAGGCATGATATGGATCATCTTTTGAATTAGGTTTTAGAGTCAAACAGTGAAATGTCACCCCGGATATTGAAGTCGACATGATGCAAATCAAGGCTATGCTATACTCCCCCAACAAGAAAAACACATCACAAAAAACATCTCCCTAATGAGCCTCCACAGCCTTCCCCTCGCTCACAACCGTCACCCCCTCTACCACGGGACTCTTCTTTCTTGCCAGCGCCGCCTGCTCAGCCCGCACGCTCTCCGAAATATCCGGGTACCAAATCTCGCCCACATCCTGATGGCTCTTGACCCGATTCCTCAACGTCGCCTCCCCCAGCGTCCTCGCCACGCCCCCTTTCCTAAATGTAAACTCGACGTCATCCAGCCTCCCCCCATTCTTCTCCAGCACCCGTCTCCTCAGCTCCTTAATCTCTTCCTTGACCTGGCCCACCCCCACAGTCTCCAGGTCCTCGAACTCCGCGTCCCCGCTCACCCCCTGGAAGAACGGAATCGAATACCTCGCCCCCTGCCCAGCTTCTGGAGATAGCACCCGGTGAGTAGTAGAAACACAGACTCCTTGCGTGAGTGCCTCCAGCCCCTGCCCTATCGCCACCACCAGCGTCCCGTCGATAGGCGGGCAGTCAATCCACTCCCCCTTCATATTCTGCACCTGCAGCCCCCTGTGGTGACTCGCCTGCAGCAAGTAACTAGACAGCATGCTATCTTTATGCGGCCCAACCCCCTGGTTTCCCTTCCCACTTCCTAGCGTACTCACGTCAGGGTACTTTACAATCTTCAGCTTATGCTGCTGGTTCTGATCCTGCCTCCCGCCAAGCCCAGGGCCATCAAAATACTTGTTGAAGGCGTCGGCGGGGAGGTCGATCGCCTCGGCGATGAGGGAGGTGAAGTAGATTGACACCTCCCCCATGCGCTTCATGTACTCTGTGAAGATGGTCCGGAAGTGAGGCAGGACAGCTGAGGAGGGCCACTGATTGGGCGCGAGGAGGTTGTCGTACAAGGGGGCCGAGGGGCCCGGGAGGGGGTGCTCGGTCGAGAGGTCGATTTGCTCCCTGTGGTCGATCTCCCCCGCGGTGATTTCTGCCGAGAGGCGGGAGTAGCCTAGGAAGGAGGGTGCATTTTTCATTTCGATTTTGAGTCTGGGGTGATATGTTAGTATGCGCAAATGGGGTATAGGGGGGAAGGAGGGGGGTAATACTTTTCTTCTTCAGGAATGTCGAAAAAGGCTTTACCTTCGCGGATGACTCGGTGGAAGAGCTCATCTGGGATGCCGACGTTTTTGAGGTAGAGGAACCCGACTTCCATGAGGGCATGACGCAACTCAGCCAGAAACTGCGGTTTCGTGGCTGGGTCCGAAGCCTGCGCCAAGTCGAGGATGGGGATGGATGTGAAAGACATGGTGACTTGGGTTCAGGGTGATTATATGTGAGAGTCGTTTGTACCACTGTGATTTGAAAGAGTTAAGGCGAGCAAAAGTGGCAAGAAAAGAGACAACACACAACGGTGAGTCGACGGCTTAAATAGAACTGCCGCCTGCAGAATGAATGTATCAAGAGGGTATCTTTTAAGATCCAATCGGATGCAATGTACAGCTACACTTATATCTCTCTAGCTTCCTTAGCATCTGTCCGATGTCAGGTCATATTTCCCATCACCCTCAAAATGGCGTAATCGGTCGACATCGGAGCTGCTCCATACCCGCCCCGCATTTCTTGGGGTGAGGGTCACAAAGCCCGGGTTACCCCCCTTTCTCCAACGGCACGCCATACAGTTCTTCCTTCAAAGCTTCCCATGTTCGGACCGGCTTGGTCCAGCTCCCGGGCGTTCCGCGCACATGGATCCCGCTTACGGATGGGTCCCTACCGGGCATCCAAGCCGAATATATTATAACCCCGTAAACCAGGGCTCAAGCCACTTTGATTACCCCTTCCAGCCTCTCGAGTAGATAAATCTGTTCTTGAACGGCGGGGGCTATTTTTGAATAGGGGCCTGTGTCAGGCTTCAAAGTCCTGTCTTAGACTGAGATGCCGAATCACTCAGAGTAAGTAGGCTGCGTGCACCACATCGCCGCCAGTTGGGAGAAGCTGCCTTCAACAGGCGCAAACGCGAATGCGGGTGCGACATTGAAAGTTTGGACCACGTGCTGTTGGGCTACAACGGCTGCATGGTTGTCATCATCAACCTCCATTTGATCCGCATCCTCCATCTCTTCGTCGCTAAGCTCCTCCTCCTGCAAGACTAAGGCATCCTTCGCAGGTTGCGTCTCGACCGTGTCATCCATGCTCAGATCGTCCATAGACCTGAGGATAAGTGGCTGCTCAACGGTGTCAGTCACAGCCCAGATCTGAGCCGCTGAATCAACCACCACAAAGCCAGATGACCCCGGAGTAGCCAATACCGATATGATCAGATGTGGGAATGATTGCACCAGCTGTGGCTCCTGGTCTTCAAGCGAGAAGACGGTTAGCTCTGATCTGGCGCCCTTTTTCAATTTGTCCTGACGAGGGTTTGGGATGGGTGCTGCGAGAGCGAATGTCCGTGACTGGTGGTTGACGGCCAGCTGAGTGAGGCGTTTGGCAGCGAGAGAGGTGTCCTTGAGCTTGTAGCTGTACAACAGCTCGTCTGACACAGTGTCGTAGACGGCGATGTCCTCAGATAACAAGATCAAGCATGAACCCATACTCTGAATACTGCGAACCTCGCCCCGAATGATGCCCGAAATGACATCCCGGATGGTGCCAGTTTGCGTGTCAATGGCAACAACAAGACCCTCGGTCGAAACCCGATAAGCAGTAAAGAGAATCGACCCATCTTCAGAGTAGGCGACCGCCCCGCTGTGGAACACCTTTCTGGTTTCCTCGATAGTGTCTTCTTGCTTCTCACGCACAGGCAGCGTGACAGCACGAGAGCAGTGCCAGCTGCGAAGTGGTTCCCCGTCATGCCCTTTGACCGCAAGACCGTCTCGCATGCGATACTGTGTAGACCAGAATCGCACCACCCCATCGTTTCCAATGGTGGCAAACCGGGAAGAGATTGGGTCACTGGCAACATCAAAGATCGCTTGAGGAAAATCAGTGTGATGAGCCTCATTGACCCTGGTCACCAGCTCAAGGGAGTTATCCTCATGAACTTCCCAGAACTTGAGATAGATTTCCCTCCTTTGCCGAGCAGCATCGGCGGTAGTCTTCGACCCAGTCAAGAAAGGCGATGTGTCCCTTTCAGGAGGCTGCCACTCATCGACCGAAGCCAGCCATTTCCCGTCTTGGGAGAACGAGAGGCTTGTCGCCGTTGGCTCCATGATTGGCACGCCGTCCCTCGTAATGTTGGCCTCTGTTGCATTGGTGCGTGCAATCGCGTGCTTAGCAACGCCTTGGAATGAAGAGAAATCAAAGACTTGAACAAGAGGAGCAGAGACAGTCGTTCCAGATCCTTGTGTAGCCTGTTGACCATTTCCAACACACAAGAACATCTGAGACGGATTACGCGGGTTGGATGTGGCCACCACAGGTGCCGAGATTTCATCAGCCGACCGCCAGACACGACGGACCAGAGACTCCTTCGAAGGCGTCTCTTCGAGCACAAGAGACTGAATGCCGGAAACGAACATGGTCGGTTTCATCTCGGCGGTCGACAGAACCATGGTGGAGTTGTCGTCGAGGTGGATGGCATACGATGAGCCCCGTGGTGAGACGGTGATGTTCTCGATGGTTGCTGATAGATGTGGAAGGGTTTCCGTCCGGCCAGCATCGATCTGCCAAAGGACCAAAACGGTTTCGGCGCCACCAGAGATGAGATAGTTTCCTAATATCAGTTAGCATCGTGCCATGCCGCTTTAGAACATAAGCAATTCTCACCATCTTTAGACCACTTCACGCTATGCACGGCTCTCCTATGCCAATGAAGCTTCCTAGGCTGCAATGACCGATCTGAAAGTCCAGACAATATATCGTTGTACAAGTAGATGGCACCCCGAGCACAGCCAACAACAACATCAGCCCTGGTGAGCTTCTTGTCCTTCCATGTAGCACGGACGTCCAGACAGCTGATGATGTCCGGGAGGTCAAAAGAGTGAAATTCGTATCGTAGCGTGTCGAGAGAAGTGATCTTGTTCGTCTTCAAGTTGCCAATATGCAGGGCTGTCTTTGCTGCGGTGAGGATCAGTCTCCCACCAGCGGCGAACCGAAGCACCTGGGGACCTTCGTCGAAGCTGTGGAGAAGCAACCCCTTTCCCTTCCCTTCTAATAGACTTTCCCTTGTGTAGGCTGTGATATGTGCGGACGTGGGGACGGTCTTTTGAAGAACGAGAAGCACATCGATCTTGGAGTTGCCAATCTCGATTACACTGACAGACATATCGACGAGGCTGTGGGAATTGATAGTGAACGGCGTGTCAGATCCAGAGCCCAATCGCCAATTGATGTTCCAGATGCGCCCATCAGAGCATGCAACCCAGATATACTCTTTGGAGGTCATGGACAGTGAGGTGGCTACGATATGCGCCGGCGTTGTCGCGTTCTCATCATCTGTCTCCGTCAATGGGATAGGAATACGACGGATCGGCAGGGAGCTTTCGGTTGAGAATACTTGGATCGAAGTATTGTACGTGATTATGAGAAACCTAAGTATGTTAGCCTTGGATCTTCAAGTAGCTTGCCTAGTGTTCTTACTTCTCGTCTGGGGAAAAGATGGGATCAATGTTGAGCATCCGGCCGCCCATTGGGGGCTGGACCTTCCATTGTGATTGTGATGGTACACCTGACAACCCTGAATGCCCATTTATCGTCTGGAGGCTTGTGTCGTTGGTATGGTTTGTCTGGTCGACTCCTTCCCCGTTCACTGCGTCTGCTTTCTGTTTTGTTTTGCGACGGTGCTTCTTCTGCTGCGACTGGGCCGAGTCGTCTTTTGGTTCACGTTTCCGCTTTTTCAACGAGGCGGTGTCGCCGTTGGTATCTGATTTTGATCGCATGGTGTGATAGGGCCGCAGTTGACGTCTGACCTGGTGCAAGGGAAACTCTGCGAGCTCACTGCTGTAATGTTGAGAATGGAATCAAACAGCCCAAGCTTCGCACGGCCAGTCGCCAATTGCAACTAAGCGGAAGAAATTTTGGCGGAGTCGCAAAAAAAGTTACAGTGGGGCCAGTTGCTTATCGGCGATAAGAATGAGCCAATCCCTGTCCCTAAGACAAAGATTTGCGGCCACTTTCTAAGGTCTCGGCAAGCGTCGCGACAACTTCAACGCATCCATCCATTTTCAACCCAGTCATTGACCGACACTTCTTTGCCGGCATCCCACCGCAAACACCGAACCCTCATTGCATCAACTGCTCCGGCTCCAGAAGCATCCTCCGGAATACACCCTTACGACCATCTCTACCGAAACTTGTCGCGCATCTATCTACACCTCAACAAAATGATTATTCCGATTCGCTGCTTCTCCTGTGGCAAGGTCGTGGGCGACCTCTGGGAAAAGTTTGTCGTTTTGATCGAGGATAGGGGGATGGCTGATGGAGATGCCCTCGATGAACTTGGTTGCAAGCGTTACTGCTGCCGTCGCATGGTCATGACCCACGTTGACCTGATTGAGAAGCTCCTGAAGTACGTTTTTTTTTTGCGCACACTGGTGGACAGTCTTTGTTGACACATTCGTTCTAGGTATACTCCTGATGGCCGCAACAGCAAGAAGCTGAGCATGGCCAACTCTGGTCAACTAGATGGATAAACAACAACCGTTCAGATGCATTTTCTTCCGGCGTTATGGGTTGGTTATACAGGCAGCAAGGTCACATTTAGCCCGAACCATTGTATTTTATGGGCAGTAAAAGACTGTTTTTATGGGGATGAGGCGTCAAGGTTGATTTGCTTTGGAAGCGCGGAACCGGCGGCGGCAGCATGTTGTAGAATCGACAAGACAACTACGTACCGCGGGGTAAAGATCTCGGGGGAGGATCTGGTCAAGGAATAACAAGGAGGAACGACAGGTCATCTAAACGTGGGCTGGGCCGGCAATCAACTGCATATCTCGCGTGTGCAAGCAGTGTGCAAGCAAGAGATTGGAGGTGGCATCATCCGAGTCGCATTGGACGTGCGGTGCCGGGTAGCAACAATACTTGTGGTTGTGTTTTACTGGAAGTTCGCCTTATAATGCAGATACAGAACGACTTGGGTAATGCCAATGGCGTGTTAGAGAAGCATACAGTTTTCCTATACACACGGCATCCAGCTATCCTTGATGACTGGGATCCACTTCGCATCATCGTTACAATACCTATGTAACCAGGCGAACACCACCATAAATCATGTCATCCCAAAGAACTGACCTACTGGCCTTGGAACTTTCATCGTTCTGCCGCAGCCTTCTTGGAGATTATGCTGAGCAATCCGCAGGGTTCTGACACGCCTCATCCTTCCCGAATTTCCTTCCCTTCTAGAAAAGACATTATCTTCGCGTCTACCCTGGTCTATGCAACCCATACCAGATCTGCGAGTTAAGTTTAGTCAACAAAAAATGTTCATGCTGTTGGTTCCTCTTCCCGAACAGCAACAAATCGCTAGACCAACAGAGAAGGGTTCGTGATCCGAAGCCGCCACACACGACCTAACCTCCATCTCTGCTCCATACAGATCCAATTGGCTCGGCTAGCTGTAGGAGCCAATTCTTACGCGTGCACTTACACGATAACGGTGAGGTCAGTCAACATCAGTGAGAAAAGAGCCTCTTGTGCAACCAAAGCATCTCACCCGAAGGCGTCGTCGTGGCGATTAAGCGCCCATTGTTGCGTCTAATCGCGGTTGTTCTGCAGGCTTGTGGGTCAAAGGAATACAATTTCCTCATATGTCTCAATCACTCTGCAGAAATCTTCAGAGAAAAGCAACCCTAAGCGCGGAGGCTGTTGGTGGAGATGAGTGATCTCAAGAGAGAAGTTGCTGTTAGCCGCATTCGGTCTACCTCGTGATATCATGAACAACTTACCATTGTTGCCAGCATCTGAAAGTCCCTCGAAAAACAGAATGCTGCTACAACCTATGAGAAGCGCGCATTTCATGATCCTCCGCTAGCGCCATAAACAAAGTCTCGGGACCCAAACAGTCGGAATCGCTTGACCGCCACACACGGTCCGGCCCCTGCTGCCCGTGGTGTGTTCTTTTCTGTTGGCTTTGTGTGGGTGGCCATCATGCGGCCCAGATCAGAATCTCAATTCGAACGCCATCATGCATTTGTAGAGCTTCCTCACGCTTTCCCGTACCGAGATTGATTCACCGCTTCTGAAGGAGGATACTTCAGTGCCATCGCTATCTGTGCACAGAAGCAGGCCAACATCTGGTCGGCAGCCCGGATGGCAAGAAGAAGTAACGGCACACTGTGCCTATGCGGACGAGAAGTTTCATGCCCCCCGCAGATCCTCCCACTCATTTGCAAAATCTATGCCGAATTGGCCGAGTATCAGGTTGGGTGAACACTTGTTACCTTTCGGCCCAACGTGCTCCGAAATTCGAGATGGCGGCCTTTGGGGGTCTGTCATACCCCCTTCATCACGGAAGGGTGGTGCTTGGAGTGATACTGAGGGGAAAGCTCTGGAACTCGATGATGTTTGTCGAGCGAGGCTTGTCATACCTGGACCATGTGGTACCAAGGAGCATCAGTGACCACCCGAACACAGATCTCGTCTGTGCTTGCGTGCCAAACTGTCATTGGCCGTGATCACCACATCTAAACGAAACAGGTGAAGCTCATCCAAAGCACTCCCAGCTGGCTGGGAACAAGTGGTGATCTAGGAAACCTGCCAGTAATCCTATTGGCGAAAGGAGCTGCCCCTCCTCCCGAGAAGCTTGGAGCAGGGGAGGGGTCGAGAATGGCGCCCCCTGACTTGCTGGGAAATGTGAGCCTAACGACGTTTTAAGCGCCGACTTCATCGCCATGCAGTTTATCGGCAGTGAGGGGCGTCGTCGCCCGACATCTTACTGGCCCGAGACAAAAGACGCGCATTGGGTGTGTGCGGGATGGAAACTTTTTTGACATCAGCACTGTCAGCCTTATCCAGAAATATCGAGAGAGGAGGGGAGGGTTCACAGCAGGCCGGTCCAATCTCGCCTTCGCCATGTAATCGCTCTTGGTGCGCCTCCAACAGACAGTCCATCGCCGTCATGTGCAAAGGGCAATTTGGGCGAGCATTAGAAAATCTATCTAGGCTGACAGATACCCTTGGCCGTAGGATTCGAATTATTACTGTGCAGCAGTAGCCAGCACCTGCAGGTTCGTTGGGCGGTTTGGTCTATCCCCTGTTGGGAAAGACGCCTTTCCAAGACCCTGGCTTCCCGCAGCACGGTACGTCTCTCCTGGTCTCTCTGCCCCAGCCAGAGTGCTGCCTTCTAAGCGCACTGCACACTCTCCTCCCCTCTGCCACTGACCACTACCGGGTGTCCTCGAACGAACCACTGGCTGACGGCTCTACGGCTCCCCACGCGGGCATTTCCAAGCCATCACCATCCTTCCCAAGCGTCCAAGAAGCTACACTCCCTGCGACCTAGTCGGCGTGTTGGTTGTCGTGGTATCCTCGTTCTAGCACCTGTGCTGGTGTGTTATTCCCCGCAGTAAGAAGACAACCCGCAAGCCCGCATCGCACTCCCCTTCGATCCCAATCAGGCTGAAGCCCTACGCCGGCCATCCATCGTGCTGCAAGGAAACACCCACGGTGGCTTGCCCTCGGTGCCCCGGACCTTGGCCACCCCCAAGCTTCGTTCTTCCTTAAGGAGCGCCCTCCTCCTGACCCTTCCCACCAGAGAGGCCGCAGCTCAGCTTCTGGCGCATCGTGCAATGCTGCATCCCGATACCTGCTTGCACACCTAATTGTCGATTCACAGCATCAACCAACAACCGCGCTCGAGTTTTCCGGTCTCTTGCTTCTTAGGCGCAGTCGTACTGTGCTGCCTACTGTTTGCCTTGCCTTGCCTTGCCTTATCGTCTCGGTGTTGGGCGCAAGCATCTTGACCGACGACCGATAATTGCTGGCCTGGTCGACTACTAGGTTAGCGAGATTCACGACCTCGGCTTACTGAGGCGCATTGGATTGGAACTGGCCGCAATGGCTCTTGAGGCTCCCCTGAGAACATCAACGGGAAGCATCAGGTCGATATATCCTTCATACGCCGAGATGGCATTCTCATCGGGACGAGAGTCTCCTGCCCTGTCGTCCCAATATATGGCGTATGACTCTCTTTTCATGCCAACTAGCCACAAATTGAGGAACCCTGCTGGCTGACCATTTATCTATTCCCAGCTCCTCGTCCGGCCCTGACTCTCAATCCCTTCGTCCAAACTCCTTCACAAGACCAAGCTCGGCGCATCTTATGAGCCCGAGCAGCGATATCGTTGGTCCTTCACCTGTGACATCGAACGGAACGGAGACCACCGAAATCGAAGACGAAGAAGTGGAAGACGCTCAAGAAGGGACTGGGTTTGGGCGCAATTCGGTTCGTTGACCTTGTCTATTACCCTATCCATGAGAATGTACCAGCCAGGATAGCTAATGGCGGCTAGCTGTTGATGCTGAAAACGAACCTTTCGGATCATGTTCGAAAACCTGGAAGTGAAGAGGTCGTCTCAGTGATACACGCGCCCCCAACTTTCCAAGACTGGGTATGATAGGGCTCATAGCAAAAGAATGATGGGTTCAAGCAAGCTGACATTGAATTTCCGTCAGAAGTCCGGCGACACTACCTCAAGGTCGAGCGTTTCCAACTCCGTAAGCGGTGCCAGTATAGCGAGCAGCGGTGCCAGTCCTCCACCTAGTGAGCCGTCAACGGTAGTAGTAAGGCGCCCCAGCTGCATAATGGCAAGTTTGGGCATGACGCTAACTTTGCACGAAGACAAGGCATTCCCTAAATCAGTCACCCCCGATGGTTAACACCAGGGTACGGCCTGTGTCATTCAATCTTGATGCCCCGACACCACAGGCCCAGAAGTTGGAAGATGTCTACGCCAATGAATCTACAAAAACGCGGTCCAGTACTGCTAGCAGCCTTGAATGTAAGAGTGGGCAAACTTCCTCGAATGGAAATGTCTAGTGCTAACTAGGGTTTGCAGTAATACCAGAAATCCTCGAGAATGAGGGGGACGAGGAGTTCGAAGATGCAGACGAATTTGCCAATCCCACGCGGGGCCAAGACACAGAAGTAAAAGCGCTCAAGGCGGCTCTTGAAGAGTGCTGGACATTATGCAACACCCTCGCCAACCTTAGCTCTATTCACCGAAAGCAAGTCTTCAACAGCTCTGGCACCCCAGATGCCCACGAGAGAGCATGGAAATGCTGCTGGAAGCTCTGCAAACGATTATATCACAGCCGAGATGACGTCTCGGAGTCATTTGGCGTGCGAACCAATCTTGACTTGTGTCGGGACTTTTGCCAGTCACTCTTTGATGTGAGGCAAAGATCCAATGAAACTGCGGACTCTATCTTGAGGGTCAGCTTTGAGCTCAACAACCAGTACGTTCTCCTTTGTTTGTGATGAGCGTTGCTGATGTCTAACACAATGACACAGTTTATACAGTGCCCAGGATAGCCGAACACTCCCTGAAGCTTTCCGAGAGCGCACACTGGATTTCTACATTACCCTGTGTCACCGACTGATGAAGCAACGCAACGACTTGGCCGAAGAGACCGACTCGCTACTGCGAGCATGTTGGGCGCTGGCTGAGATGCTCTTCAGTCTTCGGCAAAACCGACGGGATGGAAAGGCACCCGACGAAGAACTACTCGGCTCAGCCGTCCAGGCGTGCTGGGAACTGTGCGACATATTCCGTGAGGGCTGGACACAGGTTCGGCCAGATCGCGGTACACCGAGACCAAACCAGGTCAACTTTTTTGCGGCCAACCCAACTTTTGGCCTGCAGATGAGCAGTCACCAGTCTGAGGTTGAGCGCTCAAATGCCGGAAGCCGTGCCTCCCTACGCTCGAAACGGGAGAGTTTGCGGAGTCTAAGTGAACTTGAGCGACCTCGCGCACGCCCCGTCGTACCCGAAACTCCAGTTACTGAATTTGAAGATACACCAATCTCACCAGACGCCAGCCCACAGATGCCCAACATTCTTGTGCTTGGGACTTCGGACTCACGCAGCGATCGTGGGGGGCGTTGGTCCAGCAATGCCTCGAACCTGTCTGGTTACAGCCAAAACACATCCAGCACGGCCACCACAGCCACTACTATCGAAGATGCCAACATCACCCGCATCAAAGCGCTCGTCGTGAAAGCGGCCTTAAACATTGGTTTTGATCGTAGCGCACCAGGGGCGGATGCACCATCTTCTCTACAAACATTTGTCAACGACCTCCCTCAACATTCTTTTGGTGGGCTCCCCAACCAAATCTCCTTGCTTCAAAATTACAAGAACCTGGTGTTAGCAGACACCTCTTTCCGCTCTCCAGCTACATTGCCCGCCCGTGGGAAGCGGTTTAATGCTGTCGAAGTGGCCAAGAGCGTTGGGTGGATGATGCTCAGGTCGGGCCAGTATAATTTCCTAAGAGATCTCTATCGGCTTGTCTTTGGCTGCCAATTGGAGGATGCCGACACAAGGAAGAATGTGTCCATTGCAGTATAATGGACAAGCTCCTGTTGGCCATACTAATGATCGCCTCACTGACGGTCAGAGAAATTGGACACCGGGCTACAAAACTGGTCAACCATTGCGCGGCCAGGCTTTGTCGGCCAGAAGTATTTCGCTTCTAACCGCGCGCATAAACATCGCTATCAACACTTTGACACTAAACACCCCTGGACCGGCCGAACCCCCTTTTCACCAGTACACATCTCACAAAGCCAGTCCCGACTCCGTCAGTCTCTACCGAGAGATATTCCTACCCAGCCGCACGCCACCTCACTACACTCCTACCACCATTTATTCAACTACATAATTCTTTGTTGTTTGTCAGATACCCTTTGTTTATAGCTTCCTTCTTTGCCAGCTTAGAAAATTTGATGAACTCTTTACTACCTTTATTCATTTCCATTGCAAGGCGCTGGACAGAAACTTAAAAGGGGGTTTGGGAATGGAGGCAGGGCAGAAGTGGAATGAGTGTCATGATAACTATTTTTGAGAACTTGAAATATATTGTAAAAGAAAGGCAGTTGGCAGACATTCGATTCAACCCTTGACATATACCTTTGGCTTAGGGCTGATATGAACAGAAATGACTATGTGTTTATCTAGTAGAATATTGCATCACAAGCAGGCAAGGAGGTGTAAGATGAGAAAAATATGATCTTCTTTTCTGCGTTTGGAGCCAAAAGTATCTTGTCCCCCCATTCATAGATCTTCAAAGCAAGGGTGAATCACAACATCATCTACAACAACATCCCGCCACAATCAGTCAGTGAGTTCGTCAATTGGTCACAAAAAGAAAACGAGTGGAGGGAAGCAGGCAGTTGATGAAGACATTTTCTAGCCAACTGAACCTCCCCGCCCCCAAACAACAACAATTCTGAAGCATAGAATCTCTTCTGCACATCAAAAGCCAAACCACACAGCCACGCCATGCAAACTACATAAACCGGGCACCCTTCCACCCATACCTGCTTACCCTTTCCAATTTAACCCCCTTACTAAGCCCTGAAGCAAAACAAAACAGGAATCAAAATCCTTCTGAAAGGGAAAAATATACGGGACCTAGTTTACTCCATAACCGAGAAAATAGGGTGGTGGTCTTGAAGAAGAGGATATATATGGAGTATTGTTATATAAGATGAACAGAGAGCCAATCGAAATGAGAAATAACCCTTTTATGGTCAGTTCGTGTCTTGAGGAAGGTATGAGAAATTACCTCTGCACCGAAGTGTGTGAGTGAAGTGGTTGTGAGTAAAAGAAGGGCTTGAAAGTGGCCGTGTTCTGCGTAAGGAAATGAAACTAATATCGGGAGGTGTGTTAAAAAGTTGTAGATATTCGGGGTTCAGTGTAGCATAATGGGACGTGTTGGGTGCTAGGCTGCTGATGCCTGGCGGAGAGTCTAGATAGGGAGGGGGGGAGGGGGGATATCGCGAATGATGTGTTAAAAGTGAACGTGATATACATATGTAAAATTATTGTATCTATCATTACGCATCCAACTTTATGTGCTTTCGAATAAAACCAATCAATCCTTTCATTATTTCTCTTCCCCGGGGTATCAGCATGAAACACATATCAACGCCTGACAAAAATATATTCAACGAAGAAGCGAGTGTCATGTTTTTCTTCATGTGTCCATTCGTCCCGATACAAGAATGATACAAAAACAGTGCAACGAAATCTATCCTCGCAAAACACGCTTAGGCAGTAAACACAATCGCGGCAACGGTAGCGACAACTGGCCACCACCCGGCGTTCTCCAAAAGAGCACGCAGACCGTCACCGGCAGCAGAGCCAGGGGCCTCAGTGCCACCAGGAGCAGTGGTGCCATCGGGGAGCGTTCCGTTGATCAGAATCGTGCTGGTTCCATTGACATCAGCGACATTGACAACGGACTTGTCGAGAGCCTCATAGCTTCCATTGCCGATCAAGTCGTTCATGTACTGCTTGTCGTCATTGTCGTCACAGCCACAGACGCTGTTCTCGGCGCAGGCGCAAGTCACGGGCTTGGTCTCATTTCGTTCGCTAGTGACATTGTAGTAGGTGTAGGGCTCTGGGCGGTTGTACAGATACGCGCTGGTCAACCACAGGCCAGGCCAGAAAGCGAGGAACCCGACACCGAGGAGAAGGGGGGCAACACTACGAGTGGGAGAACGCCCGCCAGCCCGGTAGGGGACTGCAGCGCCACCGCCATAGTATCTGCCGCCACCATATGCTGGTGCTGGGCCAGTTCCAGTTGTCGTACGGCCGCCCGAAGTAGAGCCCGCAGAGCCTCTTCCTCTATTGTGGTGTGTTAGTCAAGCCGCAGGTATGCTAGTGGTATTGTGGTTATAAGAAACCCAATGGAAGACAAAAAGCTCCTGGAGTAAAGATCCCGACCGCTTCCCTAAGATAAAACACGATATACAGGTATACCCATTATATCTGTTTGGCTCAGGTTCCTCGGGAGATTCTCAGAGCTCAGTTACCGGCTCCGCATCTGAGCCCAAGGCCGACGAGGATCCTGATGACCGGAGCCAAGACTAAATCGGCCAAGACCCGATATCTGACCATGAGGACTGCGTCGACGAAGGGGTAGTAGATATCGTGGACGATGGGTAACAAATGATTCCATAATCATCCCCAAAATCGAGCCCAACACTATCAGGCCATTCATTCGAGGTAGTTAAGGAAATACCAAAACAAGATCTAACTTACCCAGAACTGGCACCGCTGCCACCGGAGGAACCTGAAGACCCTGAGGAACCGGAGGACCCTGAGGAACCGGAAGACCCTGACGATCCCGATGATGAGCCACCACCGCCGCCACGGCCACCTCCGCCACCTCCGCCTCTCCGTTTCCACAGTTCGCCATCATCATGAGAATGGGAGTCGCGCTCGCTGTGTCGTATTGGCTCATGCTGTGCAATCTCTCCAACTGGTGGTGCGACAAGACCGTGAACTGTCGCGTCGGCGATAAAAAGCGCCGACGTTAAAAGCGCGGAAAACTTCATTGCGTGTAGGATGTGTTAATCGTATGGCGTATAGTTGTTTGCGATACGGCGCAGATGTTTGGTGATGTGTGTCTGCAGCTGTCAAGTTTACTGCAGATATGGTACGGTTGATGGTAGATGACAAGCTTCTAGGGAGTTGGCAGATGCCGGAAGAGACATGCGGCAGGATATATGTATGTCCTAGAAAAGGTTGCACAAGGCGTGACCTGGCAGAGCCAAAAAGAAGGCGGCGCGGGTTTGCTACAGTGTCGCTTCTTTTGCGTGTGCCAAGCGTTGGTGGCGGGGGGTCCTCTTGTCAGGCCCCATGATGCTTGATTCCTCTCAGGGGCCCAATCATCGGCCGCTCCAGCATCAGACTGAGCCCCACTGTTCAGGCTTGTTGCCTGCCAAGAGCCTTGAGCTGACAGGCGCTTTCTGGATCGCAAAGATAACATATGAGTTTCTTCAGTTTGGGATAGCAGGGAGTGTGGCTTGCCCAGGGCGTGCCGCACGACAGCCCCAAAGGCTCCTGGTACAAGCCATGTCATCTACCAGATCTTCAAAGCAGATTTGCGTCCATTTGCTCCTGAAACCAACAGAAATGAAAGTGACTGGCCGAGTCACTGACGTTGACAGAGGCAAAAAGGTGTGCCAACTCGGATTCGGGTTCACCAGATGTCGTCGGACCCGTCAAAAATCGGAGGTCATGTTCAATAGCGCTATGACGTCCGTGATTTCCGTGACTTCCCCACTGTATTTTGCTGGATGCCAATTTCTAACACTATGTGTGGGGAAATGTGGTGCAGAGCACTTGTGAGACAGAACCATCACAGAACGACTGTGTGGCTGAGTGCATGCAGAAGGGTACATTTCTCGCTCACTGATTACCATATTGCTACGCTGGTCACTTCGCATTATTTCGTTCCTAAGCGGGTCAATAGGAGTGAAGTCATCGCAGAACCAACTGAGCGGTTCATAGGTTCTCCAATTATCCAGTGTTCCAATGAGAGCAGTGCATAAGCTGATTCGTTGGCGCATCTGATCCGCTTTATACATCCTGCCTTGCTAACTGCCTTGCCTCTTGGGTTTCGGACCCTGTTGAAATTCCAAGCATCAACGATCCCAGACCCCTCGGATCTCTATTCAGCATCGGATGTTAGTTATATCGAGCATCACTGACCACCGTACTATCTAGTCGGCTCCCTCTTTCGGTTCCCATCTGTAACTTTACGGCATCTCACCCGAGGCTGTCTTCTCCATCGCCCCCCAACATGTCATCCTCTCGCTCAAATGACAAATCGCTACTGGACCGTCTCAACGCTCTCAAAACGTCAAGCGTTACACTTGATCACACCCCAAAGTAATGAGCTGTACATACACTCTCCAACGTAAACCCATGTGCTAAAACGTGATATGCTGAAAGCACCGCTTCCTTTTCCGCCCTGCCGCCCCAGAATCAGCCAGTATCGAGAGAAGATGCCCTCGCTGAGCGCCTCCGACAGCTCCGGCAGGGTAATACCGGCCCCAATCTGCCCCATCTCGAAGTCCAAAGTTCAAAAGACGGCCCCGTATTAGGCTCTTTGGGCAATGGTGGTGGGGACAAAGCAGCACCTACACCATTAGCACCAACACCACCACCAGCACAGCCCCCGGTCGTCACACCGCGGATCAGCAGCAACCGAGACCCGAAAGAGCAGCTCGTAAATAGTCTGCCATCTACACCGTCCTCACTGCCGCGTATGGTTTCGAAAACGGAAAACGCTGGTGGCCGTCTCAAATCCTCCTACTTTGTAGAAGGACCACAAGACGTCGACGATGATGACGTCCAGGCTCTCTTAGAGGACCTTGGCGGAGAGGACTTCCACCTCACCGACGCTCTTGACGAGACTGCCGATACGAAAACCGAAGACCAGAGAGTCTCCGAGCTGTTGGACAAACTCTCAAAAGCAGTCCCACCGAGCTCTGACGACGATGAAGAAACAACTCCCCACAACGAAGAGGAAGACGACAGCTCCGACGGCGAGCACATGACCGCCGCTGTAGACAAGATCCTCTCCCAAACCAATGATGAACTAATAACCCTCTCCAACCATACGGAACTGGAAGACAATAATACCGGTCAAGGAAACACCAACAACGGCAACAGCCGCAATCTAGAGCAACTCTCAAACTCCAACGACAGTGATAGCTCCCCCTTTGAACTCCCAACCGTCCCCTCAGCCCTGGTGGACCCAGCCCCGGACACCTTCATAGACGAGATCTCCTCCCGCCTGGCCGCCCTCAGGGGTGTAGGACCGGTTGACTCGTTCGGCTTACCCGCCGCTCCCACTTTTGCCCCGGAGGAGCGGCGGTCAACTCCAGCCAAGAAGCCGCCTCTGGGTGGCAGGGAGGAGAAATACAGCGATGAGGACGTCAAGACTTGGTGCGTGGTATGCCTTGATGACGGGACGGTCAAGTGCATAGGCTGTGACAACGACTTGTACTGTGACCGGTGCTGGAGGGAGATGCATGTCGGCCCCAGGGCTGGGTACGATGAACGGGGGCATCAGTGGGTTAAATACACCTCTAGAAAGGGGTTTTTTTTTGAGTGATCGTTTGTTGATGGGATTACTATGGTTTAGATGCCGTGTTGCTGTAGCAGCTCATAACCAGCGTTGGCTTTGAAAGTTAAATCGTTATAACCTCGCATAGATACACACATGGCATCTTAAATCAGTCCACAGTTCCAAGCATTCAAGTTTCACAGACCGAGAGAGGCATCTTTGGACCAAGTTAAGAATATGACAAGTGAACCAAAAAAAAATCAATTGATCAAAAATAAATGCCATGTTACACAACAAATACAAACTAGGAAGGCCGTCGTCATTAACCTGCCACCTCTGCCCAACGCACACACACCCATCCAGCCTTGAAGTTCGACTCTGTGTTACCCCCCCCTCTTAGCACTCTTCCCAGACTTAGCCCTTGCATGAGAAAATGCCCCTTTGACAGCAATGCCCAGTTATGTCCTATGATGAAACTCCCGCCATCCTGCCTGTCATACCTGATCCCAATCCCGCCCAACCCGGAAAAACTGCAAAAAGGAAGAAAAAAACGACAGTTGATGTGTTGCCATCTCCGTACTGTCGCCAAAAAAAAAAAAAAAACTCGTGTCAAAAAAGAAAATACAGCCCAACCGCATACTGGCTAGGGAATCTCACACCCCTCTTAATTCCTCCCATCCGACCCAGACCCAACAGCAGTCCCATACCCATTCCTCTCCTGCCCCCTATTCTTCGTTCGTCCGGTAATGTCACCCCAACTAGCACCGAATCTCCTCCCTGTACTCGCCAACAGTCCCTCCTCCTCATCCACCTCCGCCTCCTCATCCAGCTCACTCAAGTTCAACCTCGGCGTTCTGAACAAGCTCGTCACAAACACAACCATGAAAACACCCAAAAACGCAAACTGCGCCCAAAAGTCAACCGCCCCAAACACCGGCCAGTTGATCGTCACTCTGTTCAGGAAGGTACTCATAACGGTAGGCGTGCAAACATCCTTAGCAGCCGGCTCAGAGAAAACCTCTGAGCACGGCCTAACCATATCCCTGTGCTCCCTGCAATCAGGCTGCTCTCCCGGATGCCTGGGTGTATTAACGCAAAAAGTCTGCGTGCCGTAGATCGCGTATTGTGGGGCAACAATCATGGCAATAGCATAGTTGATAGCCAAGATAATCAACGCAAGCATCACAGTTGCGATCAACAAAGCTTGTGGCGTGGTTCGCCCTTTTTTGATCTGGAAGATCCTTACCCACAAAAACCTGATTCCGATGGTGGCAATGCCAGTGATAGAGCTAGTGAAGAAGAAGAGGACGAGCAGGGCCATGAGGATGTAGTCAACGGGGAAGGCCTTGGCAGACTGGACAAGGATCCAGTTGACGGGCTGAAAGACGTTGATGTGGCCGAGGATGTAGCCGCAGTGTTCCTTGCAGATTGAGTTGGCTGCCTTGTCGATCCCCGTGATGAGCATGGATGTCCAGACGAGGATTGCGAGAAGCAACAATAAGATACCGCCGAGGAGTTTGAGAGGGCGGAAGACGGCCTGGATTTTGGTCCAGGCACGGAAAATACTACTGCGGCCGTCACCGCGGGCTTCGGCTGCCAGTCTTTCCCTTCTAACGAGGGTGCGCTCCTCGCGTAGCAGGGCATCCAATTCCCTCCGGTCCTTCTGAGACATACCGTCTGGACGACCGGCGTTGCGCATTTCGATCTGTCTCTGAAGCTCTCGGTTATGTTCAAGGTCGGTAGCAGTCGTCGCAGACAGCTGCGGGGCGGAAATGGACGGCGCAGACTTGATGAGAGAGACGGGAAGCAAAGCGAGTCCCGCACCAGTATACAAAGTGTAGAGAAATGTGCCTAAAGTGATGAGGAGACCAACGCCAAACGTCATGGCCTTCTCCCCCTTATTGGCCGCGAGCAGACGCTTGAAGTAGTCCAGGTCGAGGTGCTTGCCATGCCCACCGCCCGCAGCAGGAACGAAGAACCCGACAAGGAAGAGTATTAAGACCAAAAATACGAAACCAAGGGTATACTTTGCTGCCTTCCAGAACCGGGTTCCAGCACCACTGGTTCCTTCCTCCTCTTCAACCTCATCGTATTCCTCGTACCAGAAGTAGGCAAATGGGATGACGATCAGACATAGCAGCGCATCGAGACTGTACAGGGTGTAGTAAACAATCTTGAGAGTCAAGAGTATGCCGTCGACTCTCTCTGGTGTTGCCCAGTCCTTTTTGGCGCCGAGATGTGCTGATGCGGTCGAAGAGACAAGGGCAATGTCGACAGGAAGGAGAAAGACTGTTGCTAGAAGCGAGGTGAGACTGACGATCGCAACGATGCTGACTGTAATGGATCGCTCATGCGGGGATTGCCAGGTGAAGGTCGTGATAATGGCGACGAGGAGCACCAAGGCAATGGCGACGGCGTAGGCCACCCAAATAAGGCTCGTCTGGAGCAAGCCAGCTGACGCCAACATGTTGGCGGGTTGTGTATTGGAGATGTCCAGCTATGAGTCGTTCTTGTTGAAGAAAGGTAGAAGACGATCAATGTCTTGGATAATCTGTATAAGCTGGTACATTGGAGTCGGCCCGGCGAAGCTTAAGTGCTGTTTGAGGAGGAGGAGCTGGTGTGAGGGCTAGGAACCTGATTGTTCCACTCTGGGGGCGCTGGGGGTTCGGTTCATAAATCTGTGACGCAATGCCGCAGCGAAAGGGAGCTTCTGTGGAACCTGCCAAGCCCTGTTAGCGCGTTGTGCCAAGAGTTGCCCACACGTTCAGCGCGCAGTTCGGGGTTCTGGCCCAGGAAATTTATTTGGGCCAATCAACACCACGCACTGGAGCTTCTTTCGAGCTTCGCGGTAGCCTCGAGTTGCGGTTTGGTTCGTTCTCCAAACGACCACCCACCTCAAAAGCCAGCAATTATTTTCGCGCATCTTGCTTTCTTGCCTGTTTAAGAAGTAGAGATATGCGTTCGGCCATCACAGGATGCAGTGCTACACAGAGCTAACGCCACCGACGGCTGTCACACACTCCCTCACTCTCCAACTAATTCCAGGGCAGGGCACCAACCTCGTTGTAGCAAAGTCGTCTCTTCTCCAGATATTCAAAACGAAGATCGTGTCGACCGAGATTGACACTTCTCAACAAGGGAACAGTGCTAGGACGCGAAATGCGGGTCGATACGAAAGCCGGTTAGCCAACGACGACGATGGGCTGGAGACATCGTTTCTCGGAGGGGACAGTCTTGCGTTCAAGACAGATCGCGCCAACAACACAAAGCTGGTACTCGTGTCAGAGATCTCGCTTTCAGGTACCATTACGGGCTTAGCAAAGATAAAGTCGCAAAACTTGAGATCGGGGGGTGATGCGCTGCTCGTGGCCTTCAAAGACGCGAGGCTCAGTCTGGTAGAGTGGGACGCCGAACGACATGGTCTGTCGACTGTGTCTATCCACTACTATGAACAAGATGAGCTGCAAGGAAGCCCATGGGCGCCGCCTCTATCCAACTTCACCAATTTTCTCGCAGCAGACCCTGGGAGTAGATGCGCAGCGCTCAAGTTTGGCGGCATGAATTTGGCCATCCTGCCCTTCAAGCAGGCAGATGAAGACATTGATATGGATGATTGGGACGAGGACTTGGACGGCCCTCGACCTGTCAAGCAAGAAGCCACCGTTGTAAATGGAGGTAGCAGCATAAAAGAGACACCCTATTCACCCTCATTTGTCCTCCGACTATCCAATCTTGATCCAAGTCTCCTTCATCCTGTGCATTTGGCCTTCCTGCATGAGTACCGAGAGCCCACCTTTGGCATTCTCGCCTCGGCTGTCAACGCCTCAAACGCCCTTGGCCGGAAAGATCACTTGGCCTATATGGTCTTCACCCTAGATCTGCAGCAACGTGCCTCGACGACGATACTGTCGGTTCCCGGCCTCCCGCAGGATCTCTTTCGAGTCCAGCCGTTGCCGGCTCCCGTTGGTGGTGCTTTGCTCGTAGGAGCGAATGAACTGATTCATATCGACCAGTCAGGCAAGCCGAACGGCGTGGCTGTCAACCCCCTTACCAAGCAATGCACCTCGTTCGGTCTCGCCGACCAGTCTGATCTCGACCTTCGCCTCGAACGGTGTATCATCGATGTATTGTCACCCGAGGAGCTTCTTGTCATCCTGAACGATGGTCGCATGGCACTGGTTACCTTCAGGATAGACGGACGCACCGTGTCCGGCCTCGACGTGAAGCTGCTCCCCTCAGAATCTGGTGGATCTCTCATCTCGGGCCGTGTATCGACACTGTCAAGGATAGGCAAAAATGTCATGTTTGCTGGTATCGAAGAAGGCGATTCTCTCGTTTTTGGCTGGACCAAGAGGCAAAACCAAGCAGGAAGGAAGAAGTCGCGGCTTCAAGATGTAAGCCTGGACCTCGACATGGCGGATGTGGAGGAGGATCTTGATGAGGACGATGATGAAGATGATTTGTACGCCGAGGAGCCCTCATCTAAACAACAAGCTGTCACGGCGGCCAGCAGCGTCAAAGAAGGTGATGTTAACTTCCGTATCCATGACCGGTTGCTGAGTATTGCCCCCATCCAATCCATGACTTACGGCCAACCTGTGGAGGTGCCTGGAAGTGAGGAGGAGCAAAACTCCGCCGGTGTTCGCAGTGAGCTGCAACTGGTGTGTGGTGTTGGGAGGGATAAGTCTTCTGCCATGGCGATCATGAATCTTACCATCCCACCAAAAGTTATTGGCCGGTTCGAGTTCCCGGAGGCGAGAGGATTCTGGACAGTGTGCGCAAAGAAGCCCGTTCCAAAGTCACTGCAGGGTGACAAGGGACCCGGTGCCATTGGCAATGACTACGGCACCTCGGGCCAGTACGACAAGTTCATGATTGTCGCTAAGGTCGACCTGGACGGCTACGAGAAGTCCGACGTCTACGCACTGACCGCGGCCGGCTTTGAGAGCCTCACTGGCACAGAGTTTGATCCTGCTGCTGGCTTCACCATCGAGGCGGGCACTATGGGCAAAGACAACAGGATTATTCAGGTTCTGAAATCGGAAGTCCGCTGTTACGATGGTGATCTTGGCCTCAGTCAGATCGTGCCGATGATGGACGAAGAAACAGGGGCTGAGCCTAGGGCCACCAGTGCAAGTATTGCTGACCCATATCTGCTTATTATCCGGAACGACCAGAGTGTCTTTATTGCTTCCATTGATGATGATAACGAGCTGGAAGAAGTGGAAAAGGAGGACAAGACGTTGGCCACTACAAAATGGTTGACTGGGTGTCTGTATGCAGATACTAATGGCGTTTTTGGGGAGGAGTCGAGTGACAAGAAGGCTAAACTCCCTGAAAGCATCCTCGTGTTCCTTCTTAATGCCAATGGTGCACTTTATGTAAGCCCCTTGGTCTGCCGAGTAACTTGTACAATGCTAACTAAACGTAGATATACCGCCTCCCCGACCTCTCAAAACCAGTATACGTAGCCGAAGGACTATCATACATTCCTCCTGGACTCTCAGCTGACTATGCCGCTCGAAAGGGCACAGCGAAGGAGACCGTGTCTGAAATACTGGTGGCTGATCTTGGTGATGCTACCTCCAAGTTCCCGTATCTCATTGTACGTCCTCTTTCAGTGACTGTGAGAAGGTGATAGTTGCTAATGATTTCCTTTAGCTCCGCCATGCAAATGATGATTTGACGCTGTACGAGCCTTACCGATATCAACTTGGTGCTGGGTTAGACTTCTCAAAGACTTTGTTCTTCCAAAAAATTCCCAACTCAGTGTTGGCGAAGAGTCCAGAAGAAACGGACGATGAGGAAGTCACCCACCAGCCGAAGTGTCTAGCGCTGCGGAGGTGCAACAACATTGGCGGGTACAGTACTGTCTTCCTCCCCGGTTCATCTCCAAGTTTCATCATCAAGTCATCGAAATCAATGCCCAAGGTATTACCACTGCAAGGCGCAGCGGTCACAGCCATCAGCTCTTTCCACACCGAAGGATGCGAGCATGGCTTCATCTATGCCGATTCTCACAGCATTGCAAGGGTGTCGCAGCTTCCTAGCGACTGGAGCTTCGCAGAGACTGGGTTAGCGGTGAAAAAGATTTCCATTGGTGAGGATATCGCCGCTGTGGCATACCATCCTCCATCACAAAGCTATGTCGTGGCCTGCAACACCCCCGAACTCTTCGAACTTCCTAAAGATGATGATTATCACAAGGAATGGGCCCGAGAAAACCTGCCATTTAAGCCAACACTTGAGAGGGGATCACTGAAGCTCATCAGCCCCATAACATGGACCGTGGTTGATACTATTGTGATGGAGCCTTGCGAAAACGTCCTCTGCGTCGAGACCCTCAACCTGGAAGTTTCCGAAGCCACCAACGAGCGGAAACTGCTGATTGCTGTCGGGACAGCAATCACAAAGGGTGAGGATCTGCCTACCCGGGGCGCTGTTTACGTCTACAACGTGGCAGACGTGATCCCCGAACCGGGGAAGCCAGAGACAGGCAAGAAGTTGAAGCTGATCGCAAAGGAAGACATACCTCGAGGTGCTGTTACGGCATTGTCTGAGATTGGTACACAAGGTCTTATGCTTGTTGCCCAGGGACCGAAGTGCATGGTGCGTGGTCTCAAGGAGGACGGGACGTTGCTTCCAGTGGCGTTTATGGACATGAACTGCTACGTCACCAGCGCAAAGGAACTTCCTGGGACGGGCTTGTGCCTGATGGCTGACGCCTTCAAGGGTGTGTGGTTCACGGGCTATACCGAGGAGCCATACAAGATGATGTTGTTTGGCAAGAGCAATACCCGGCTGGAGGTGTTGAATGCTGATTTCTTGCCAAATGGAAAGGAACTGTCTATCGTGGCAAGCGATGCGGAGGGGCATATCCATATTCTTCAGTTTGATCCAGAGCGTAAGTCTGTTTCATCGGTCATATGTTTAGGCAGCTGCTAATTTCTCCACATAGATCCGAAATCTCTCCAGGGCCATCTGTTACTGCATAGGACAAGTTTCAGCGCAGGCGCACACCACGTTACAAAATCGCTTCTCTTGCCATCCACACTGTCGCCAGACAGTAAGGAAGATACTGAAGAGAACGGGGGTACAGCAAAGCCCCATATTCTGCTTCTTGCCTCCCCAACGGGTGTGATAGCTGCTCTGCGTCCACTGTCAGAGGCGGCATATCGGAGACTTTCTTCTCTCGCAGCACAGTTGACAAACTCGTTGCCTCATGCGGCGGGGTTGAATCCCAAGGGCTACAGGATGCCATCTCCTACGTGCCCTCCTGCTGGGGTAGATGCTGGTATTGGGAGACATATTGTTGACGGCACAATTCTAGCCCGCTTCTCGGAGCTGGGAAGGGCCAAGAGGGGAGAGGTTGCTGGCAGGGCTGGGTATACCGGACCTGATGAGATTAGGGGCGAGCTGGATGGTGTACTTGGGTGGGCAGGGCTGGATTATTTCTGATTCTATGTATATCAGGTAGAAGGCGGTAGGGACACTGAAGACAAAGCCATAATATATAGAGTTGTCAGGATCGGATGGGAGGACGCGGATGGTTCTTGTGATGGCTCACACAACCCTAACCCCTTCTTCATTGCTCCAACTCTACCACGGAAGAACGGCCAAGCTTCCCCACAAAGCCATTTCCTTGCGCATTCGCTTATCGCCGCCAAAATTTCTCTTATCGTCAATTCACCTTTGCCTAGAGCTCCCTTGCGCGCGCATCGCATCTACACTTTCAATTCCTTGATTTTCGACGCGGTCATCACACCTCCCCATAACCATTACCGGTCCGCCCAACACTTGACGCCTCAATAAATACACCATCACCCTGCCCTCTCGAGCGAACCAGGGGTGACACACAAACCCTCCAAAATGAACGCCTCAGCCCTTCTCCAGTCCCAAGGCTGGCTAGGCAAAGGCCACTCCCTCGACTCCCACCGCTTCTCCTCCGCTTCCTCTTCCAACAAAAATCATGCTCCAGATAGCAACAACCCGTCTGGCCGTAATGCCCGCGGCCTCGTAAACCCACTTTTGATCTCTCGAAACACAGACGGCAGGGGAATAGGCAACAAGACGCACTACACCTCGGACCAGTGGTGGCTGTCGGCATTTGACCAAAAGCTCAAAGGGTTGGACACGACAAACTCCAAACAGGGGATCACGCAAACTGTCACCGAGGGGAAGTTGGACAGCGTGGGGGGCAGGGCGCAAGAGGGGAAATACACCGGGACAAAAGGGTTGTATGCGTTTTTTGTTAAAGGGGGTTTGTTGGAGGGGACGGTGGAGGTTGGCTTGTTGCATAAGGAGGGGACGGCGACGCCGGAGGGGAGTGATAATGGTGGGGGGTTCTCGCTGAGGGCGAAGTTGGCGGCGAAGCGGGCGAGGAAGGAGGCGAAGAGGGCGAAGGAACTGTCGAAGCGGGAGAGGAGAGAGAGGAAGGAGGTGAAGAGGTTTAAACGGGAGAGAAAGGAGGAGAGGAAGAAGAGGGGGGAGAAGGGGGGGGTAGGGGAGTCGAAAGAGGAGAGGAAACAGAGGAGGGAGGAGAGGAAGAAAAAAAAGGAGGTTAAGAGGAGGAAGAGGGCGGAGAAGGAGAAAGGGGAATGAAAGGGTCGGGAGTGGTAAGAGCGAAAATTATATTATGATACCCCCTTTTGGGCAGATGAGGGAACTGGGCCGTTGAGAAGACTCCGGCGCAGGCGTAAAGGTTACTGGGCGTAAATGTCATGTTACAAGGGCCACAAAAGTCCAGTTAGAGTGATAGACAGACGGCCCCAAAGGTATGGCCTAAATGTTTTATTAGAGTCAGGTCTCCTTGGGAACCTTGCCCGGCTTGTTAGATAGCAACCAGGGCCTCCGGTCCCAGAATTCATCCTTGATTATGTCAAGGTGCTCAATCACTATCCTGGCCTTGGCCCTCCTCTTCTTGTCGTTTTCTGTCTGGTTCTTGGACTGCTGGACGGGCTCCGCCAGATTGTCGGCTTCGGCTGCTGCGTTGTGGGTGCCTGGCTCTACGAGCTCATACTTTTTATTTGTGTTAGCTGCCAATGCAGGAACAAGAAACAAAGGAAATACTCACATCCCGGAAGACAACACTCCCCTTCTTGTAAATCTCCGGCTCGTTATTGTAGTTGATGCTAAACTTGGAAAAGAGAATCTCGTTCTTATCCGCGGCGTAGGTCCCCTTGAGCAGCTCTTCCGCCTCGAGATTGCCCATACCGCCCTGCTGTATGAGAGCCCAAAAGGTGGTGTTGTAGAGGTTGTTGATGTGGCAGTCTACCTGCCTCCAGCTCATGTAGTCCCGCAGGTTCTGCACGCTGGGGTAGCAGACTGCTCTGCCGTCGAAGCTGGGCAAGGGGGGTGATAATGGTGTGTCGGGGAAGTATGTTGACCAGAGGTGGATGTAGTAGGCTGTGAAGGTTGATACGATGGTTGTGATGAGTTTGCTTGGGGAAGGTTAGTGAGTCATCTTGGGAGTGGTGTATGTTCAGGGGAAGGAAAGCACCTTGATCGCCTCTCAAAGAGGATGCATGATTTGTGGAAGACGAAGCTATTGGGGAGTCAGTTATAAGTTGTTATGAAGGAGGAAGTCTGCATACATGCCTGTATTCGTCACTGATTCCATAGGCTATGGTGATTTCTGGCAACTCAGACATGACTGCTCTGGCGGCAGCGTTCATGAGATCCAGAGCTCGTCTGTCGTTTGGCTTTTCAAACACATATTTGTTTGCGAATCTAATCAATCAGAGGCAAGGAGTCAGAGTGGTATATAACGACCATATAAAGAGATGCCATACTTTGTGAAGCCTCTTCCATCGATTCTCACCACAATCCATGTATTTGGCAGCAGGTTGTCCGGCTGCTCAAAGTTTCTGACATATTCAAATCTTTCTATGATATCAGTACATGCTCTACTTGTTGTATCTAGAAGAAATCTTACTTGGAGTTCGCCATTTCATCCGATCTTTACGGAATCTGATTTAGTGTTACTCGGGTCTTTTGTCAAGCAGGAAAAAGACGGCATTCTAGAACCCTTGGGAAGAAGCTCCAGAGATACCCCATGTGCCAGGGACCTGCCAGCGGGGTGCTTGGCCAAACCCCTGTCAAACAGGCGCCATCGAAGGTGCGGCTCAGCGGGTCTTTAGCGCATCGAGACCCTTGCAGCGGCCCAGCAGCTTTTCTGGCAAGAGCCGAAGATGAAAGTCAACAATTCAACATTTCAGACTTCGAACTCGTAAGGCGACAACGTCTCCTCGACAAATCAAAGATGAATTTGTTACTTTCCGACGACTATCTCCTCCAAGACTATCCAGAAAACATCACCAACACCATTCGATCGGGACACTCGACATGTGTGCGCTTCAACCGCAAGGGCGACTATCTCGCGTCCGGCCGCGGCGATGGAACGGTTGTCGTTTGGGACATTGAGACCATGGGCGTCGCCCGAAAGCTTCGAGGCCATTCTAAGCAGATACAGTCGCTAAGCTGGTCATGGTGCGGACGATACCTACTGTCAGCCTGTGCAGGTTGGAAGGCCATTCTGTGGGACCTCCAAGACGGCAAGAAGTATCGTGAAGTGCGATTCCGAGCGCCAGTCTACGGCGCCGAGCTCCATCCATGGAACCAGTATGGGTTTTTTTTTGGGGGATTCTCTCCTTCTTGATTGATAAAGCTGACATGTGCGCAGTCATCAGTTTGCTGCGGCCTTGTTCGAAGCGCAACCGGTTCTCGTCGATGTCCAAGATCGAAAAGACGTGCAATACACTCTCCCGACCGCGCCAGAATACGACACCACGAAGCAAACGACAACAGCAATGATATATACCGCGAAGGGAACTCATCTATTGTCCGGGACCAGCAAAGGCCGACTCAATATTATCGACACCACGACACGCCAGCTCATCTACTCTGAGAAGATTGCTGAAAGGAGTGCGGTCCTTCTGCTGCGGCTGACAGAATCTGGCAAAGATTTTCTCGTAAATAGCAACGACGGCATTATTCGAACATTTCACTTGCCAGACCTATCCGCTCCAGACCTCGATCCTGATACAATACAATTACCTCTCGAACATAAGTTCCAAGACGTGGTCAACAAGCTACGGTGGGGACATGTCACATTCAGCGCGACGGGAGAGTATGTAGCAGCCTCAGCGCACAACAATCACGAGCTGTACATTTGGGAGCGAGCACACGGCAGTTTGGTCCGCATGCTCGAGGGACCGAAAGAGGAGTCGACCTATTTGGAATGGCACCCTCATAGGGCCTTGCTCGTGGCATGTGGTGCAGAGACAGGCAGGATTAATATCTGGTCTGTCACGAGCCCGCAAAAGTGGTCGGCTCTGGCGCCTGATTTCGTCGAGGTAGAGGATAATGTCGAGTATATCGAAAAAGAGGACGAGTTCGATATCCACCCCCACGAAGAGATTCAAAAACGGCGGCTCGATCAGGAGGACGAGGACATTGAAGTCATGGGGGTCGTAGCAAACAAGACAGAGCTGGAAAAGGAGGCAGACAATTTTCGGATGCCGATTCTCTTCGACTTGGGCGAGTCGGACAGTGAGGACGAGTTCATCAATGTCGGGTTCGGGACGCTGCGGCGGAAGAGTCCCGGAGATCAAGACGACGGCGAGGGAACTGGAGGTGAAAAGGCACCGGCGAAAAAGAGAGGACGAGGTAAAAAGAAGTAGGAAGATGGTGGTAGAGTACAGACCTTCAAGTTGATAGTAGTTGTAAATATGATACCCCTGAATTCACACACGACATCCATACCATTGCATGAACATGACCCCTATGACGCGAATGCAGGAGAGGGGATGGAGGTGCTTTGACAATCCTAACTTTTGCCCATCTCGTAATGCAATGCCATACAAGTATCACACCGATGACCCCATCCACATTGTTCCATGGGTGCGGGGGTTGATAAGATGATTGTCTGATCAAGAGCGTCATGGAAGTGCTGTCCTGCGGGTCCAAGTTTGGAGGCTGATGTCCCAAAATTGAGTCACTGGCAGGCTGGCACCTAGCCATGATGGGTGACATTCACAGCGACCTCGGGGGTACCTCTTGCATTGCGAAGCCTGCGGTGCCTATTGATGGCTGGTTCGGAGCCAGCCCAAGTCGCCAGCTGGTACCCCACATTTCACTTGCTGGGCCTTAGTAGGTGCGTTGTGCTGGTGCTCCTCCGCGAAAAAGTGGGCCCCGTCCTCAAAGTGGGCTAGTCGTTGCCTCCTTCCCGCGTCGCCTTGTCCGTTCAAGTCGAACTTTTCAGAAAGCAGGCGGCGCCATCCGCTTCTTTTCCAGACCACCACTCAACACCATCACGACCGCCATCGCGGAACGCGTCAACCACTCCCGATTCTTGTCGCTTGCACCTATCGGCAAGACGACAACACGTGTTGAACGCGGTTTAACGAGTTTTTATCGACTTTCCTTCGACTTTGCGGCGCAAACTGGAGGTCCTGAGCTCGTGATCATCGCTCCGTTGGGGCCGCTGGCCTGTGGACAGCGCAGTGGAGGAACCCATCGACTCTCAATCGCAAAACTCATCACTCGGCGACCGATCCATCAAAAATCCCCTCGTCATCCGGCATTCTCTTCCTTTACTTCGCTCGGTGTCAACTTTTTTCACCGACTTTTTGCGCGCGCGCACTGCTATCGCGACCCGCCACGTCTTTGCCAGTCTCCCGTCTTTCGACTCCCAACTGCTTCCATAACTTTTCGTTAATTTTGCCATCCGCCTTGCTTTTCTCCATTCACCAACTTCAAAAAATTGAGCTTCCGGTGCTTTCACCATGGCGAACCTCATCTTCGCGCACTCGAGCGCGCCGCTCCGGACGATTCAGGAGATCCAGTTCGGTCTGCTGTCGCCCGATGAAATCAAGGCCATGAGCGTAGCACACATTGTCTACCCTGAGACCATGGACGAGACGAGAACGAAACCACGCGACGGCGGTCTCAACGACCCTCTACTTGGCTCTGTCGACCGACAATTCAAGTGCAAGACATGTACCGAAAACATGTCTGAATGCCCCGGTCATTTCGGTCATATCGAACTTGCGCGTCCAGTTTACCACCCGGGGTTTATCAAACGGACAAAGAAATTGCTGGAAATCGTCTGCCATAACTGTTCTAAGGTTTTGGCTGATAGAGTTCGTGCATTCTGACTTCGGGGTTTTTTATTGTGCCCATGCTAACGCCTCTATAGAGTGATCCTGCTTACGCCGCGGCTATGAAGATTCGCGACCCCAAAACTCGCTTCAAGCGCGTCTGGGACATCTGCAAGGGCAAGCGTACTTGCGATAACCTTCCGCCACAGAAAGGCGAGGATGGCGAATTCAACCCTGCCGCGGCCCCAGCTGAGGGCGGTCACGGAGGCTGCGGCAACACTCAGCCCGTCGTTCGTCAGCAGGCTCTAACTCTCTATGCAATGGTCGAGCACAAGGATGAGGAAGGTGTGAAGACCAAGGAGAAAAAGGTTCTCACACCCGAGATGACATTGAACATCTTCCGCCGTATGTCGGAGGATGAGATGATTGATATCGGTCTCAACATTTCCCAAGCCCGTCCCGAGTGGATGATCATCACAGTTCTCCCTGTTCCGCCACCACCAGTGCGCCCTTCCATTTCCATGGACGGTACTGGTACCGGTATGCGCAACGAGGACGATTTGACATACAAACTTGGCGACATCATCCGTGCCAACGGCAACGTCCGACAGGCTATCTCAGAGGGCTCACCTCAGCACATTATCACCGACTACGAGAATCTCTTGCAGTACCATGTTGCCACCTACATGGACAACGATATTGCCGGTCAGCCACAAGCCTTGCAGAAGAGCGGTCGTCCAGTCAAGGCCATCCGCGCCCGTCTCAAGGGCAAGGAGGGCCGTCTGAGAGGTAACTTGATGGGAAAGCGTGTCGATTTCTCGGCCCGTACTGTCATTACCGGCGATGCCAATATTTCCCTAGATGAAGTCGGTGTGCCACGCAGCATTGCTCGCACATTGACCTTCCCCGAGACAGTTACCCCCTACAATATCGAAAAGCTTACTGGCTATGTCAAGAATGGGCCGAACGAACATCCTGGTGCCAAGTACGTAATCAGGTCGGACGGGACGCGCATTGATCTTCGCCATCACAAGCGTGCGGGAGCTCTCCAGCTGGAATATGGGTGGAAAGTCGAGCGTCACTTGATTGACGGTGACTTTATCATCTTCAATCGTCAGCCCTCGCTCCACAAGGAGTCCATGATGGGTCACAGAGTGCGCGTCATGCCTTACTCTACTTTCCGCCTGAATCTTTCGGTCACTTCGCCCTACAACGCCGATTTCGACGGTGATGAAATGAACTTGCACGTTCCGCAAACAGAGGAGACGCGTGCTGAGGTTAAGGAGCTGTGCATGGTTCCTCTCAACATCGTTTCCCCCCAGCGAAACGGCCCGCTCATGGGTATCGTGCAGGATACGTTGGCTGGCGTGTACAAGCTCACACGTCGTGATACCTTCCTCACCAAAGAGCAGGTGATGGACGTCATGATGTGGGTTCCGGATTGGGATGGAGTCATTCCCCTTCCCGCCATTTGGAAGCCAAGGCCCCGGTGGACAGGCAAGCAGATCATCAGCATGGTCATTCCCGCCATCATCAATCTTGCCATGGGCGCTGATGGCGAGGAGAGGGACGCCCCGCTTAAGGATGAAGGTCTTTTGATCCAACAGGGCCAACTCATCTATGGCTTGCTCACCAAAAAGAGTGTGGGTGCTGCTGGAGGCGGTATTATTCATCTGTGCTACAATGAGTTGGGCCCATCGGGTGCCATGGACTTCTTGAACGGGTGCCAGAGAGTAGTCAACTATTGGCTTCTCCACACCGGTCATAGCATTGGTATCGGTGACACCATTCCTGATGACAAGACCATTCAGCTCATCGAAAAGCACATCAACGATGAGAAGGCGGTGGTTGCCAATCTCACCAAGATGGCTACCGACAACAAGCTGGAGGCCCTCCCGGGTATGAATGTCCGTGAGACCTTCGAAAACAAGGTGTCTGCTGCCTTGAATACCGCTCGTGACAAGGCCGGTACATCCACCGAGAAGAGTTTGAAAGACCTCAACAATGCCGTCACCATGGCGCGTTCGGGTTCCAAGGGTTCTTCTATCAATATCTCCCAGATGACAGCGTTGGTCGGTCAGCAGATTGTCGAAGGAAAGCGTATTCCCTTCGGCTTCAAATACCGGACACTTCCCCATTTCACCAAGGACGATTACTCGCCCGAGGCTCGTGGTTTTGTGGAAAACTCGTATCTCCGTGGTTTGACACCTTCTGAGTTCTTTTTCCACGCCATGGCTGGTAGAGAGGGTTTGATCGATACTGCTGTCAAGACAGCTGAGACTGGTTACATTCAGCGTCGCTTGGTCAAGGCTCTCGAAGATGCCGAGGCGCATTACGATGGTACGGTTCGCAACTCGCTGGGTGATATCATTCAGTTCGTGTACGGTGAAGATGGCCTTGATGGTATCGCCATTGAGAAACAAAAGGTGGACCACATGAACCTGAACAACGCCAAGTTCGATAAGCGCTTCCGTCTTGACGTAATGGACGAGACAAGCTCCGGCGCCGCTCTGGAGGCCCTGGAATATGGCCGAGAGATGGTCAGCGATCCCGCTGTCCAGTCGCTGCTGGATGAGGAGTATGAGCAACTCCTTGCCGATCGGAAACTCGTTCGCGAGATCAACAAGAAGAAGAAAGATGATGACAGCATGCAGTTGCCTCTCAACATTGGTCGTATCATTGATACAGCCAAGAAGCTTTTCAAGGTTGATAATACTCAGCGCAGCGACTTGACTCCCAAGGATGTCATTCCTGCCGTGCAGGCCTTGCTCGCGCGCATGGTGGTGGTTCGAGGCGAGGATGATCTTTCCAAGGAAGCCGATTACAACGCCACCATTTTGTTCAAGATTCAGATTCGCTCTCGTCTTGCGTTCAAGCGGTTGGCTGTTGAGCAGCGATTGAACAAGCTCGCGTTCGACCATGTTCTTGGTGAACTCGAAAACCGCTGGTCCAGGTCGATGGTTTCTCCTGGTGAAATGGTTGGCGTGTTGGCTGCCCAGTCCATTGGTGAGCCCGCCACCCAGATGACGCTGAACACCTTCCATTTCGCTGGTGTGTCGTCGAAGAACGTCACTCTCGGTGTGCCACGTCTCAAGGAAATCTTGAACGTTGCGAAGGACATCAAGACCCCGTCCATGGTTGTCTACCTTGACAAAGAGAGAGCAACGCAAGAAGACGCCAAGTCGATGCGTAACTTGGTTGAGCACACCAGCCTGAGGTCCGTCACGGCCATGACGGAGATTTACTACGATCCGGACATCACTTCGACTGTGATCCCCGAGGATTTCGATCTCGTGGAGTCTTACTTCCTCATTCCTGATACTTCCGATTCTCAACCCATCGATAGCCAATCGCGCTGGCTCCTCAGAATCATGCTTGACCGCCAAAAGATGCTTGACAAGGGTCTGCGTGTCGAGGATGTTGCGGCTGCGATTAAGCAAGAGTACAAGAAGGATGTTGCCGTCATTTTCAGCGACAACAATGCCGAAGAGATGGTTGTCCGCATTCGCGTGATTCGTCAGAATGATGACAAGGACGCTGACGGCAATACGATTATCGAAGACGACGTGATGCTTAAGCGCCTGGAGAAGCATCTCCTTGATTCTTGCACCCTCCGTGGGGTTGAAGGAATTGAGCGTGCTTTCTTGAACAAGACTGCTAGATTGCTCGAACTCCCCGACGGATCGCAAACTGCCAACAAGGACAAAGAACCAGCTTGCGAGGAGTGGTATCTTGATACTCAAGGCACGGCTTTGAGAGAAGTCTTGACTGTCGAGGGTGTTGACACTACTCGCACATACACCAACGACTTGTACCAGGTCGTCGACGTTTTCGGTATCGAAGCTGCTCGCTCGGCTCTTATGGCGGAGTTGACGCAAGTGCTTGCCTTCGATGGTTCCTACGTCAACCATCGCCATTTGGCTCTCTTGGTCGATGTCATGACCTATCGTGGTAGTATTGCTGCCGTTACTCGCCATGGTATCAATCGTGCTGATACTGGTGCCCTCATGCGTTGCTCTTTCGAGGAGACTGTCGAGATTCTTCTCGAAGCCGCTGCGGTTGGTGAACTTGATGACTGCCGTGGTATCTCTGAGAACGTTATGCTTGGGCAAATGGCGCCAATGGGCACCGGTCACTTTGAGGTTCTACTCGATCCCAAGATGCTCGAGACAGTTATCTCCGACAATTCTCGCATGGGTCTCATGGCCGGCATGACTATCAAGGGTAACCAGCTTGAAGGCGCCGCGACACCATATGACACGGGCTCACCCATGGCGGACAATGGTTATCTTGGCGGGTCTTATTCCCCGACCATGGGTAACTTCTCCCCTATTGTGGGTAATGACTCTGGCGGTCCGACCGGGTTTGCCTCAGAGTACGGTGGTGTATTTGGCTCCAGCTCGGTCAACCCTTATGCCACAAGCCCTGGGCGACCTACCAGTCCTTTCACCACTTCTCCCACGTCCCCTTTCAGCTATGGCGGTTATTCCCCATCGTCACCTGCTGCCGGGTACTCGCCAACTTCCCCGCTCATCGACGCCGGTGGTCGGTTTGCCTCGAGCCCTCAATTCAGCCCGTCGTCTCCATCCTTCTCGCCGACGTCGCCCATGCTTCGCCCTGGGAGCCCAACAAGCCCCAGCTACAGCCCGACGTCGCCCAGCTATTCTCCTGCATCCCCGGCCGCTACCCGTCACTACTCCCCGACGTCGCCTGCGCAGTTCCAGTCGCCGACTTCACCGTCGTACTCGCCTACGAGCCCCAGCTACAGCCCGGCATCCCCTGCGTTCCAGGCCACATCGCCGTCGTACTCGCCGGCTTCTCCCAACTGGTCGCCCACGTCGCCGGATGCTTACTCCCCTACGAGTCCAACATTCCAGCGCTCGCCCGGGCAGCAAATGTCTCCAACCAGCCCTGGCTACTCGCCAACGTCGCCTAGCTTCTCTCCTAGGACTCCGGGGCGCGCAGCGGGAAGTGGCGGCGATCAATAGTGAGTTATCCCATCTCGTCTCCTATAGCCATTCTTGATCGGAAAGCTAACAATTTGGATCACAGCTCGCCTACCTCCCCCACGAATGACTGAGTATGAATGCCAGCATTCTCAACAGGATAGACGAGAAACATGTGGTCACGAATGGAAAAGCGATGATCGTGGGGGCACAGGTTTGCCTCAAGATTTCGCAAGCGAGAGAGAGAGCATGGAGGGGAGACGACGAGAAGAGGGCTTCGTTGCAGTTTTTGCCACCCTTTTGCTACTATTAATTGTATTTTTGGCGATATATATGGGAAAGCGTAGAGTTCATTCTGCTTCTTTGTTTTACGTTTGGCTTTTTTCCCGTCCTATTATCGCAAACGTAACCACCACCGCCACATTGTCTAGAAGGCGGTTTTTCGTTTTCTCTTTGCATTACCACCCCTTTTTTGTTGTTTTTTGACAAAGGGAAGGATACAACAAAAAGATACGGGGAGAAAGAGAGATTGGGTGGGCAAGGTACATAAACTGAGATTGCTTCTTTTTTTGGCTGGGAGGATGGATGATGGTAAGGGAATGGAAGGAAGGGAAATTGGAGGGGGTTATCGGTGATGATTTGATGGGTGGGTGGGTGGCTGTTGTAGTAATGATTATTTTGTATCATAAAAAAAGCACAAGGGGGGAATTAATTGCAGTCTTTTTGCACTAAGCAGTCAGCGAGTTGGGTTCGAAATAAAAAGCAGTCAAAAAAAAACATAAAAAAAAACATGCTGTTTTCTTCTGGTGACAAGTACCTGAAGATGTATGCAATTATCAAGTGGTTGAGTGTTATTGATGGCTACAATACGGATATCATATGATGTGGTGGTGATGATGGCTGAGATGCGGTGCAGCCCATTGCGGGTGGTCGCGGCCGCGTCGCAGCTCTTCTGGTGGTGTCGATGAAGATGATTCACGGCAGTTTTGTCTATGTAGGTGAAATCTCTTGATGTTGATAGGTGGAAAAGATTTGTTGTTTCTGCACAGCCCAGCTTTTATTTTGTGGGACTTTTAGCCATGCTTCCCTACGGAGCATCAGGCAGACATACACATAATCGCGTCCAGACATTACACTCGCACACGAACATGAAGAACAGGTGCGTAGAAATGCGCATAGGTTCTCGAAGTGATAGATGGAATTGATGCCTATCTGAGCCGTGCGTAAGTGGTGGTGGGGTTGAGGCTGTGATCTTGTATATTAATTATGGCACCGACATGTTGTAGGGTTGGGGGACTCCATGGATGCAAGAAATGTATTCCGGTAGAGCCCTGGCTGCCTTGTCCTCCCGATCCAGGCATGCCATTTTAACTTTCCAGGCTTTTTTATGCATACGTGCACGATTCTCAAACGAGCATTTGGTTATCATCACAGAAACGGAGAGGTGGGCTGTGCTATGGGTTGTTTCTGTAGTTTTGACCTAATCCATGACGCTCATCAGCCCGGCCGTAGAACATGAACTCACATTATTAAACGGAGGTTACTTGGTTCTATTGACCATGTGTCTACTTGAAACAAATCTGGGCCGTGCTGCGGTGGGTGTAGTTGTATATCCCGCCTGGAAGGTAGACACCCCATCCCTTCAGCCTTATTCCTTGTTTCCCTGACTCAGGTATCTGCCCGTTCGAGGCAAGGAATTTGTAGTTGGATCGTAAACCACCACTTACGACACGCGGAACACACATCCGGGCAGTGTTATGTTGTTCGTGATCGCTTCAGCGTAAACTAGCACCAACTGATAATGAAAACTTCTGGAGCGCATGCACTGACGGCCGGGGTGGCAAAGTATGGAGCTTCGATAGCGAGCTGCGAGAGTGACTTTTGTTGATGTACCCGGGACCTCTTCTGCACGTATTGTAGATGGTATCAAGTGGATCATGCTAGTTCCTCCCATCTGGACCCCCCCCCCCCACCCAAAGCCCGTGGCAAGAAGTGTGGGATCGTGATCATGGAAAACTACTTATTCGTCAGCCTTGCCGGCGTCAGTCAGTCTGAAAGGCTGGCCAATCCAGTGAGGTATCAGCTTTTCCCTTTGGGAAGTTACCATTCGTGATTTGAATGCTCCAAGAAAGGGGTCAGCTAGCAGGTTGTCGATGGATTGCTGAGCACGTCAAGTCCCTGCCAAAGACCGCCCATGAGACGAGGTCACTCACGCAGGTTATCTGCCGCGGCCGCTTGGACGTGTAGATGATCTGATCTCTGTGATTTCGCTGTACGATCGGGTTACTCCATCACAAAAGACGCAACGTTCAGCCCTGTGATTTGCCAGCACGTATAAACTCCTCCACGCAGGTGCGAGCTGGTGGCACCTTGAGTAAGGAGCGGAAGCACAAGAAGCACCTGAAGTGGAGCTTGATCTGGTCCGTGGCTATGCTACGTCCTCGATGATGATCAGTTCTGTGGATGTCTAGGCTGTAGCCAACGGAAAGGTGTCTTCTGAAAGGAGACGGCGGGCACATCGGAAGCTCTCCGGACACCAAGCATGCTCGGGGACGGGAGAGAGTGGAGTCATCTCCTTGCTGTTGATCAGGGAGTGGTCCGGTGTCACTATGGCGGAGGCTGAGCTTTCGTCAGTGGACTAGGCGTGGGGTATAGGTCTGGTATGCCTGGAACAACTGTCCCTGATGTGTGTTTGAACTCCTATTCCCTGCCTCATTATTTGTGGTTGGCCTGGCGCAACACCTATGTGAGCCTGAGTAGAGGTGACTCCCTGAAAGGGGCCTCGATGGTAAGTACCTGCTCGTCAATGGTATGGAAAGGAAAGGAGTTGGTAAGCCTCGGCGTTCCGATTCCTTGTCTCGGTGGGGTTTGGTCATGCTGTGGTGCACCGCATGCCGGACGCAGTCTAGAGGAAATAGCGTACCTGCAGAAACTTGAGTCAGCCATATTGCACAAGAGTTGCCAAGGCAGCCAGGAATGGAAAGGTATATCACGAAGGCGAATGGAGGACGCCGAGAGGGGAATAAGGGACCCAGCCGCGTGGGTAGGATCCAATGTATGTCGACGGGGCGGTGACCAATTTGAGAAGATTGTATAGTCCGTCATGGGGCCCCGGTGAACAGACGGACGAGGCGTGAGGGTATCGACGGGTCACTCACCTGAAACGGCTGATGTAGCCTCGTGGGTATCTACAGTCGACCCTCTCGTGGCGTGGCATGCCGAGACAATGTGGTTGGTCAATGTACATTAACAGCTCATTTGGCTACGCCAGATTAACAGTCGGGCTGCTCGTGGTGCCGACATCCCTTTTCAGAATTTGGTGAGGAAGAGGCTCAAGTGGAGTCGTAGAAAAGCGGCAGTACTGTGATATGTTGCTCAGCCTTGCGTATTGTGACGCGTTGTGACCATGGCCGCATTGGCAGGGACCTAGTTCCGCACTGCCTCATTGGAAGTTGTAAGAAGAACGATGAAGAGCCAGAGATTGGCAGGCAATTGGCAATGATGGAAAAGAACTTTCGGTCATGCCCGGTATTCACGAGATGGTGCACACAGAATTGATAGGTTTTGAGTTTTGCAGTGGTGGTGGTTTTGGTTGTCATTGATGGAAGAATGATTGATAGGTTGTTTGCGCAAGTGCAGCCGGGGGCCCAAAACGTCTCAGCCAATTGTATGTCGGCCGCCTTGCAGATTGGAGCAAGGGAGGTTGGAAATGTGGTGCCCGGTGATAGAAAATTGCATGTATGGGGGCACTACTGCAACGCACGGTCTATTGACCCAGGCTGTCGGTATCCAATCATAATTGACCATCGTCGCCGTGACTGTGAACCTGGAAGGGGAGAACGAAGGCATCGAACATTCCACATACAGGTAAGTAGAAGCCAAATATGCGGCCCGTCGAGCTAGAACCAAGGTCTTCTCAGGCTATTCCGGCCCAAAATGTAGCCATAGTAGCAGTTTTTGAGAGCAAGTGTCATCGATCACTTGTTCAAATAGACTGGCTGCCTCTCGGCCGACAGCAAGGCATTTGCTTTCAAAGAAAACATTGCGAATTCCAGGTGTCAAACTGAGGAGTGTTTCCCGTCTCGGGAATTGGCGAACGAGGTCCGTCCACCGGCAGGCAACCTTAAGCAGCTGGCAAGGAAGAAACCGGTGTTGTTGGTGACAACGCAGGATAGCAGCATTCAGGGTCAATAGCGTCGTGGCTTTGCTTTGCGGGTTTGCGATTAAAACCGTTTGCCCTTCCATGGCAGACATATCAAAAATACTTGCTGCATCTTGCAGTAGTGAGCAGCTTTTGCGAACGAGGGGGGGCAATTGGACGATGCTTCTAGGGAACCATGGAAAGTGGGGCCGGATGCCCTGTCGCTTGCGGCACGCAACATCCAAGTCGATCGTCCTTACTTCCCCACAGGGCCGTTGACGCCCCGCTGGCCCTTTCAGTGGACCCGATTGGACGCAAGATCTACAGATTAACTGAGCCACTCGCGCTTAACAACATGACCTCCTCTTGTGCTCCATGCTTCAAGAGCCAGTCAGAGAGGGAGTAGCTCTTTTCGTCGCTTGTTAACGTGCCCGTTAATTCTGGGGGGTGTAGGGCAATGGGCTGCCATTTGACAACACCAACGGCAGAGGTCAACGGGAGAGCCGCGACTGTAAGCCTCTTGCCGTGAACGACAAGCATGGTCAGGGGCCGCCCCGAGGTCTTTTGCGTTTTTCCCTTGCTCTGTTCAACCGGTGTGTTGGCACAGGAAACTCCAATGCAAGTGCCTTCAAGGTGAGATGTCGTGTGAACGGGAGCAACCAAGACACGCCAGAGCGACCTGAGTCGGGGAGTTTAGGCGTGAGACGTCGGGCAGAGGCTTGTTGCTTCCGTCGGACAACCTTGTTTTCGGCCATTTTTCTCGGCAATGACAAGAGGACGACAGCATGTTGTGTACCGTTAGGGACTTTCTATCGCATCTGTTCTCTTGTATCTTTGCCCTTTTCTCAGAGCAAAGGATCATTCTCTTGGGTGGGTATGACGACATGGGATAGGTGGTGTAAGCCATTGTGTTTATCGACACTTCATGAACCGTTGCCTCTTGTGGTTCTGCTTCTGTAGCGAAGCGTTGCTTGTGGCCCATGGTATACCTTCTTAGCATAGGCGATAGAGGGAGGTATTTTTGGGTTGTTGCGAAATGCATGCAGTGTTACACATCGCTCTGTTGCACCTGGTTGGTCAGGGTCCGCATCAATAGCTGTCCTGAAAATTTCCCTGTTATTGATCTTAGCAACCGGATGCAAGCTTCGAAATGGTGAAGACCCCAACAACTCACAAACTTGGCTAGGTAAAGCAAACAAGTTGGAGAAAAATGCTGCAAATGAGACAATATGTCTGGTGCTAGGGGAATCCTGGTGTGAACAGAACATGGCTTCAGTGTGTTTCGCACCGTTAGCTCTGCATTTCGAACACATGCCGAGCATGACGGCATCTTCAAAGTCCACCGCGTCTTGTCACAGCAAAAAGCTGGCCAGGGCGCGGCTTTTTACGCCTGTCTCGGGAGCCGGTGCCCGTCCCTGCTTGTGTTTGAGGCATTAGACCTTTTTTTTTGTCTCACCAAACCATGCTGCCCCAAAGCCGTTGCCTTCTCGTATTCTGTCGGCTCCCATATTTCCCCTCAACCACGGTGGAAGTCAAGTGCCACCATACTGTTCGTGTCTGCGCGGGCGATCATGCTCGCGTGTATCTAGTGGAGGACATGTGGGATAGGAAGTTGGCGCGGATATAGAGGCGGCGCGATGCCTAGCGGTCTACCGGAATGGGCCAAACCGGTGAACCTGGCAAGCGGACGCACCGTGTAAGTTGATGGAGATGGGGAAAACGGTGCTGATGGTCGTTGAGGCTGATGGAGCTACCCCACAGTTGAGGTATCAGCGTCTGGGGCTCCCTGTCCGTTGATGACCAATGGGGTTTAGCGGTCCCATCTTTAAGGCCGTGATAAGCTTCCAAAACTTTTGTTTCCATCCCGCTTTGCAATTGCCCACGTCTTTTGCACGGACCAGTGGATTGCTGCCTCGCGCATGTTTCGATGCGCCTGTCGCTCATGTGATGTCCGCTGTCTGCGTCCGTCCGAAGCCATGCCACGCCATGCCACGCCATGCCAGGCACACGACATTCCCTTTGCGGTGGACGTCCTCTGGTTGGCTGGCGCGAAACATTGAAAAAGATATCTAAAAAAAAAAAAAAAAAAAAAAAGGAAGAAAAAAGAAGAAAAAAGAAGGGTGGTTTCACAGGGACGACGGAGCCCCAGCGTGTCCCGAGTCTTGGTTACCCCCTTTTTTTTTCCTCGCACCCGCTTGCGTTCCTGTGCTTCGTTCAGTTCAGTGTCGAACAGAAGAGCTGTAAAAATCCCCTAGCGGACAATAGGAGCTACAAGTGTCAGACAACGGGGGCCACAAACGACAGAAGTAGTTCCGACGTTGGAACACCAAGGTTTTTCTGGCTGCCTGAGCTGTTCCGACGAACGCGCACGTGTTTGTAAAAAAAAAAAACAAGGGCAAACCCTTGGGAAACTGTCAAACAAACAATCGGAGAGTTTGAATCATGCGCATGTCCGGCTGTTGTGTGATACCCGTCGGAAGTGTCAAAATTGTCAAAACAATGGGGCGGCAACCGTCGCCAGAATCTTCAGGGCACTCCGTTGCCGGAAGTAGGCGATGCAGTCTAGGGGGAGTGAGAAAGCATGACGCTCGCATTTTCTCGTCAGTGTAGAACTGAACGGCATAGGCTGCTGAGAGTGTCATTGAGGGTAGCTTGCTCGGGCATCGGTGAGTTTGATGCCGTAACAACAGGCAGACTGTGAGAAAGGAAAGACATAGATAGTGTCTGTACTTCAACGTCAGGCATCGGGTCTTCTTGGGAACCTATTGCAAAGTCCTGGCGTGGAACGACCATGGTTGCGGCGAGAAAGGGACCAGTTATGCCTGTCAGCGTCCGATTTTCTGAACGTTTTGGTTCTTGTTATATCTGAGCGATATTGACTCCAGAGTTGACCAATGGTTTGTCTCAACAGGCCAAACAGTCGTAATTAAGCTTGACAAGGTATTAGGCAGGGCTGACATGGGGGCCACAAGTTCGGCAGCGGGCCGTAAGGGTCCAGATACCTTGTTAGTTCAGGGGTTGGCTCCTTCGGGGTGTTCGTTGGTGACACCTGTTGACGTGCTGCGAGTTGACTTTGTTTTGCGAGTTGCGTTACGACATATAAGTGTAGTTTAGAGAACAGACAGGTAAATCAAAAAAGACCATGGTATAATTCGGCGCGCGTACTATAAAGAATGTCGAGGAAATATATAACAGACAACAGACGGCTGAGAGGCCGTGAACAAATCAGAGATAAAAGAGGCGAAAACAAGAAAAATAAACACCAGATCCACCCTGTACGTTTTCATACACACAATGCCCAACCTCCAAATCGAAGTCCAGGCCCAAGACACAGATGGTACCAATTCCGTGTCCTGGGCCTAGAGCCACACCTCAAGTTGGGTATTGATTACTCCCCGCCGCCATATCCTCCACCTTCTCCGCCGCCTTGAAAAATGTACATCTTGCATGACCATGTTGTTCTCTCCAGGTCTAGGTGCTTCCGGTCAACAGGTGGGAAATTTTCGGTTCGCCCGGCCGGTTCCTTACGGATATCGAGTGAGAACTTAGAGTCCTGTAAAGCGCATGAGCAAGCTCTGGTTAGCATCCCCGCAAACTGATGACAAGTCATCGTACCGAAAATTACTGACGGGACATGCTTTTCAGACACCCATCACAATATCCATTGATCACATGCGGCACCTCTCTGGTCCCCCCTGGGCAGCCTCCACCCTGGGCTCTGCATTCCGCCGTGTGCGTCATCTCTGGGATGGTGCAAAAGCATTCAGAGTATTTCCAGAGAATTTTTTGGCAGCACATGTTGTCGGTCTAAACTGTGGTTGCGGGGGGGTGTTGTCCGAAGAAGCTGTGCTGTAGACGGTTCTGGTGTCGAGTAGATGTAGAATGTGGGTAGGTGAATGTCAAGCCGAGGGAGCGCGGGATGATGCTGATGAAGAGAATGGGAACCTGAAGAGGAGGTTCATGGGCCCTTTTATGTTCTTGCCAGAGATGGGATGCCTACATCCTGTGGGCGTCCGATATCCGCTGTTGAGCCTCTTCGAAGGGTACCAGGGGTATGTGAGTGTCTTCGGCAGTGAGGTTGAACTAGTTCGAGGACCAAATGTCTGTTGGCAGCGACGGTTACGCAGGGAAGTGGAATCAGGTGGGTGGATGGTGCTGTTGGTCGATGATGTTGAATGGTTCAGGCCCTACCCGTGACTAGGTTGCGGGAGAAAACGTCACCACCCCTATTGCAGGATAGGGGGGCGGGAGAAAGCGATGGGGCAGGGAGGGGAGAAAGTACATGTGTGTATCGAGAACTTGAAAAGTAATGTCTTCCCGGTACCTCTGCCGGGTGGATCTGCGGCAATAGTGTTGGCAAGGGGGCAGGGTGTTGCGATAGAAGGGATTTGGGCCTATCAGCTCTATATCTGGGGAACCCTCCTTTTTGGGTTGGGAACGGCTAAGGTGTCTGGGTATCCCGTGTGCTAACCCGAGATGTCTTCCACGCCCCCGCCCCCCCCTCAAGGATGAACTAACACCGATCAACAGTGCGAGAAGAATCTTCCCTGTGGCCACTGCCCGTGACAGTTATCGGCATTAACTGTTGAGGTGCGTTGCGCCGTTAGGATGCTGTAAGTCATCTCGGGTCATGTGCAAACGGTGATTGTACAGGTTGTCAACTCGATCTTCCTCTGCCGTAGCATCCCACCCTTGATAGGTCGGCGGCCGCACAAGAGGACCTCGGGGCCTGCCAAGCAGAAACGGGGGATGAAAGGGAGAGCAACCTTTTCCCTCCAGGACGAACGGATGTTTGCGAACTAGCGGGGAGGTGCAGCATGGTTCCTGTTGAAACGGAAACCCACAGCAGCCCGCTAGAAACACGAGCAAGAAAGAACAATATGGAGAAGTTGGGTAGGAGAATCAGGATTAAAATGTGGGAGGTGGCGGTCCACGACAAGCTCGCAAACTGCACACAAGTACGGAAGACTGTTCCGGTGTTTCAAGTAGTACTGAGTTTAGCAACACCAAGCAGATACGTTAACCGTACCGGGGCCGTCAGTAATCGTCTTTTTCCCCAGAAGAACTTGTGCTCTCGTTTTTTTTGCGTTTTGAGAGGAGGTGGCCCGCACTTGCTTAAGATCACCTCGTTGTTCACAGACGCTCTGCCCTGAGATTACCAGCATTAGCAAATGTCAGTTTGAAACCTCCGATATCCGACACCTCGGTGAAGGTGCCTGCAGCTGGTGTTGAATGAGTCGGTATCTGTCATGGGAGGCATAGAGGCTGAGGCTGATGATGACGGCTGCATGAACAGCGACCGCAACCCTGCATACCGCGGATCTCCGGTTGCAATCACCACACCGCACCAAGCGACCAACAACAGAACAAGTGAAGATAGTGCGTCGAGGGTAGAGCCACCAGGCCTTGTACGAGGCTGTCATGAGAGGTTCATGGCCAGCATTTGCGGCTTCGATTGGCGTCCCGGTACTGGAGTCGAGAACCAACCTGTGATGTGTCGGTGTCCAAAATGGAACAAGCAAAGATGAGTGAGAGCAAGAAAAGATTGGTATTGCGTTGTTTGCTCTCCATTTCCTAGCGTGCTTAATATGAATCGGGCAAAGAGTACCGGAAGAAATACCAAAAACACGAGCAAGATCCGGTGTTTTAGTGGTGAAAACTCAAGTCAAAGAAATTCGGACACGCAGGCCCAAGCTCCATCCAATGGCCATGGCCCTTCTTTTTTTGACTGACGCGCCGGTCCGGGCAATCGTGCTTTCCTGTTGTGTTCCCACGTCAAAGCCTCTCTGTGTATCGCATGCAGGAGCACCTGCTGTCTTCAATGAACAAGAAGCCAAACCTTCCATTTCGGTGATACTTGCCTTCTGATAAACTGGCATGGCCCCACACAAACAGCGCAATACCCACAGTTTATTCTTGAAAAGGGGTGAGGCTGCCCCCAAACGCTCTGCTTCATTCAATCTCGGATCAGTGATAAAAAGTGGGGGCCGCCTTGGCTGATGCCCTTCAAACTGTCTGATAGAAAGCCTCGTGCGGCCAGCTCTGCGGCCAGCCCTTTAGTCCTTTCCGGATGGCCATCACGGCAACCCAAGCAACACACTTGGCCGTCAAAGTCGGCCGAGCTGCTCGACACAGCCCTTTCATCGATCTTGACTGGAGATCTGACCGGCCGTGCCCTCCGGCTCAATTTCCGCCAAGCTCGCCGGTCGGACTTGACCCATCAATGCCATCACCCGGGGTGTCATCAAACACTGCCATTCGTCTTCTTCCATGTTTCTCGAACATGTGAAGGTTGGCCAAAGACATGCGACCTTGGATGATCTGAAACTTTACTCTTGATTTGGCGGAGGCCCATTACACTTCTCATGGAACCGGTAGCACTGGATAATGTCAACTCAGTCATTAACCCCCAACCCCTGACCGAACCGGGCTAACCGTGAGACCTTCAGGTGTGGGATATGTCCGCCATTTGGCTGTATCCGACGGAGCGACTCAACTGGCTTACGACACAGCATTGCAAACATATGAAAGAATGAACTTGTTCTGCATCCTTCACCGTCATGAGCACAGTGTGCTCCTTGAGAGGGCAACCCAAGACTGGGGACATCCGCCATTACGGATTGGAGCTGTTGCCACATATACTCCTCGAAGTCTCCTAGACGCACAGTGAAATCATTCACGATATCAAGGTCACTGGCTTGCATACTCGCCATGTTCTTGGCGACTGAAACAGGCCGAGTTGCCATGGAGCACATGACACTTGTTCACCACGCAGGGGTCCCATCAGATGCACGACTGGTCTGTGTAAGGTCGCCAGAAAGTGCCTTTGAGTGAAAAAGATGGTTTTTTGGTTGTTGGGGGACCGTTGTACCGGCGTTTCTCGCGATTATGCTTGTGAATGCGGCTTTCTGCCAATCACGGCTGTATTTAAGCGCCAGTACCGAAGTGCTGGTAAGCACTCCCAGAGGTCAGTTCTTCATCCCAGTGACGAGTCACTGCATTTGATATTGCCACAGACTGGTGGACTAACTTTTCGAGGGTCTTCATCCGCTCTCCAGCAGGCACTCCCATACTATTTCGGAAGCCACTGGCCTGGCCTGTGCACCGAGTCACGGTCTGGAGTCGAGCTCGTATCAGCCGCCCCTCGACGAGCTTCTCGTCATGACTGCGAGAACTACTAGCAAACACGCATATCTCGCCAACTACCCCCCCTCTGTCACCCAAATGTCATGTAATTGACCCTCGATATGCAGGTCGCTTGTCCAGGTCCGGGCAATGTCGCCGGAACCAGGCTCAGGGCGCCGCTCACACACCCTGCGGGCCCACGGCGAGCATCACGATTGCCTTTGCCCGATTGGTAGACAATGCACATTCGCAATCAACCAGACCGTCCCGAAATGATTGCCGTGTGGAGACCCTCCTTTTAGGGAACATAGTCCCTCTCGTTCCGGTATGGGGCATCGATATCACCAACAATGTTGTTGTGCAGACACTGGTTCCAGCAAGGGTTGTCGTGCCGGGTCGGGACTTTGATAGGCTTACTGGCGTTGTCACTGTTGTCCAATGTCACACGAAAACCAAGAAGATTCGAGATTAGCCGTCAGCCCGGACTAAGCAAACGAGGTAAGTACTTCTCTTGTTCCTCGACACACCGTAAAAGTACACATCTTCCCTGGTCGGTAGTTTGTTTGTTCTGTGAGTGCCGAGAGCTAACAAGCGCGCACGACACCACTAGCACACCAGCGGCAGCTGTGTTGGTTCGCCGGCACGCGATTATCGGTTCTTGGGCCAGTCAGAGCGATGATGCTGCTTGTTCCCTGGTAGAGCTCACCGACGCATCGGCCCGTGACGATGGCGGACCTGCATGAGGGCACTAATCACGGGAACGTGGGTCTGGGGGCCGGTATTTCTTGCCAACGTTTACAGAAAGACAAACTTCAGCAAAAGGTTTTCTTGTTCTTAGCAGCCACCATTGAACGACTTACACTGACCCGCTCAGTTGCTCGTCCACCTCGGCCAACCACAACAAGGGGTCTGGACGGACTATCTTTGCTCCCCAGAAAGAAAGGGCAGATACCGAAATTTCCCCCCCTATTCTAGTCATAGGTACTCTCTGCCTGTCTACTTGGTATTCGCTGTTTCCACCCAAGTAAACAGATATGGGAAATCCAAGACGGGCATCCTCAACAAGTTCCATGATGCCCTCTTTGACATAATTCTACCAGTCAGGAAGTCACGATACACATTTTCTTGATACAGGGACATGGCCGGATAGTTCGATTCCATTCAATTCAGTTGACACCAGAAACATCTTGGCCTTGTCTGCTGAGAATGTCATTTGGGTCATCCTTGGTCTGCACATGTCTTTGGCCAAGTGGCCAAAGGTGTGGTCTGCTTCAGACACTTCATCTGTGCCAGCTTGTCAGCAAACAGAGCCTTTCGAAAACCTTGACATCAGTATCAGTTTCAGTGTATGGATGGGCTTTGCTGCTCTCACCTTATAGCTGGAGCTCCAGCTAGCTGTGGTGTTGGAAGTTCAGATTCTGTCGTTGAAACATGTTTGGTCTGGACGTCGGTTTGCGCCGTTAACAGCCTTATCCCCGTCGGACCCGAGAGCGATTGGCTGTTGAGCAGCAGCCATTGATAGCAATCATGAACTTGCAGCGGTTAGTCTCGGTACTCAGGCATTTCCAGTCGAGCCAACAAAAAGATCTGCAGCTTCTGCTTTTCTTGGGATTATTGTGGCATGATTGCAAGCGTGCGTCATGAAGATTTCATCGTTGTTACCGAACAAAGGTGATTTCTCGGGGCCAAATGGGAGTCGAGACCCTGGGCTCGTGTGTCTAGGGCAGCATGGGGCATTTAGGGCTCCCCGTAGCTCCCCGCGCCCCGCAAATTCCCCAGATTCCAAGCGTGCCTGGCATCGAGTGACAGCTGTGATCCCCTTCCGAAATATCTTCGTCGGCGGCGGACGGCACCAATCAAACGGGAGAAAGCTCAGAGTCAACGGAGGCTGTCCCCGGTAGAAGTAGGCACACGAGCAGAAGAGCCGCGATTCTGAGCTCCACATTGTAACAAAGTCTATTTTGTCCTGTCTCGACATCATTCCACCATTCCACCATTCCACCATTCTGTATTTGCGCCGGCCAGCGCGGTTAACAGAGGCATTACCCCCTCGTTCTCGCCTCAAGCTTAGCCCAGCCAGCACAGCTCAGGCCAATTGCGTCCCCACGTGCGGCACCCACTCGCGCCGAGGTTTGCTCGACTCCTCCTTCTTAGTCGAGCACAATCGAGTCCAATCATGGTAGGGGCGCGCCCCGCCAACTTTTTTGATCATACGTCGCTGTGAAACGGGTGCTTTTGTGGTGGTGCGCGGGAGTGCCGCCTGGAATTGCGGAATTGGAAACAAGGTCCCCCGTCCAGCTCATGTGAACACATTTTGCGGAGCACAAAGGGACCAAACCGTCTCAGGGAAGTTGCCAAGCAGGGGAAGCTGCTGGGAGGAGCTCTATGGAGCTTGCGACTATCCGTAAGCACCGACATGTCCGTTGCTGTTGGGATTAACAGAGAGACAGACAGGGCCCCCAGATTTGAGCATATAAACTCTATCCTGCTCTGCCGTCATCCTGTTCTTTTTTTCTCCTCTCTCTTCATTTAACTTCTGTTCTCAAACTACTCCAAAGCTTACTGACGCTAGTCTCTCACCGTCATCTCTCTCTCACAAAACTTGAAAGCTACAAGAACAACCACTATCAAGACCCTTCACCACTATCACACAAATCACCAACACACAAACCAAAAAAAAAAAAAAAAAAAAACACACACAATGTCTTCCCCCCTCACCCCAGAGCAGCTCCGCCAGCTTTCCGAGCAAGCCCAAGAATTCCGCCCCGAGAATGCTTTCCGCCGGCCCTCCACCTTCCTGTCCCTCGCCCCCTCCACCTCGGAGTCCTACCCCCGCAACCAGCAGCAAAAGACAGAGTCTGCTGCCCCCCTCACAGCCGAGGCCCTCGCCGCAATTCCTGTTGTCCAGCCGCAGCAGCAAGATGAGCAGAAGCGCCGCGCCTCGAGCCTGAGCTCGGACGCATCCAAGTTCCGGTTCCTGAAGCTGGGACCCGTCCACTGGGGCGAGCACCAAGACGGCGTCAAGGAGGACTATTATGAGGTTGCTGTTGAGGAGTAATCTTTTCTCACGACAACGACACTTTCTCTTCTTTTCCACACGGTTTTAATTATCATTATTACTACGACTTTTTTTTTCCTCCTTTTTTTCATGACCAGTATTGAGCACAGCACGACAAGCACAAGCAAAAAAAGCATGGAGTTCAAGTGGGGAAACTGAGTTTTTTTCCATCAGCAAAAGGGCAGGCGGGCAAATTTGACAATATCTTTTTTTTATGGGAGGATAGATTGGAATCATATTTTTAGTGTCTAACATTGGTTATTGTTGGGTTTTGATGGCAGGATCTTAGGAAGTTCCTTTGCAAAAAAATTAAATTTGCCAAAAAAGTTACACCACACATTCATTGCCTCACACATGACATATTTTGTGCTATATGCTGAGTCCTTTTGATTCCCAACCAACACACGCACAAACAGGACTCCAAGCAAGCCAAGACGGAGACGGGAAGGGTGGATGGACGAAAGGAATGGAAGAGATTGATAATCCCAATTCCGAGAAGGAGGGATGGATGGGATGGGAGAGAACAAGATTCAGTATGGACAAGGGGGTTGAAAGGGAGGGGGGGGAAAGGGAGGGATTTTTTCCTTGGCAAGATCATATGCATGATGCATCTCTGAAGCGGGGATATGAGAGCGAGAGGGGAACATTTCTTGGGATGGGGTTGGTTACTACTGGCCAAGAGGTGCAGTAGTGTCAGTGAAATGGGTAGAATATCAAAACTTTTTTGTTGCTTCTTTTGTGTGTGCTGGTGGTGTGGCGATGTGGAAGACCAACCTAAGGCAGCCAGTGGATGATGCCCAAAGAGGGGGAGAAAGGAGGGGGGGGGAGTGGGGGGTTGTTGATGTTTGATACCTAGTAGCAACATGTAAGCAACACTTTCCCGAAAGGCCGGATTGGTTGGTTCTGGCCTCTTTACTTTTTCTGTTGAGAAAGGTCCGAGTAAACTGCGGATATGCCGGGGGGGAGGGAGGGAGATTAGTTCGTAGGTCCGCAGTATTTGCAGGAGGGCCTTGGTGATGTGTTGTGGCTCTTTTCTCTTCCGGACCTTCCTTTGCATCTTTAGGCCTCACCACCTTTCCCCGGACATCCCGCGCTACGCAAAGTACAAAATAAAAAATGCGGAGGTTAGCTCATGTTGGACAGGTAGTCTTACATCCCCTCCAGAAAATATGGAAGCGAGCGGTTGACAAGGCTCACTATGCTACTTTGACTCGTTTAAGTGAGGTACTATTACTTGATGGTTTCTTGGTACTTTCCTGGGGGGAATACGGGGTATGGGGGTTCGCGCCGCAAGTTGAGGCGTGGGGGTACAATGATGATGATGAGGGTTGATGATGAATGATGCCGAAAGAAAAGAAAAAAGCCAAGACCAAAACGGAGTTGTGTCTCTAAATTGATTTCATTATTTTTATTCCTATTGACCGATATTCAGTGAGGGTGTCTGGGAGAAAAGAGAGGGAGGGTTAGAAGAAGCTCTTTAAGGTATGTAGTGTTATGCAAGCCAAGACGGCTGGTGGCAGATCGCTACATGGCACTTGGGAAACCTGACAAGAAAGGCCGAAAGTGTGAGGAGGTGATTCTGAGAGGAGAAGGGGTTAAATTGTGAAGTTGCAGTTTCATTGACAAACAAATTGCCCATTATCGTCATATTGTCAGATTGAGGACAGCCTTGGCGAAGGGTTCATAACTGTCGGATTACCTATAAGTACTGTGCAGACTGGGGGTGATTGGTGTGGTGGAGCGAAGAGTGATTGTTTGGTGAAGAAATGGCAATAATCGCCACATATTGCTTATCACTGGGATCTACTGTGTGCCCATGTGAGCATGCTTCAAGTTGTGTCCCTGTCTCACAAGCTGCACTTATCCAAAGAACCGCTCCGTAGTGGTCGTCATCTTGTGTGCTTGTTGTGCCACTGTATCGTGACTCCCTGACTCGGATGACGAGCACGGTGATCATGGGAGGCGGCTGATGTCAGAAAACCACATGACTACTTTCTCAACTACACAAAATATCCAGATATCTTTCACAACACCCCCCTAGGATCCCTCACCCATTTCAAATCCCTTCTTTCTCGGCGGCGCTCGGCAGATCTTGATCAACGGCACTGGCCCGTCTTGGCAAAAGCGCACCAGTCTTGGCAGACCGGGAATGTCTTCTGCTTTCTCGGTGAATGCCGAAGCTTATCATGTTGTCTGATGCTCAGGAGAAGGGGTCTGGAGCTTCGACCTTTTTGATCCTGAACTGGGCTGAGTCGATACCGCATGCCTGAACTAGCTTCGGAATGTCAACTTCTGCCCAGTATGCCTTGTCGAAGCTGTCACATCGGCGTTTGCAACAATTTTCACCAGGCAAGTGCTTCAAAAAGCACATCGGAGGTTTATCCTCAGACTTCTCCCCCCAACCAACTTCCGGAGCGTGACACTGGCACCAGAAAGAAGGGTTGTCCGTCTTCCGTACTTTCATCGATGCCTTCTCCAGGTCGGGGTCCATCAGGACCACCAGGAGAGCTTTCATCACCGGATTTCCCGTCAACTCTGTCGTTCTTCGCGTGTCTTGTGGACGTAACCGAAAGCCCATCAGTGGTAGAGGCATCAGGTGTCTCGGGTTTTGATTTCCCAGCGACACCTCGACCTCAAGATTTCTGAGTCGACCATTCAATGCCATGTAGCCCAGCGCGGGTATCAATTCCTTTTCCATATGAGCACCAAGCCGCTCAATGCGGACAACGATGTGACGCAGCCTGAGCCTCGCGCCCTCGGTTGGTCCCATACCGCCAGCATTTTGTAAAGCACACCTTCCGAGTAAAAGCCTTCCCACCTTCTCTGGTCCCCAAACGAGCTTGTCATGGTAATGTTGTACTGCCAATTGCCTCCGCGGGCTGGCCAGGCGAACATGGAATTTGTTCCTCCCGTAGTAGACTTCACTTGCAACTCTGTACAGCTCTGCACACGCGAGCATCAGGTCAACAGGCGGCCCTGTCATGTATGGGTTGAAGGTCTGGGGGTCATGGAACAGTTCCCAAGAGGTTGGTTCAGGGACGCCCCGTGTGGTGATGTTTAGGTCATTGCGAACATATATGCCCCGGGGATGGAGGCAGACGTGCTCAATTATCTGCTCGCGGAGTTCTGGAGGCAGGTCGAAGAAGTAGTGAAACTTGTTCGTCGAGCTGTGGGCGATGTCTGCCTGTTGTTGATTTGTTATGGTGACATTGCTGGGCTCCATATTCCAGGGCAGCGTAAACTTGCCCTTGTCGAGAGAGAGCGACTCAACGCGGTCGGGTAGGCCTTGGTCAGACATCACGAAGTGCTGAAACAAGAACAACGATGTACTAAGTGAGGAAGGTTAAGGTAATGTGTTTGCTGAACCAACATTTCAGTTTGCGGGGATCTGAGAGCGGGGCGTCTGATGACAAACCGGGCTGAAGTAGGCTTTTTTGAGTTGGGTAGTGGCCGCCTCACACCACAGAAAACACCTGAAAAGCTCAACAATTGGAAGTGCTCGTATTGAACACAGAAATTGGCGCTCTTAGGCCATATCTCACCCTGGTGACCCAGATGGAGTGCATCATGCCAGTCTAATCGTCATGACGTTACATACTACTCAAGTATCACAGCGTATCTTATTTTATCATGAGGTGAAGAAAAAAATATCAGGGATTGAAAGAGACAGACTTGCATAAAACGTATCCTCATAAATTCTTTGAGGATATTTAAACGAACACTTCATGCGACGTCTCTTAAACACATCGACAAACCTTCGACACATACGAAAACTGACCAGACGCATATGAAGAAAAGCGCAAGATATGCTATATATATACAGATATGTTCCTAAATCAGATCCATACATTGGAATGATGGTAGGTGTCACGAATGAGACGCATAAGTAGGTCAAAGGCCAATACTATTGCCAGTCTATCAATGTAATCGTAAGATGAAGAAGAAAGGAAGAAGTGTGGGCTTGCAGCTCCATCTTTGTTGCCATACAACCCCGGTCGGAGCTCCGCTCCTGCACTCAACCCTAACCCTGTATTCTGTGTAATCCTGTCCTTCACCAAGCCGTGACAGTAGGAGTCCAGGGATACTCTCCTGAACACACTAAAAGTCCATCAGATACATGTTATACGGTGAAGAAGAGATAAGCTACACAAAACAACCTATCTTTATCTAGAACCGAGGCATGCAAGATGTATTGGAAGACCTCATTTAGACGAGCCAGCATCTAGAAATGTTCGCCAGACATATATGAAGGGGTAGATGACAGCGTGGTTTAGATACATAAAAGCGTTTCGAAATTGAGTTGACGTATTTTAAGCTAAGTATCAGGCCTTTATTACAAGATTAAGCACAGCGAGAATACCAGTAGACAAATATCGAGGAGTGAATCAAGGTAAATTCTATCTCAATAAAGGTCTCCTTGGATGACATAGACGCATATGAAGCGTTTCAGTACGCCTCCTTTTTTATTTCTCAACACGTTAAACAGCTCGCCAGACACATATCGAGATTGCAATGACGTGTTGTTTGCTTAAACCTACGCATGCTAGAGATACTGTAGCGCCCCATGGGTATCCTGGGACACATATAAAGGAGTTCTACAGGCACATGAAAGATACCCAGATGCGTTTTAGGGAGACGTCAACACATAAGTTGAAGTCTTGAGGGCGTGTAGAAACTATGATGACGCCTATCTGTATGCAAGCAAGGCATCGAGAGATAGTGACGAGGCATCCATTGGGGTTGTCGAGGCCTCTCTGCCATCTATCAACACCTTAAGCAGAACAACACATGCCTATGCTAGTTTTCGACAGGCCTTTGGCTAGGAATTGAAGGCTTCATTTGCATCAGTCAACAGGCCTTGAAGGTGGAAAGAGACGTCGACCGTGTCACTTTACGCCCATGGGCCGGGACGATAGGCCTCCTCGAAAAGATCGTAGGATGTAAGAAAGATAGTGGCGTGGTTGCCTTGGAGACTTTGAAACCTTTTTACAAACAGCAATGGCACAAAACAAACCCGAGCAGCGGTCAAAGGCAACATGATAGCCATATTCTTCCACAATGTACACATGATGAAACACAAACACAGCAATTGCAACGAGAAGCTCAATGGCATCAACAAACAAATCAAACATTTGGTCATCACTATACTTTTTGGTGAACCTCCCTAGTCTACATGCATGGCGCCAAAGAGATTCGGGTCGTAAGAAGAAAATAAAAGAGGAAAAACACCCCAGTCGTTGCAATCTTTGACATCCTCCTTTTGCCTAAGACGATGGCTCCGCAGCGAAATGCAATTCGAAGCCTGGATCCCTCTAACTTTTTTGTGTCCCGCTCCGCGAAACGACATGGAAAGACGCCTCCCGTCATACCGAAAGGGCCCTAAAACGGCGGGCCCCGCTTTGATGATCCAGACCGTGGCTTCATATCCCGTCCCAAATGCGCCCGAAAACCTAGGTGAAAAGGCCCACCAAACAACCGATCACTCGTTAAAGCGTAGAAATGACAATTTACCGGGAGGACATAGCCTTGGTAACGAGGCGCTTGAGGGCAAGCTCCTTCTTCTTGAGGTCGTCAGCAGTGGAGTCCTCAATCTCGAGCTGGCCCATAGCCTCGCTAAGGGACTGCTCGATCTTGTCCTTCTGGCCACGCTTGAGCTTGAGGGACAGAGTTGGGTCGGAGATGATCTCCTCAACGCGGTTGATGTAGGACTCGAGCTGCTGCTTGGCCTCGAAGCGCTTGCTGAAAGCCTCATCGTTGGTCTTGAACTTCTCAGCCTCTATAGAAATTTGTTAGTTTCTGATATCCAAGTATTCTGCAGTCTGAATAGGACTTACCAGAGATCATGTTCTCAATCTCAGCGGAAGAGAGCTTGCCGACAGAGTTGGAGATGGTGATGTTAGCACTGCGACCGGAGGTCTTCTCAGTGGCGGTAACCTTGAGGATACCGTTGACATCGACCTCGAAGACGACCTCAAGGACGGGCTCGCCAGCCTTCATGGGAGGGATAGGAGCAAGGGTGAATTCACCCAGAGAGGTGTTGTCCTCGCAGTTGACACGCTCACCCTGGTAGACGGGGAACTGAACGGTCTGCTGGTTGTCGGCAACGGTGGTGAAAGTCCGCTTCTTGATGGTAGGGACAGTCTGGCCACGGGAGACGACGGGGGCGAAGATGTTGCCCTCCATGGCGACACCAAGGGAGAGGGGAACAACATCCAAGAGGAGGAGGTCGGAGGTCTCGGCAGAGGTGGCCTTGCCGGAGAGGATACCAGCCTGGACGGCAGCGCCGTAGGCGACGGCCTCATCGGGGTTGATGCTCTTCTCGAGCTTCTTGTTGTCGAAGAACTCGCTGAGGAGCTTCTGGATCTTGGGGATACGAGTGGAACCACCGACGAGGACGATCTCGTCGACGGCGCTCTTCTCGATAGCAGCATCCTTGAGGACCTGAGCGACGGGCTCGAGGGTACCGGCGAAAGCCTTGGAGTTGAGATCCTCGAAACGGGCACGAGTGATTTGCATGTTGAAGTCCTCACCATCGAAGAGAGAGTCAATCTCAATGGTGGTCTGGGCACCGCTGGAGAGAGTACGCTTGGCACGCTCGCAAGCAGTTCTCAGGCGGCGGAGGGCACGAGCATCACCGGAAAGATCCCTATAAGCCAGTTAGAAAATTATATCAAGGCAAACTCAAGAAATGGGGAATCAACGACTTTTTAGTTTTTCTCGTGAACTCTTTCTTGCAGTAGTCGAGGAGGTTGGTATCGAAATCTTGACCACCAAGATGGGTGTCACCAGCGGTGGCCTTGACAGTGAAGACACCACCCTGGATGTTGAGGAGCGAAACATCGAAAGTACCACCGCCCAAATCGTAGATGAGGACGTTGCGCTCCTTGCCGGACTTGCCAGCGCCGAGACCGTAGGCAATGGCGGCAGCAGTGGGCTCGTTGATGATACGGAGGACGTTGAGGCCGGAAATGGCACCAGCATCCTTGGTGGCCTGACGCTGGTTGTCGTTGAAGTAGGCAGGCACGGTAATGACAGCCTTCTCAACCTTCTTGCCGAGCTTGGCCTCAGCAATCTCCTTCATCTGTATTTTGAAGTTTGGTTAGCACCTTCCCGCTGTTGCCTCAAATCCAGGGGTTTATACGCACCTTGACGAGGACCATGGCGGAGATCTCCTGGGGGGAGAAAGTGTGGGTGCTGCCGAGGTACTCAACGGAGACCTTGGGGTTACCCGCACCATCGTCAACGACCTTGAAGGGCCACGACTCCATATCCTTCTTGACGGTCGGGTCCTCGAAGCGGCGACCGATGAGACGCCTGCGCAAACATTGTTAGTCCACTGTTGCCGCAAAAAAATATTTCTTTCCCGGGGTGAGTCGGAAAGAGGGGTTAAAAGCACGTACTTGACATCGAAGACGGTGTTGACGGGGTTCATGGCAGCCTGGTTCTTGGCCGCCTCACCGATCAGACGCTCCTCAGGAGTGAAGGAGACGAAAGAAGGGGTGGTGAAGCTACCCTGCTCGTTGGCGATGATCTCAACATTGGTACCCTCGTACGTAGCAACGCAAGAGTAGGTGGTACCTATTTTCCGAAAGAAAGTTTTTTGTTAGCGATTACCCCTCGCACACCAAAATTATCGATTCTGTGGGTTTGTTCGCAGAGCGCGCGGGGCAGCGGTGATGAGGACTGCTTACCGAGATCAATGCCAATGGCACCGTCATAAACTTCGTCCGCCATTTTGAAGGATGTGTGGTTGATGAAGGGAAGTTTGTGAGGGAGAGCTGAATCTGGCGCAAAGAAAGGAAACCCGATTGCAGCGTGGGGCAGCAGGAGGGTTCTTAAATTTTCACAGATTTTTCGGTTGCGTCGAACTTTTTTTTCGTTCCCGCCAAGCCACGCCTCCTGCCCCACCCTCTTCCCACATCCAGTTAGAAGACTGAGGGGCCAACCTGGGAGATAACCTTATCAGCTCCACCCCGTGATAATACACGTGACGCAAGTGGTTGCAGAGGTGGGAGGACCCTGGCCAGCAGGGGCGCTAAACTGACAAGAGGTTTGGGCGAGCGCCCGCCGCCCGCCATCACTGAATTTGCGACTGACGATTTAACAAACCTCTCCAACGACGCTGCACAACCGTACACGCCCTGACCTTTGCCTGGAGCAGAGTCGAGCTTTCCTTCCACCTTACGACCAAAGCGCTACTTGCACCTGCTCCCGGCGGTTAATTGAGCCTTTTTCCTCTTCTCAACTCGACAGGAGAACCCAAGTCGCATCTCTGCGAATCCCTCCCACTCAAAAACCTGACGCCAAAAACCAACGAACTGCGGGACGCAATCTTTGTTGCCCTGTGGACCCCTCAACCCAACTCCAAACCTCACCTCTCCATTTCCCGACACGGCAGTGTTTCGCATCGACAAGTCGTCGCTCCACACACGCACATAAACCCTCACCATGTCGGACCAGGTCGATCTTACCACCATCCCCATCTCCCCCGACGGCGGAAACAAGCCCGAGGGCGCTTCCTCCGAGGACAACGACAAGACCGTCACCGTTTTCCACGACAAGGACAACTTCAATGTCAAGCACCCCCTCTCTAATAGGTGGACACTCTGGTTCACCAAGCCTGCCAGCGGAAAGGTTGGTATTCTTTGGGTGCCCCGCACCTGCACGAACAGTCTCTCGGCTCAGCTGCTAACCGGGCGATTTAGGGCGACAACTGGAACGATCTGCTCAAGGAAGTGATTACCTTTGAGTCCGTTGAAGAGTTTTGGGGTGTCTACGTATGTTGATGGAACCTTTTGTTTCTTCGTATCTGTGACTGACTGTTGTTCCACTACAGAACAACATCGCTCCTGTTTCCGAGCTTGCGCTCAAGTCCGATTACCATCTTTTCAAGGAGGGTGTGCGGCCCGAGTGGGAGGACCCCCAGAACAAGCATGGTGGCAAGTGGTCGTATCAGTTCAAGGAGAAGAGAAACATCAGCATCGATGACCTCTGGCTGCACACCATGCTCGCCGCCATTGGCGAGACCCTGGAGAACGAAGAGGACGGCGAGGTCATGGGTGTTGTTGTCAACGTGCGCAAGGCCTTCTTCAGAATCGGTGTCTGGACCCGCACCACCGGCAGACACGTGCCGGGCCGTGGTGACGGTGACGTTGCCGGTGGCAAGGGCCGCTCTCCCGAGAAGGGCAAGGAGATTTTGATGACAATTGGCAAGCGGTTCAAGGAGGTCCTTAGACTTCCTGCTACCGAACAGCTCGAATTTTCTGGCCACACTGATAGTGCTCATAGCGGTAGCACTCGTGCCAAGGCGAAGTTCGTGGTGTAAGTCTGGGGAATTGGTCATTTGCTAGAATATGTCGAAGCATGCATACGCCTTGATATTGGCTCGCCTTTCCGGGAGCATATCATGCCAGCCGGTCTTTATTGGCAGGCCGGTGCATGATGGAATAAGAAATAAACACAATGAGACGACAAATGGGCGGATCTCTTTAATTCCATTGCGAAAAGTTGGTCATTTCATTTTACGTCGAGGGTGCAAAGGGGGACAGCTCTCAGGACTGCTCATGGTTTATTCACTACTAGGACGTTATCTGCGATTTTGCAAGGCGTTTTAACAGTCGGGAGTCAATGTATCTTAGCTTTTAGAGTCAATATCATGCAATCTTGCTACTATTGGTACTCAACTCTACACGGTCGCAACCGGTAAGAGGTAAAGAGGTGTGCCGGCAACAACAATGCCTTGTCGAATGAGGGTGATATTTTGGGTAAAAATAAGCTGTGGGCTTCTGAATTTCATTCCAATGAGGCTGATGCATGGGGCGAAGACAAATTGGAGTCTTTGGCCTTTGTAGAACTAGTAGCTCTTGTTCAGGCATATATCCGGGCATACACGTGTTAGTGTTCTAGGTCACTGTTTGATCCCCTATCGAATGTGTTTAATTATGGCACAAAGGAGGCCAATCTCTCCAGCTGGATACGTTGAGTCCGCCAACCGCCCCCCTTTTTATTTTTATTTTATTTCTTTGTAGTGGAATTACAAATGTTCACCCAGCATCAACTCGGCAATTCCCACCATCCTTGAGCAGGACAACGATAGCCTCACAATACCGTTTGTGTTGAATAATTCTAAGACGAAGAGCTTTATAGATAATACTTTATTGTAAGGCTCCAAGGCATAACAAAAGGTTACCTCCAAAATAGGGACTCGATGTTCGAACCGCCACCCTGATACCTGTGACGGCCACCCGCTAGCAGTGCATTAACCATTGAGAAAACCTTCCAAAAGGAATGCCAGAATAACAAGATCGACATCTTGTTACCTGGATGCACTATATGTAGTGTATGACGGGCACAGCCACCGTCACAATACCTACCTAGTAAAACGTACCTCATGGGTAGCGAGGACCGTTGAAAAACACCAGCTCAAGCCGATAACCATGACTCGAACCAAAAGAGACAGAAAGAATGTACACTCTCAGCATTAGTTCTAGCATTAACATGTACACATTCCCTCTACCCCCTACCCCCCCTCCCGCCATAAGTCTATATGATAGGAGAAGAATCTATGCCTACCCATTTCTATCTTTTTTCCCTTCTTTTCCTTCTTTCTCTCCATCTTACATCTCATCCCCACTAAACTCCTCCCTAAACACCTCCTTCACCAGTACCTTCTTGTTAATCTTTCCCATCGCGTTCCTCGGTATCCCTTCCACCACCCTCAGCACCTGCGGGATCTTGTAGCCCGCCAGTCTATCCTTCAACGCCCTCCTCATCTCCAACGGCGACCACTTCCCCTCCTTACAATGCTCCTTATCCAATATCACCACAGCACCCACCTTCTGCCCCCACCTCCCACTCGGGACCGCTAGCACCGCCACCTCTGCCACCTGAGGCAAGGAAAGCATCTCCCTCTCCACCTCTAGCGCAGAAACCTTTTCCCCTCCCGACTTGATGATATCCGCCGATTTCCTCCCCAAGATAAAATACATATCCCCCTTTGCCCACTCCCTTTGCGACTTCGACTCGCTTTTCCCCGCCTTTTCCGGACCGGGCCTTCGGACGGCTACATCACCAGTCTTGAACCAGGGGCCCCGCCCATCTTTTCCTTCGACAAATTCTTTTTTGGTGGCCTCTTCGTTACGCCAGTACTCGGCAAAGATCGTCGGTCCTCGCAGCTGTATCTCACCCACTCTCTCTCTACCGGTTTCAAGGTCCTTTTCTTGACCCTTTTCAATCACTTGGTGAGTGTCCACGTCTACGAGGCGGGCTTCTACTCCTGGGAGTGGCCAGCCGACGGATCCGTCGACTCTGTCGTTTGGATCGAGGCCGCAGGAGAGGGCCATGCCGACTTCTGTCATGCCGAAGCGCTCGAGGAGGATGTTGCCTTTGCTTAGGTCTGCCCAGGCGCGTTTGATAGGTGTGGGTAAGGCGGCGGAGCCGGAGATGGTTAGACGGAGGTGGGGGGGGGAAATAGATTCTCTGGCGGCATCTTGAAGGTCGGTGGGGAGGGTTTTGAAGGTGGAGAGGAGGCGGGAGTAGATTGTTGGGACGGCGGTGAGGAAGGTGATTTTGGACTGCTGTTCATTGGGGTTGGAAAACGGGGCGGCGAGACGCTTCCAGACTGCGTCGGCGTTGAAGGGGTAGAGGAACTCGACTGTGCTTCCAGTGAATAACGGAGTAAAAATGGCGTTAATGGTGCCGTGGATGTGGTGGAGAGGAAGCAAATGGAGGAGGTGGTCGGACGGGGCGTATTCCCAAGCTTGGATGAGGGAGCGGGCTTGCGCTGTCATGGCGGCTTGGGGGATGAGGACGCCTTTCTGGGAGGGGGGATTAGTTTGGTGTAAAATTCGGGGTAGATTTGTTGGAGGACGACTTACAGGTCGGTTGGTGGTACCAGAGGTGTAGAGCATCATACCGGCGGATCCGGGCCCAGACTTGTCAAGTGTGACCTTCTCGTGGGCTCCCCCACCCTGAAACTTGTCAAGCTGGAGGAACGTTGGTTGGACATCTAGCTCGGTCTTGAGCACCTCTTGAGCTTTCGAGGCAAACTTGGCCGTTGACAACAACATCAATGCCTCACTGTGATTCAGGATGTACTGAAGCTCCGAGGCAGGGAATGCTGGAGACATCGGCACTGCAATGGACTTGGCCGCAAGAATGGCCAGGAGAGTAACTTAAACAATAAAATCAGCCCTGTGAACTTGCTAGTGTTCGGGGACGTGCAATTGGCTTACCCACATAGTCGTAGCTGTTCTCGGCCAAGAAAGCAATACGCTCGCCTTCGAGGTCGTCTCTTCCGGCGCTCTCATAGAGACGATTCCTGGCCTTGGCTACATCTCCCAGCAGCTCGCCATACTGGAAGCGCCGGCCGCTCTTGGAGTGAATGACAACAGTAGATTCCGGGTTGTGGCGGGAGATTGCCTCGAAAACGGGCAGCTTGGGCAGCGTCGAAACCATCCTGAGGCTTGTAAAAGACGAGGATATCCTGTAACGTTGTGAAGTTAAACTGACGGGAGCAGGTATCCGAACACCAAAGCTCCTGCCGAGTGTGCGGGCAAGAAACATAGGAAACGAGGGGGGGGGGGGGGGGGTAAGTAGCGGCGGGGCAAAGAGAGGAGGATCCGGTTTATAAGTTCCTGAAACCTGGACTGAATGTTACTAGTCCGGATACGCAGGTCGGTGGAATAGGAAGGCAGAGCTTCACACCCACCACACGGGATGTAGCAACGGCTCGGCTGCCGGTAGCTATGCAACAAGAGGTGCTTTCTGTGTCTCTCAGTGGGCGGCTGTCCCGTAACAAGCGTATCAAATTGTCAGAATTCACCGGTTTTTACAGGGGTGGCTAAATCATTGGCACAGCGGGCGAATGGCCTGGATACTGCGAGGGTGTGTGAGAGACGGGGCGACGGCGGTCTGGTCTGAAGCCGAGTCCGACAGCACGCTTCCTACTTCTTTCTCCGGGCAGACCCGCAGAAATTGTGGAGCATATGGGAAGGGCCGCGGGGCGGGATGATGAAGCTTATGGACAAGTTGAAGCCTTAAGTCGCCGCCCGGAAAGCCAAATTCTTGCTCGGACATTCTGTTTCTTCAGTGGAGACGTGGGGAACCTCCTTTGCAGTAACGGTGCTTCCAATTGATTTTTTTTTGGCTTTGCCATGCGCTGGAATCAGCATCCCACCATCAATGCTCATCCCCTGCAGCAGACGGGACAGGGGTTAGTATTCTGGGGCTAACTCCCATTGGTCCCTAGGCTGGGGGTTGCCCCACGTTTGTACCGGCGATTCGATTTCCAGCTTGGAATCGACCGAACGACAACACCACCTTCTGATTGGCATTTGGGAAGTATTTCGCACCTGACGTCTTGTCTCCCTGCAGCACACCACTCGTAATCTCCTGTCTATTTCGCTCCATGTTGCGCCGAACCGCCTTGAGCCATCTGTCGAGAGCCTTTCGCCGGCCGCTTTCCGCCATGGCATCATCAGAGACTCCTGTCGAGGATGTGATCAGGGAGAAGGTACATATATACCTGCCTGCCAATATTCTGTCCGGCTCCTTGTTATTAGTGTGCCGAGCTATGGAAAGCTGACTTGCTTGTCTTGTCCACCGCTCCAGATCTCCGCTGCTCTCCAGCCCACCACCCTCGAAATTCACAACGATTCCCACCTTCACTCCCACCACAAGGCTATGGAAGGTAGCACTTCAAAAGAGACCCATTTCAGAGTAATCATAACCTCCGAGGCTTTCCGCTCCAAGATGCAACCTGCCCGCCATCGTCTGGTGTATTCGTTGCTCAAGGATGAGATGGCACGGGACGGTGGTATTCATGCTCTCCAACTACGGACGCTGACGCCTGAAGAGGAGGAGAAGCGGCGTGCTCGAGAGACTGGGGAACGGTAGATCACAGCAGCACATAACACTTCTAATGTGACACCAGAAGAACGAACTGGGAGATGTAAAATAGAAACTTGATACCCTTTTGCGACGAATTCCATGAAATATTGGATGATTACGTATTGTATTACCCGTGCCGTCCAGTTTGACAGCTAACCTGGTATCTCATGTACATCTATTCCAACTGAGATGCCGTATTTACACGACAGATCTGACTTGCCTGCCCTTGTTATGCTGAGGGCCCCAGACCCCTGCCAAAAAAGTTGCAAAACACTGTTGCTGTACTGACTGCTGTTCCTCGGAATCGGCAATTCCTTCCCATGGCCTTTTGATGCCTCCGACAGAATTCTCGTTTGATAGCCTGTACCCGATACGGGACTTATCAATACCAACAGCGGCTTGTTCAAGAGTGCCCTCTGCACTACTCTGCAGAGATGGACATGGTGCCTGATCATCCACTACTTGTTCGTCCGGTTGCCTTTCCACCGGCCCCATGGCATCGTCCCCATGGTCCCAAACGGAATTACCAGATGACTCCATTTCCAGGGACGGAAAATCTACCTGCGTCTCAAACCGTACACTCGACGATGAGAGTCTTGACGTGGACACACTGACCGGCCGCATACTCTGGGTATGAGACTGGCGAGCCAAGCCAGAAATGAATCTCGTAGCTGGACCAATAGCCCCCGTAGACCGATGGTTGCTCGTTCGAGGATGTGTCTCAAATGGCGGGTCTTCTGCCGTGGAGATTGGGTCAGAGGCCAGCTCAGCCACGTGGATCGAGGATCTCGTTGCTATGTTGGAAGGCCTAGCCGAGGAGAAACGGCCCCAAAGAGGGCTTGAAACTTGATTTTGCTGTACATTCTGCTGTCCAGAGTTCGCTGGGGCGGGTGTTGAAAATGTATTCGATGTGTGGGTCTGCTGTATATTCGGCTGCCAGATATTAGCGTGAACCGGTGTTGACTGTGCTTCGATGGCGACGACCTTATCCGGATACCGATGTCGAATATCTTTGAGACTCTCGCTCGAAAGAACTCCTTTCATGTAGATGGGTCGCGGGACATTTTCGCAATACCACTCCCAAGTAGTGAGCGGCCTTTGGTCGTCCCTGAGATGTTCGATATACTCCAGGTAGTCTCCTGAGAAAACACGGATGTAGTCATCCAGTATGTACTGTGGGACCGTCTTCTTTTTCTGAAGAGGAATTAGAGAGAGAACTCCACGGACAAAGTCACCCAGACTACCGTCATAGTCTGGATAAGTCTCTTTGAAGACGTTAAATGGGTCTTGGGAAGCTGGAACATTTGGTGAAGGCCTCTTAGAACTACCGCTTGATCCTAGCAGGCCACCACCACGCAGAACTATACTGGGAACAGCCTGTTGAATAACTGCCTGTGGACGAATGGCTAATGGACTGGCTGTTACTGAGGAACTGGGTGGTATTGACGAACTGGCTGGTTGTGGTGGGCTGACTCGCTTCGGTAGTGAGAGAATTGATGGCCGAGTCAAATGCATGCTAACCTCCGCCGGGTTGAGGCTAGCTGCAGCATTTTTAATAAGTCGCCGACGCTTCGGCTTGGGTGGCGAGCCTATAGCAGGGGGCTCGGGATACGTCGATGGTATAACTTGTCCTGGCGGAGGCGTGGGCCCGGGGGAAATATGAATTCTTGAGGCTTGGGGTTCAGGCTGCCTAGCATCTGTATGGATAGGAGCCTTGGGGGCTTGGATCTCTGGTTCTTCTCCAGAGGAGTCGATACTGCTTCTAGGTAATGAAAGTTCAACTACTGCAGCTAGCTGGGGCTCCTTTGTGCGTTGAGGTGTTGGCGTAGGTGACGATGGCGCTGCGACTGCAGGTCTATGCCGAGAACTCCGGGAACTTGCTCTGACATGATCTGAGACCTTGGATGGTATCTGGGGCGAGCTATAGGCATCAGTTCGGCCGAGAAACTTTCCCTGATCTTTCGGAACCTGTAATAGCTGGTGAGATATTGTGGTGGTGTGATCACCCAGCAAACTGGATGACCAAGTTCGGAAGGGGGTTGCTGGTAGCGGGGATTCCACTGCTGGAGATCGATGTTGAGTTTCTGTACAGCTAGCTTTGACCTTGTCCAGAATCAGGGCCGGAACATGAGGCTTGTGCCAAGCATCATTCCGGTTAAGTAACTCCTCTTGGTCTTTGGTGATCTCGACAAAGCGGCGGGGTATTTTTGTGGTGTTGCTGCCAAGCAGGCTGGGAGACCACGTTTGAAAGGGACTGGCCATGTTCCTTAAGAGCGTGAATGCTGAGAAAATTGATGACTTTGTATGATCATGGTAAGAACTTGCAGAGCTTTGTACTTCCAAAACCGGAACAATACTAGGTAACAGTGTTGCAGGAACAATCAGCTCGGCGAAGTTCAGAGTAGGTCGAGCATTGGACGCGCCCTCAAAGAAACGCGTCTGACAGCTATCTTCACACTGGCAGAGCGGTTGGGTGACACCAACTCACATGAGCTGCCCCACATTCAGGTCCCCCACTTCAACTAGACCCCTCATCCAAAGAGGAGTTGCAACGTCGCTTGCTAGAGTCAACCACCATCTGTTAACACTGTTAGGAGATAAATACTTGATAATCTGCTAAGCCACCCACCAGTGTAACACCAAATTTTTATCCAGTGACCTGTGCAGTGACGACATGCCCCTCAAGGGTCCTGCAGCAGCCTGACACGGCAACGATCATCCCGCTTCCAGGCTGCATCTCAACCGAACCTCAATCCAACCTCAGCATTGCATTGTGGTCTTGGAGCTGTGATCTCAGTCGAACTTCCTTATTATAAGTTGATGATGGGTCTCAGATGGCTTGATCTCTGGTAGTCAATCAGCAAGCGCATCGTTCGTTTCTGTCGTCTAGCTTAGTTCAGGTAACGGCGCCCAACGTCATCTACATCTCGCTTCGCCAGAGTCTCGAACCAACACGGCCCACCTTCAATCATTTCCACCTCTGACCACCGCATCCAGCTGTTACGATAGAGCCGATAGAGCCGTTCTCCTCATTTTTCGTTCCTATAGCAAGCACCGTTGTGTCAGCTCCTTTGAAGCATGCGCTTTGTCTCTGGCCGGACCAACCATCCATTCGCTTCACCCTGATCGAAGTCAACTATCAATGTGATGGCCAGCCAGAATGGTCTTCGGCCCCCCTCCCTAGCCCCGCCGGTCCCTGCGTCCCCAGCCGGCTCCCGAAGTCGTCGTGGTTCTCTGGTTTCTCCCACATTGTCTACCTATGCCGAAAGAGAACAGCTCTCACTCGCGCTCGACAAGATACACACCTCAGCTAGCCAGTCGGATGTCCTCACCACATTCAATGATTTCGCACCTCCCCCAGGTAGCCTTCCAGCTTCGGATAAGCAAGGAACTGCTGGCGAGATTGTACAGCAAGGGCTGAGCGGCTTATATAGCAGGATAAAGGAGGCTGTTAGTGGCGTGGGCAAGAGCTCTGCTCAGGAGGTGGACGATGCCGACAGCTATGATGGAGCATCCAGGAGGAGCTTGAACGCCGCAAATGCTGTGCCGAGGGGGGACAGCGGTGTAACAAACGCAACTTTCAATTCTGCCGTCTCTTCTGATGCTACGGCGGCATCTGGCTTGTCTTCTTCGGGTCTGGCCACAGCGACGACTGACTCTCTGTCGCCGGCCGTACAGTCCTCCAAGGCCTCCTCTGTCACGACAGCATCGACATCGAAACACCTACCTCTGGGTGCTCAGAGTCTTCCAAAGATCGCCGTGGCTGCCACCACGACAAATACCCCTGCTATGCCGGTTGTATCAACGGGTTTCGCCGAAAGTGATACTGCCCGTGGTACAACGACCCGTGAAGAGCTACCCAGCCGTGGCTCAGGACGGGGGAGTATAAGTAGGCTAAGTGAGGTGGGAAACAGCCTGCTTCTGGCTGGGAATGGAAGCTTAGACAGTGTGGCCACCAATGACAGAATCATGATCCCAGGGCGAGCTAGGCGAGAAGACGCCCCGAGTCTTGATGGGAGCGGAGATACCCCCCGTAGTCCGACACAAACGACAGCAGAAACACGCCCTTCATCACTTAACAGGGACAGGGTTACCCCAACTGAGGTGATGAGACGGCCAGCAGTGATTGACCGGATTACCTTTACAAAGGGCAGTAGCCATTCGAGATCCTCTTCCATGGAACCCGGGACTGCTGAGGCTAGCCCTATCAGCACCTCAGCTCATAGCACGGTGTACCACGATTCCTTCAGACATCACGAGAGGCCACAGAGACTTCAGTCAGGTGTCATGAGAATACCCGGGACTACCGCCAACGAGGGTGCCCCCGAAATGGTCAACGCGAGATTGGAGCGAATGCGAAAGCAGGTACTAAGTAAGGAGTTTTGGATGGCCGATGAGACTTGCAAAGAGTGCTTTTTGTGTGGGACACCTTTCTCTGCTTTTCGAAGAAAACACCACTGTCGGACATGCGGGTGCATCTTTGATTCTAAATGCACGTCCAACATCTCTGGAACAAAGTTCGGCGTTCAAGGCTCTCTGAGAGTTTGCAAAACGTGTCTCAATGTTATCAATCGTCGGTACGACAGTGGCTCAGATGATTCAGCCGACGAATCTTATCTTCCAGCTATCTTTCGAGCCAGCCAACCAAAGCCCGCAGCCGCAGCTCTCAAACAAAAGGGCGATGATGAGGCAAGCATTTCGGAGAGAACCGAGCAGGCTGACCACACCCGAAGTGCGACTACTCCAATGATGGCAATTCCAGCAACCAGGCGTGTTGGGACAAGCAACCGAAATTCTGCCATCTTGGAAATCGACATGCCACAACTGAGTCGGCCGAGCTCATCGCGCTCACTCAAATCGTTGTCAACAAGTCGTCCGCAGTCATCGGGGCATCGCAGACACCACTCCAAGCACAATTTCTTGACCAGGCTCAAGGGTGCACCCGATGAAAGAGCACCGTTCCGCAAACCAGCCGGCGACGACCCAGGAACCAAGTCAAACGCCAATGCTTTTCATGCCGATAATATCATCGACCCAGAACTGGCAGACTACATGTCTGATGAATCCAGTGAGGATGAGCAACAAATGGGCAGCATTTTTGCGACTATGAACAGCCGTGATTTCCAACCCGCAAGCCTCGACCCCGATCGATCAAGCTTCGGCACCTATCTTGGGGCAGGCAGGAAGCACCGATTACGCCATGGTGAGAAAAGCACCAGCGGTCTCAGCTATACCGGCCGTGGTTTTGATGATGGAGTTGGCGGTGCTGGCGGCAGTAGTGGAGGTGGTTTGCAGAATTTATCAATCCATGCACGACCACCTCGAAGAAGGAATATGAGCATTGCAAGCATTAGCGCCCATCATTTGCGATCACCGCGCCCCAAGTCGGCCATCATCAAGGGCAATTCTGCTTCGACTGATGCCCTGTCTATTTTTGAGAGCGGTGTTGAGAATTCAGGATCGAAGCGGAAAGATGCGACTCGCGAAGGCAAGCTTTCTGAGGAGGGTCTTAACCCAGCAAGCTTGCAGCACGTAAAGAGACTTTTCCGACAACTGTTGGATGATTCCGAGATACCCAACCCGGCCAGTTGGGAGCGGGCTCTTATTCCCATTCTTGACAAGTGTGCCGATGATGTCGACCCCGACATTCGCAATGGAGATGACATGGATATTCGACATTGGGTCAAGCTGAAGAAGATTCCAGGGGGTAGACCGAGTGACACAGCCTACGTTCACGGAGTTGTCTTTACCAAGAATCTTGCACTCAAGAGCATGCCCCGCAAGATCCGAAACCCCCGGATCGTCGTCATCACCTTCCCACTCGAGTATCAGCGCCATCCAGAGCAGCATTTTATGAGTTTGCAGCCCGTTATTGAGCAAGAAAAGGAGTATCTGAGAATGGTCGTCAACCGGATCCTCAACCTTGAACCACATGTGCTGCTGGTGGAAAAGAGCGTTGCCGGGGTGGCTTTACAATATCTGTCAGAAGCCAACGTCGCCGTTGCTTACAATGTCAAGCCAACCGTCATTGAGGCTGTTTCGAGAATCGTCAACATGCCTGTCATTTCGTCGATGGACATGCTGAGCCTCGGTGCTCGGGTGGGTACATGCGAGAGCTTCGAAGTCAAGACATATGTCAACCACGGAATAAAAGGCAAGAAGAAGACGTACATCTTTCTCTCGGGATGTCCCAAAGACCGTGGCTGCACCATCGCCCTGCGTGGGGCTTCCACCCAGATACTGTCTCGTATGAAGCGCATCACCGAGTTCATGGTCTATGTGGTCTACAACCTAAAGCTGGAATCATGCTTAATGCGCGACGAGTTTGTACAGATCCCAACAGAAATAGCGTCTGTCATGCCGTCAACGCTTGCATCACGACAGCCCACCGATGACAGTCTCCTGATCTCTCCTGGGTGCGCCCCTGATCCGAGTAGCCAGCGCCCTGCTATTCTCATTACATCCCAGAGCACCGGGGAGGAGAATCTGTTGCAGCAGGCTCAGGTCAATCATGTAGCTGCTGCCGAACAGGAACCGACTGCAAACACAACTAGCACTGAACTTGAAATTCAGCCGCCAACCGATGCCGCCCAGAAACTCGTATCGTTGCACGAGTCTCATTCGCATGTCCAGGTGCCCGAGGATGTACCAATGCCAACCTTTTACAGCGACATGGTGGCCAAGTATGAAACTCGAATTCTTTCAGCGTCGCCGTTTGTCAAGTTCACACAGCCCTACCTTCTTATGAAAGCGCGCGAACAGGAGAGGCGCTTAGTCTACTTACGGCGCCTTCGCGACCAAGATATTGTTGAAGACCCCGAAGAGAACGAAAAGCCAAGGCCACTGCGCTTTCAGCTCATCAAGCCAGAAATGGTGCACGAAATCGGCCAAAAAGCTCCTCGAAAGGTAATGGAAGTTCTGCATGCAGTTCACGATGTTGAGTACGACAAGGCTTTGCACAACTACCAGACGCAGTCCCGACAGTGGGAAACGTACATTCAGGACAGCCTTGATCTCTTTGACCCTTACTCTCATCAGAACATTGTAGTGCTCTACTCGGTCACTTGCACAGAAACCAAGATACCGTGTGTGGAGCCTGGCCTGGTCGCCATCGAGTTTTACAATGAACATCCTGATACAAACGGCAGCATGGATCAAGATTGCACCCTAGGGCAGTACATCGAAGATATTTGCGAAGGTTCCAATATGGTGTGTCACGCCAACGGCTGCGACAGGAAGATGCTTGACCATCATCGCACCTATGTTCACGACAATGCCCGTATCACCATAATTCTGGAGAACTCGCCAGCATGGCCTGAAAACTTCCCTGAGAAACCCCAAGAGACTGAGGGCGATAAGGATGGGACCGGTATATGCATGTGGAACTACTGCAAAGAGTGCAACAAACATTTCGGTCTTATGCCCATGTCGGTCAGTACCTGGAAGTATTCCTTTGGCAAATACCTAGAGCTCTCGTTCTGGAGCAGATGCCTCCGCTCAAGCCTACAGAATGAGTGTCCCCATGACCACCAAAAGGACCACGTTCGGTTCTTCTACTACCTGTATCGCGACATTGCTGTGAGGATACACTATGATCCCATTGATCTTTTCGAAATCATTGTGCCACGCCCCAGGATTACATGGAAGGTGGATCATGATTTGCGGCTCAAGAATGACATCTTCACCAAGGCCGAGGAGCGCTGGGTCCGGTTCATGACTTCCGTCCGAGCTCGACTCAAGAGCATCCGGATTGACAGTGTGCTTCCAGAGAAAGCAGAAGCCTGTACTGCAGAGATCGAGAGGCTCACCAAGAAAGCCCACGAAGATCAGGCAGAATTGGTTCGGAGTCTTCAGGAGACGTACATGAGCTCCAAGTACTACGAAGTTATTCCTTTCAATGTTGTTATCCGCGGAATGCTAGAGAAGGTAACGGACTGGGATGCAGCTTTTACCAAATTCGAAGCCGACTTCCTTTCTGACAAGGATGTCCGACAATTGACTATCATCCAACTCAAGAAGATGTTCACAGACAACGAGTCGAAAGAATCTCTACCCAGTACCGATGGAACCACGTCTGTTGGCTCGGAATCCGAGGAAAAGTCTACTCCCACTGCGTCCCAACCCAGTAGTTCAGAGTTCGAAGAAAAGCCCTCCCAGAACACCGAGGGCGAGAGTCAACCACCGGAAACCCCTGTGTCGCCAACCTCAAAACCAGTCACGACAGCGACGGAAGAGGCAGCTGCCAATCAAGCTGATGAGCTTCTTGAGAGAGTCGAGCCATTGGACCTCGCGACCCCTACTTCACCAATGTTAATGAAGAATATTCTGACCGGTTCGGATCTTGCTCTCGATGCGACGAAGCAGTCGCCATCGCCGCCAAGTGAGGAGTCTGACGCAAATACCATGATGCCGCCTTCAGCGACTCCTGCAGCACCAGCTGTGACTTTGCAGCCTGCAGACCCTCAACATATGTCATTGACAGAAAAGGTTGAGCAACTACGTCGAGAACAACGTGCTGTATCGACCGACGCCACCGGTACAGGATTTTTTGGTGAAGGCGCTGCAGACTCATCACGAGCTACAGGAGACCGCAATATGCCGAGAAAGACAGGCCAGGCGGTATCACCTCCAATAGTCCGCGCTTTATCTCAGCCGGTGGTCACGCTCCCCAGGACGCAGTCCGCCATTGGAAAGCTGCTGAAGGAGCAAAAGGCACAGGAGGCAGCTTCTGAGGGACAGAAGGCCGTGCCCGATAAAGCGGAGAAGAAGTTTACTGATCGTATCGGACTCGGGGCTCTGAAGAACCGCAAGGCCCCGCCGTCAGCAATCCCACGTTATGTCCACAAGAGGGAATCCAAGGTTTCAACGCTTGCACGTCATTTTGAGCAACTGAGTCGTGAGTTCGAAAAGGAACGAATGCGAGATCGCAAGCAGCGGGCAGCAAAGATGCAATCTACGAGGGCCTTCCTTCCACGTACGTCCACCAAGACTATAGTGGAAGTCTACAAGGACGTGGACCAAGCCGTTAAAGAACCTGGCCCCGAGGAGGAGCAACACATGGAGAGGCAGCAGAATGACAGAAAACCTGATGATATTTCTCAGCCGGCCCCTGGTACCACATCAGAAGACTCGCAGAACAAGGCGTCTGAGCCGAGCTCGCCACTCGCACCACCCTCTAGGGCCCCTCAGCAAGAAGAAACCCATACCGAAGCAGACGCAGACGATGCTCGCCACGAAAGTCGAGCGAACTCCGATGATGAAGGCGCAGGCAGCGATGCTGATGCATCTACCATCACGCTTGATGAGTTCATGCCCGACGCCAAAGACATTGCTAACTCTCTCGAGCCCGGGGATGAGATCCCTGAAGAGCTCCCAAGACATCAGAAGAAGAGTCTTATGACCATGTTGACCAACTTTTGGGCTGAACGTTCGGCCAGCAATTGGACCCCATTGGAGTATCCCATCAACGCGACGGACCATATCTTTTTCGACTCGGATGTGATCGTGAGGGAGGATGAGCCCAGCTCGTTATTAGCGTTTGCTCTGAACTCTGACGATTACAAGACAAAGCTCGCTGAGATTCGCCAGCGGTGGGAAATGTCGAACCAACGAGAGACGGATGAAAGCAGTGACGGCCTTGAAATGAAGCAGCAGCAATCTTCAGGTCTTTCCAAGGCAGAGCTGGAAAACAGTCTCTTGCGTTCAACTGGGACGCATCTCAAGTACCAGTTCACTGAGGGCTCAGCGAAGATGATGTGCAAGATTTTCTTTGCTGAACAATTTGACGCCCTTCGTCGCAAGGTCGGCGCCGCTGACCGCTTCGCTGAGTCTCTGTCTCGCTGCCTCAAGTGGGATTCCAAAGGCGGCAAGACAAAATCAGTCTTCCTCAAAACCCTCGACGATCGTTTTGTCCTCAAGGGCCTCTCTCCCGTTGAGACGTCCTCGTTCCTCAAGTTCGCCCCCGATTACTTTGACCTCATGGCGCACGCCCTCTTCCACGACCTCCCCTCCGTTATCGCCAAGATGCTCGGCTTCTTCCAGATCATTATCCGCAATCCGGTCACCAACACGGAGATCAAGCTCGACCTGCTCGTCATGGAGAATCTGTTTTACGACCGCTCGCCCACCCGGACGTTTGATCTCAAGGGATCAATGCGCAACCGCCGCATCCAGTCGACAGGTGAACAAAACGAGGTGCTGTTGGACGAGAACATGGTAGAGTATATCTACGAGTCCCCGCTTTTTGCCCGGGAGCACTCAAAGCGGCTGTTGAAGACGTCGGTGTTCAACGACACGCTGTTTTTGGCGAGGATGGGCGTTATGGATTACTCACTCATGGTGGCGGTGGATGAAGTCAAGAAGGAGCTGGTGGTGGGGATTATTGATTGCATCCGGACGTACACATGGGACAAGCAGCTGGAGAGCTGGATCAAGAATAGGGGATTTGCAGGCGGGGGAAGGAACAGGCCAACGGTGACTAGTCCGAAGGAGTATAAGAGTCGGTTTAGGGAGGCTATGGCCAGGTGAGTTTTTTTTTTTTTTTTTTAAAAAAAAAAATTTAGGCTTTTGAAATCCCATCGTATTTTTAAAATGATGCTAATGGAAGTGCTGGTTTAGGTATATCCTCCAAGCCCCTAATTGCTGGCACACGTTTGGGAATCATCTCCCGCCTAATACGCCTGCTACGCCGAGGACGAGGTTTGAGGGAGATGTTTAAACTGCCATGGGTTTCATTTGTTATTTTTTTGTAGTATCGGGTGGTTAAATCCTTAGCAATGAAAGATATCCCGTGGCTTCTTTTGTTGCTGTTTCTGTCGTTTGTTGGCACAAGAAGCATGGCATGGAATTATTGGAATTTTGGCTGCATAGCAAAGGGCAAAGGACGGGCAAGCTTTTCCATGGTTGATATATCCTATATTTGTCTTTCTTTTTTTGCTGTTATGAGAATTCAGAGGCGTGGGAGGGAAGGAGGGATATTTTGATATCAAGCATAGCAGGCAACTGTAGGAGGGGCGGGGTAATTGAAGAGAGATACACTAGTTCATTATTGCGTTGCGGTCATGCATTACAATGTTGGAAATCTGCGATGGTGTGTTGAAAGCGCAAAGCTCTACCTCTTCTTACACTACACTACTACTACTTGTGTCTCACGCAATTATGTGGCCACCAAAAATGAACTGTCTTAACCCAGAAGGGGAACTTTGTAGAAATATATCATCGCTTTTTACTGCTGCTCTTGGTCGCCGGCCTTTTTCCTCTCCAAGTTTAAAATAAGCAAACCCCATCGCTAACCCCTTGGGCACCACCACATCACAAGTCCATAATAAATAGTCCGTCATCGTTATCTCACCCCAGTCCTCCTCTTCCAGACCAAGTCCATCCCCACTCTTTGAAAATACTTTACCCACTCCTCCCACTTCCGTTTCGACTTGTGGAATGGGGGGGTTTCACATATCACCGGATCAAGTCTTCCAAACCCGGACGCAAGAACAGGGGATGGGAGACGCATCCTCACGGTAAGATCCATGTGTAGCTTTATCAGTCCAGGATTGGTTTTGGCCCCCGACTCCATATGATGAGTTACTTGACGCATACTTGCTGACTTCCTCCATACGTCAAACTGTTCCATTATACGCAGTATAGACACCCTTTGAATTACATGACCGCAATCTTTTGCGACGCATGACAACTTGTCTTCTAGAGTGCATTATTTCGCGGTGGTACCGCCCGGTTGGCTGAGCCTCTGGAATCCAAGCAGGACTTCCCTGTCCACATTGACGGCCCACTGCTGTTCAAAAGCCTGCTCCCCGCCTACCCTCTGCACCAAGTCCTGAAGGCGGATCTTGACAAACTCGTAGGTGGCCACCGCGTGAACAGGGTCCTTGGTCGCAAAGGTCCTCTCGTGGAGATCAAGCGGCGTGTCGTATTCATACCGTGGGATCTCCCCAGGCCAGATGAGGGTGTCTTGCGGTTGGGGGGCTTCAGGTTCAGTTCCGTCGGCCAGCTCGGTCACCACAGACGTCCACATGGAGAGGTATTCCTGCAGTTTCCCCAGGACGAGTTCCTGTACCGGTGAGGGCAGTTCCAACAGCCTGGTGAGCGCCAGGCAGGAAAGCTTTTCGCGCTCAATGTCGCCCATGCAGTCAAAGTTGGCGAACCACTGGGTGAGCAACCAGGAGAGAACGGTGTCAATTGGTCCACCATTGGCGAAATGCGAAAGCAGGCTGGTGAAGATTGCTGGGTCTGCAATGCAAACGCGGGCGAAGAGGGCGAAGTAATCTGTTTCTTTGATCGTGCTGATTTTGGGGGGTTTCCGGTTGGGGCCAGTGGTCTGGGAGGATTCCCACGCGCTGTGGAGGCCTTCGAGGATGGTCTGAACCAGGCCGGTTTCGAGAAGGTCTTGGACAATAACCGTTACTCCTTGGGATCCGCCGAGCTCTTCAGAGAATCGAACCATGAGCTCAATTGTTTTGGCACCCAGCTGGGATTGATCGCGGCCGTTGGCGTCTAGAGTTTTGGCAAGGGACGCAAGGGCAGGGCGGCGAAGGGCATTGCTGAGGAGATCTTGCGGTGCTAGAAGAATATAGGACTTCACAATCTCAAGGCATTGGTTTGAAACAGCTGAATCGTATTCCAGGAGGGGGAGTGCCAGCTGGACCATTTGCGTAAGATCGGGGTTGAGTGGTGGAACACTCTGCATCAGCATTGACTTCCAGAGCTCCACAGACTCTTCGATGAGGTGAAGATGCAACGGTGATTCAGGGTTCATTGCCTCTGACAGGAGTGGCAGAATCAGTTGTTGGTATCGCTGTGAGTCGGCCCGCATGGACATGACCAGAGCCGACATGATGGCAAGCACTGACTGTTTGATCATGTACTCTTCGCTTCCGACAGACTCCCATAGCTTGGGGAGTGTCATCATGATGGCATCTCCAAACTGTGAAACGTGTTCCTCCATTCTGCTGACGATCAGCCTGATCGTGTCTAGAATGACGAGCTTTGTCTCATCGCTCTCTACCTCAGAGAGCAGACCGATCAGAAGGTTGAAGAAGTCTGGTGCATACGGCAGGAAGGCTTCGGATTTGAATCCGAAATCGTCGGCAATTTCCTTAAACTGACGTGCAGCGGTGATGCGTACTACTTCATCATTGTGACTGTCGGCTGGGTTCAGCAAGTGACGATAAATATCATACACCACTGTTCTGTTGGGTTCGGAAATCTTGATGGCGACCCACTGGCTCAACAGGATAGCTATCCGCCGGCGGAGCAATTTGGCCATCGAATCTTGTACCTGAGCATCCTTGACGAGGGTTGTGGTCAGGAAGCGGTCAAAATCAAAGCTGTGGTGCACAACGGCAGCAGCGCAACCAAGAGCGCAGTAAGCGGCCTCCTTCGTCACGATGTCCATATCGACCTTAGTGGCGAGCTCACAATAGCTGAGAAGTGGCTGACCCAGCTCCCGATAGTGTGTCAAAAGGTCTATCAACAACCTCTCGGCGCATGGCCGGATAGCCCACTCGTACGCATGGCCCTCGTTGCGTTCTTGTGCTTCCCATTCCTCCGGATTCTCTTCCCAGGCATCGAGGTCTGATTTCCGGAAAACGAAAAGCTTGCTGATGATGACTTGAACAATGTCCAAGAGAAAGTCTCTTCCCAGCAACTCTATCTTGATAACATGAATTGCTTGTGTTTCCAGATCTTTCATTTCTGGGCTCTGGTATTTGAACGACTGAGTTGGGCGGTAGGCAATTCCGATGCAGCTCCTCAGCAACAAAAGCCCCTTGAGGGCTAGCTTTTCCGCCAGTGGCCCCTCGTGCTTGGTATTCCCTGCTGTGCTCTCCGTCTGCTTGATCCCGCTCGACTTTTCGAAGACCTGGGAGAAATCCTTGACAAGATTCCAATAGGCCCTAACTAACGGAATCGAGTTTGGAAGAATTGGGAAGCTGCAAGGGTGCAATGTGGCCATGTCGATATGTAGTTTGGTGAACTGGACGAGGTGCTTGCCGACGGTATCTTGGTATGGTATTGGGATCCACGAATCGTGACTGACGCCGTTGAGGAATTGATCAAACTGTGTCTGTGAAAGAGACCAGAGCCCCTGGACCATACTGTCTTTGTGTGGTTCCTTGTACCCCACTGTGACCAACCGCCTCAGAAGCTTGAGCGCTATCAAACTGTTTTGCATGGCATGATCGGCGTCATCCTCGTCGCCCTGTCCTTTCATGAGGAACTCTTGCCAATAAGCCGTCTTTTCGGTGTAGATCTCTCCCAGGAGCTGCACCAACTCGGGTGTGACCTTTTGGAGAGCGGTCTGGGACCGAGCCAACCGCGCCGTGCTCAGCTCCTTGACTATCCGGAGCATAACCAACAGGGCACCACCGAGGTGCATGGGATTTCCAGTCCTGGCAGTTCGAGTAACGTTGATGATATTGGCGATGGCATCCGGCCAACTATCCGGATAGTCTATCCTCACGATCTTGGCCGTAACCAGGGCGTTGTGAAGTGCAAGCTGTCTGTCCTCCTCATCTACCGAACCCTGCAGAAGTCGGGAGCGTATCAGCTCTTTTTGGGGTGGTGGGATCGCATGTTTCGCTCTGGGTCGCCAGTACTTGTCGATGCCATTTTTGAGTACAATGATGGCGAGCCATCGAACCTCCCTGCGTAGTGACTTGTCGAGGAATATTGTCTATTTTCAGGCAAGTCAGTTAGAGGGTGAAATGCGACTGTGCTAGGCGTGGTCAAGTCCCTACCTGAAGAGTTACATAGTAGTCGGGATGCGACTCCCAGGCCTGAATCTGCTGGCCAGCTGACTGTCTTTGGGCTGGGTCGGTAGAAATGGAGGCGGCTTCCAGAGTCCTGCACAGTTCGACGGGAGTGAAAGGCGTAGACTCGCCCGGTACTTCTATCGCGAAGCTCATCGTTCTCCTGTGCCTGTCTTGTTGTCGATGTTGTGTGAATTTGGAATCGTAGAGAAGGACAGTTGAAGGAGCCCAGATCGAAGCTTGGTGGGGGTGATAGCTTAAAGATAGGTAGCGGGGCATAAGTTCTGAGTGGAGATCTTCTGACAGGGGTCTTTCAACGCCGTCACAGCAAACAGGGGTATGGCTTCTAACAAAAAACAGGTACTGCAGCACTGCTATGTAAAATACAGGCATTTCCGAGCGTATCTATGTCCCGTCGACTTTCCATGACTCCCAATGCCTGTTCTTTTGTCCAGGGTGTGGCAGGGTGTGGTTCTTGGTTACACCCCTTACAGTACGCCTTTTTTTATTTTTTGATATCAGTCTTGATTCAAAATGTAGGTAACCAGCTAATTCTTCTACGACTGCTTATTGATCCAATAACCAAAATGACTGGATACCAAACACGACCCCTGTTCGGTTGACACACACACCAGGTGTTGCTTATTTATCAGTTGTCCTGCCCTTCTGTCCCGCTTCTTAACACCTACACCCTCCCTCCAACCTCCTTCACTGGCCAGCCCAGGTCGCACAAGAAACAGGCTGTAGAGCGTTCCACAAGCCGATCGGCCATTGCCGAAAGTGCTCTCGAAGCCTTCTCCAGCCTGAGACAGAGAAACAGAACCCGACCCGACGACGACAGCTGCCTACCGAGACACGACAGATACGTTATTTGTCACACAATGCAATCCCCGCAAAAGATCCTTCGTCCTCATAAAACTTCTTGCGTCCAGTTCCATCCATGTTGAAGCGGTACACCGCTCCACCCCTGTATGTGTGTTATCAAGCGGTCAGCGTGTGAAAAGACCCAGTGAGGCCTTGAGAGAGAGAGAGGAGAGTTGACTCACAAATCCGTAGCATATATGTGTCGATTCTTCCTGTCGAGAGTGATGCCGATAGCCTCGTGCAGATTTCTGGCTAGGATTTTGTGATTGGTGTACTGGCCACCGGGCTCCTTCTCAGCCCTGTTCAAGCTGTTGCCACGAGGGAGCTCCCCTCTGTCGGTCCAGTACATGAACTTGCCTTCCTCGTCGATCTCGATATCGATAGGCTCCGGCAGGCCTTGGAACAGGCATTCAATGTCGGTTCTCGTGGAGGCATCATGCCCGCGAGGTGTTCGGATGTTCGCCCTGAAAATGCGGCCTTTGGATCCCTTGGACGGGCCCTTTTGCGTCCAATAGAACTTCCCTTCCAATGGGGCGAGCCCGAGGCCCACGCACCATTGCGTCTGATCCTCAAAGCCAGTGGCCCAGTCCCCGTTGCGGATGAGGACTTCCAACCCAGAGCCATCAATGTTACATCGGAAGACGCGCATGCCTTCGCGGTCGGAAAAGTACATCTTGGAGCACTCGTCGTCAACAGCAATCTGCTTGGGCGTGTGTACCGTGCCTGAAGGGATGATGACCTTGATGTCGCTACCGTCCAAGTTGCACGACATGATGCTGCCGTCGTTTTTGTTAGGCACACCCATGTTGCCCCAGATAATCTTACCTTTTGACGGGCAGAGAGCGATCCCGTCTGGCATGGGCTGGTGGTCCACTATGGTGCGGAGAGGAGTTTGCCCATCCGCGCTACCCACGAGGATCCGGCCACGCTGGTAAACCTCCTCCGGCTCGTTGTTGAGGCCAAGGTCGAGGATGTACAAGGATGGGGCGTGCAAGTTATCGTATGGAGTTTGCTGCTGACCAGCAGTCTTGGTGGTATAGCCTGGAGGGTACAGCCCTCCCTTGCTGCACTTAGCCCCGAGCCTGCCCTCCTTGATGTACTTTTGGAGGAAGGCTATGACGCCCGGGTCATGAAGATTCCGCTCCTGGATGTAATGCTGTTCGATGAGTGACACAGTGTCTAGGCCTACCGAGTCCATCAGCTCGCATGGAGGCACACCGTTCTTGACAAACATCTCATTCCACACCATGTCGAGCTCTGCTGGCGAAGCAACACCTTCGGATAGCACCATTAGACATTCTCTTTTGATAGCAGCCCAGACACGGTTGAGCAGAAACCCAGTAGACTCTCCATGTGCTATAACAGGAAGCATGCCGGCCTTTTTGAGGTGCTCCTCAAGAAACGGAAAGATGCCTTCGTATGTCGATCCGCTCGTCATGAGCTCGACGACGCGAATGTCGGGCGGGATGTAATAGTGTATGTTCAGCATGCGCTTGGCCGTCTCAGGCTTCACTTTGGCCGCAATCTCCCGCGACTTGTAGGACGATGAGTTGGTGCCCAGGATAGCATCGGGTCGGACGATCTTTTCGAGGTCGGCGAAGGTATTCATCTTGAGGTCGAGCTTTTCTGGGACACACTCAATGACCAGCCAAGAGTCTTCCACGGCTGGCTTCAAGTCTTGAAAGCCATGAACTGACACCTTGTCGGGACTGATGGTGGGCTTGTATCTCCATAGCTCGTTTTTGATGTACTGCAGGGCTCCATTGATTTGCTGCGTGTCCGGATCGCGAATGTTGACTTTGTACCCGGCAGACGCCCAGCAGGCTCCTATACGACGGCCAAGCACCCCGGCCCCCAGAATTCCGACTGATCTGTTGATCGTCGAGGGGAGCTTCCAGTTCGTCATGGTGGCCTCTTCAGGATCGGTTCCCATGAACCAACACAGTAAAAAGATCAATGGGTATCGATTCGAAACAGAGCCTGGGCAGCACAGCGCAAGATATTTTTGCGAACCCTTTTGTTCCTTTCTAGCTTACCAGTTCAGGTCCAAGCTCTAACGGTATCTTCAACGGAGGCCAGTCCGGCGCTCTCCCAGGTCATACCGGGCATGCTTATGCAGCTGCGCTGCTCAGCCATTGTATCAGCTTCGAGGAACCAACAGATGGGAAGCCGAGTCATGGAGAGAGAGTAATGGTTTCGGTTGAAGAAACAATTTCCGGTTTGTTGTGAGGATACATCACTGCTTTTCTCCCCGTTTCAACGTGGCATCAGATGAGCGTTAACAGGTGAAGTCGAAGTTGGACGTTGAACCGTACCAACTTGAACCCGGAATTCAAAGATTGAATCCATGCATGCCCCCCTTGCAAGGAACCCCACAGTGTGATTCGCGGGGAAGGATGAAAACAAGTGGGCCCTGCCCGCAGCGCGCCAAGCCCCCACCCCCTGATCCGTTCCATCAGCTGCAACAGCTGCCGTCCAGATCCAACCTCGGCTTTCTGGCTCATCGACCGACCACCCGGACCGACGAAGCCATTCATTATGTACCTTTACCTTCCCAGCGCATAGGAAACGCGACAGGAGTACGATGCACCTCTACCTAATACACAAATACTCATCACCACTCAGTCTCGTTCAAACACCAATGCGATGAGCGATTCCAAACCCCCTAAAGGCAGCAGCAGCCCAAGCACAGCTGCACCGGATGCTGCTGCACCTGCACCTCCACCTCCATCAGCACCAGTAACAGTAACACCCCTTTCTCACCCCCCATCAGCCAACTCCTTCGCCCAAGCCCAGCAACGCCTCATCGCCCGCCGACAAGCCCGTGACGCTCAAGAAGCAGCCAGAGTTGCAGCCCAACAATCCGAATCCCAGCTCCGCGCGCGCATCACCGCTTCCCAGTCCCCTCTCCTCCGACGACTCGGCGCGTCGACCCTATCGATATGGGACGCCATCTCCAGCCGGGAGGGCACGCGCCCAGCCTTCCGCGTCGGCCAAGTAGACGCCGAACTCCTCGATGAGGAACTGGTCGAGCTGATGAAGGGGCAAGTAGGAGAGGCTGTCCGTTACTACGGTGGTGGGGGTGGAGGGAACGACAATATCAAACATGACTGGGACGCCGAGATATCGCTTGCCCTGAGGGCGGTGATATTCAAGCTTACTATCTGGGACCATGACGCAACGTATGGTGCTGCGCTGCAGAACTTGAAATACACGGATGCAAGGCACACGGGGAGCGTTTTGGTGCCGCCGAGCAAGTGGCAAAAGGGGTTGTATGGGCTGATGACGGTGGGGGGGAGGTACATGTGGTCGAAGTGGGAGAACTGGTTGATGGAGCAGGATGATGGGTTTGATGAGCCGAGCCCGACGGTACAACGGCTTTCAAGAGTGACAGATAGCCTGTCGACGCTTCACGCTGCTGCTTCGTTCGCGTCGTTTTTGGTGTTCCTCTTGCAGGGCCGGTACAGGACGCTTCTGGACCGGATATTGCGCATGAGGCTAGCTCCGCCAACGAGTCAAGTCAGTCGCGAGGTGTCGTTTGAATATCTCAACCGGCAGCTGGTGTGGCACGCGTTTACCGAGTTCTTGCTTTTTGTGCTACCACTGGTGGGAATCAACCGGTGGAGGCGCTGGCTGGCGCGGACGTGGCGGAAAACCAAAAAGATCATCAGCGCGACAGGTAGTGAAGGTGCCGAGGAGAAGAAGGGCGAGTTTTCTTTCTTGCCGGAAAGGACATGCGCCATTTGCTACCAAGATCAGAACCAGGCGACAAACGAGAACGAGCTGATGGCTGCGGCTACTTCCAAGACAGGTGTGGTTGGATCGGCGCAAACCGATGTCACAAACCCTTACGAAACCATCCCCTGTGGATGTATCTACTGCTTTGTATGCTTGGCGACAAGAATCGAACGGGAGGAAGGGGAAGGTTGGAACTGCTTGCGGTGCGGCGAGCTTGTCAAGGAGTGCAAGCCGTGGAGCGGAGATGTACTGGAGCCGGAGTCAAGATCACCGGTCCAGAAGACAGTTGTATTTGCAGATGATGTCAAGGATGCCTCCGATGACGGACAGGAGGATTCACAGGTCTTGGTGGAGCAAGAGGATGATGATGAATACCAAGAACAAGAGGATGGCGAAGAAGAGGACGGAGATAGGAGTCTTGAAGAACTCCGGACAGAGACACCCAGTGAAGAATCCTCAGAGCAGGAAGCCGACTCTGACGGTGACGAGTCGGAAGATTACGAAGCGGAAGAGGAGGAGCTGGGTGCGGATCTTGAGGATGACTAGCCTCGTATTAAGCATAGCGTGTGTATTGTAAATAATGATATCTCAGGCTTCTTAACTGTCACTCGGTCGGGCACCAGATGTACAACTGTAGGTCAGAACAAAGTACCCCAATTTATGAAACAAGTTTAATCAGATTGAAATAATGCTGCGATCATTAAATGATATTCTATAAGAATAGTGCACTTCGGATAGAGCCGAGGGTGTTGTGATGAAGGGGAAAAAAGGGGGAAAAATATGGCTACCAAAAAGAATTGAATCTGGGTGTCCAGAGGTTTCCAAAGATTAGAATTGGAGCATTGTAGGCCAACTCACGGTCACATCCGGTAAAAGGCAGGAAATGAGTGCGTTGCTGAGCAGGCCTGCTCCAATAGTGACTGCAAGAAAGTGGGCTTATAAACCGATGCTTTGCTGGCACTTGCTTGTCCTGAGACGTGGTGCTCTCACCGACTGCCCTCGACCTCATCAGCAATGGGTTCTCCGCACGAGTCGACCCCCGCAATTGGTGAAGCGTTGCCTGCCATGAAGCGAGAAAACAGGGGTCTTCGGCAGATAACAAACATGCCTGCAGCGTCCGGGCCGCAATAAGCACAGCGCAACCACAGCCAACAGCCAGCGACCCAGGACTGGACCCCGAATCTCGTGTGACACTGGACCAAAATCAACCAACAATTCATATGTAAAACAACCCAGAATCGAGGTGACGGCATTCTATGGCCAAAAATACACTTTTCCCCAGGTGCAACCATCGACGCGGGCGCGCTCAATTTGTTTCTGGACATCAAACGCTGCGACATCGCAACCTGCACCCAACAACCCCAAGAAGTGGATTCTGAACAGCTCATAGGCCCAACCAACCACCCACTTTACGCGCTTGTTGCGTTTCCTCTCCTCGACAGGCACCCCGGGATCGCGACAATCATATTTTTTTTTGTTTTTTGTTTTTTTTGCAACGAATACGATATGTCTCCGTTATGATTGTGCGTCAGTGTCTATACCAGCAATAATTAGACCCAAGACTGTATCATCCACCGAAAGAAACCACCAAGTAGATGGGAATATCATCAAGCAAACCCCCACCACCCCCAGGCGGAGGTATAAGCGGGGCAAACTGGCACGACAACCACTACTACTACAACAGCTACCAAAGTAATAGTAATAACACCCACGGCAACAACCGGCCTTCCTCCTCCCGTCTCCTCAGAACCAAGCGGCCTCGACTGAAATCCCGGTCCTCTCTCCCGACCTCCCAGACACCAGTGGCTCAGCCCACTATGCCCTCCTTCTTCTCGTTTGAACAAGGATCCGAACGCACCCAAAACGTCCGCTTCTTCAACGGCGAATCCTCACCCTTACTCGGCCGCTTCCGCGCCGTCCCTCGACCAAATGCCTTTGGCGGTCCTCATAGAACGAACACAGGCGGCAGCATCAATAGTATTGGCAGCGGTCGTGGAGGGGGGAGGGGGAAACACTACCACCCACCACAAGGAGGGGCGCAGGCTGGTATAATCAACGAGCCGGGGTGGAGGGGCAGTGTCCATGTGGGTTATGGGGCTATTATAGCTGCTGAGGCGGAGGCGGAAGAGGACGCTGGGGATGGGGATGATGAGGCGGAGAGCGACTCGGATGACTCTACCGGGCCGGGGTGGAGGAGGATGGGGAAGGGGACGAAGAGGTTGAGGAGGGTGATGAGGAGGATGAGGGATACGTGGGTTGATCCCAAGGCGGTAGTTGTGAGGAGGCTGGTGGATGTTTGGTGGAGTAGATGGGCAGTGCTGGTGGTACTACCTGCTAGCTTGGTAAGAAAGTCAACCTGTCGAAGAACATCCGAGGAGAAAAATACTGACAGGTGGTGAAAAATAGGCTGTGGCATGGTGTGCTATACCATTCCCACAATACCCCCTCCCATACGACGACGATGACCCTGGGGTACCCGGGCAGGTCCCTGGTAGGAAGGTGCCCGGTCACGGAGCCGCAAGGGTGCAAGTCAACTTTTGGTTCTTTCTGTTTGTCTACTACAGCTTCTACAACCTGACAGCGTTGATCTGGATTACCAAGGTGTTCAATATCTACAGCCTCAACTGGTGGCCACAGTCGCTTGGCTTCCCGGTCACCGTCTCCGCCATCGCCATTCTGTCACTCGCAGCGCCACTCCCGCTGTACCTCGTTCCTGAGGCGAGATGGTTGACGGTGCACAACACGGTGTGGATCTCATGGACATTCTGCATCATGGCCATGCCAGTCGCCATCGCCTTTTTCATCCTGTTAACCAACGAGCGACACCTGGGTCTCCGCCACTCTCTGTCAGAAACACAGCGCATCTTCACGTCATCATGGTGGACAGGCGACCGCGATGACACCATCTCCAGAAGAGAACGGCGACAGCGCGCTGCCTTGGACCCAAGCGCATTCGATCCTAACGCAGATCCATCGCAGATTGGGTACAACGACAGTCGATACCAACCCCGGGCCCGTAGGATAAGACGGCGTTGGCTGCCCGCCAGTTTTGTCAGATTTGTTTGGTTCTGCCTCGCCTTGCTTATCGGCTTGCTAGCCTATGTTATTGGAGAGGCCTACGCCGAGATTTATCTTAGGACATTACCGCATAACAACTTGGAAACAATTGTTTATGTATATGGTTGGATCTCAACCGTCCACCTTCTCGACGGATTAACCGGGTGGATTTTAGGCGGGCAAGAGGGCGAAAGAGTAGGGAGCTACCCCCTAAGTTGGATTTTCAAGCTGTAAGCACTTTTTTGTCCAGTGTTTATTTGCCCCCCTGACTAACGACTTGAAATTAGCTACTTCATGCTCACTTACCAAACCTACGTCCGCGCCTTGTACGCCCGCCTCCGCGACCCGAAACAGTTCATGTACCTCCAGATCCTGTCTTCGACGGGGCTCATCGTCGTAACCCCCATCCTAATGTCCCGCCCTGTCCACTGGTTCCTCTCCGTATTGGGCATCAACGGGCAGTCCTACGGCTCCTACCAAAAGATCTGCATCCGCAACGTTTTTATTCGTTTCATGGCGGAGAACGCATCGATGCTGGCTTTCTTGGGCAGCGTGGTGGTGCTGCACTTTGGCGCGAACAAGGACGTGTACCCGTACTTTGCCTTTGACGGCGGGGTTTGGGACGAGACGGAACAGTATACTTTTGATTTGACGTTCAAGGCCTCGAGTATCACGTGGGGCTGTGAGTTGGCGGCGAGCTTTGTGGTGGCGGGGCTGATTAGGTTGATTTACGGGGTGAGCGTGGTGGTGGAGGGGAAGTTGGACTTTGCGGTGTGGCCGGAGCTGCTGCCGACTGCGGTGGCGGTCACGTTGCATGTGCTGCAGAATATGCTGTTTTCGATTGTGAGGTTGCAGTTTCGGTGATGGAGATAGTTGGGGTGAAAGGGTTATGAAAGTATGTGGATATGAACTAATTTGTACATGAGAAAAGAGACTGTATGATGGGTCGGTGTGTATAAAGTGGAGGAGGTTTGGGTCTTTTTCTTTCTCTTTTTCTTCTTCTTTTTTTTTCCGTGCATTGTTTGCATGATACCCCCCGTTTTCTTCATGTCCCCTCGTTTTGCGTTATTCAATGGCATTGAAAGCATTTTCATCAGAGTTAGACTTGCAATCATATGAAACCAGTATGAACATTCATGAGAAGGCCGGTATATGAGAGAGTTGACTATACACGAAACGCAATCTTTCTTTCTTTTACAATGTAGTGATATCTACGCTAATAGATTACAGTCTGTGAAATTCTCGTCTTGTTATGACACTCCTGGGGGCCTGCCCCTTGGTCTTTGGAGTATAGTAAAAAAAATATCCAACAAAAGAATTGAAAACAATCCGTCGACAATAAAATCATTTTTAGGCGCCCCTTGCCCTCCTCTTCTTAGACCCCTGCGGACTATCCTGGGCACTCCCCAGCGACACGGACCGCTTTGAGCCCGTGGCCGTGCCTCTCGTGCTTCCTCTTCCGCGAGCACCGCCCCCTCTTCCAGCCCGGGAAGAGCTGGGGAGCTCAGGCGCCAAAAATTGCGGACTGCTTGAAGTCCCAACTGGCGTCATGTTCTCGAGTTCTTCTGTTGGCTGTTGAATCACCGGTGGCGCCGACAGTACATCATTCATCGGAGGCGTCTGGCTTCTTCGTCTCACGCCTTCTCCCGCAGTAGTATGCACCGCCTTGTGGCTCCTCATCCGGGATATCAAGCTGCGCATGTTGGAGACGTATGTCGTCGGAGCCCCATGACGGCCAAGCAGGTCCATGATACCCTCAAGCTCTTCAATAAACTGGCTCTGGTCGACGAGGAGCTCGAGGGCACTGTAAACGAAGCCTGTGTCGTGATTGCCGACCAAGCGCATAAAGAGGTTTCGATCATCCGGCGTGTCGCCGCCGTGTGAGTCAACGTTCCGGCTGGCTACTGCCTTGAGGATGCTCACGAGCGAGCGGGCTGCTGAGGCCCGGGCTTGTCCAGACAGGGGTTCGGAGCCTCGGGAGACTAACATTTCGATCTTGCGTACACAATGTTGAATTTGGGTAGCGGCCCAGTGAACATCACGTGGGCCCTCCGCCGACTTGTCTTTGTGAGAACGGGCCGAAGTAGCAGGTGTATTCTGGAGAGAGGACGAATACGTCTCGAGTTCCGAGAGAATGCGGGTGGCCCGTCGTTCAATGCTTCGAAAAGGGTCAACGGCTGGGTCTGATGACTCCAACTCTGTTCGAATCCACTCGGCAAGGGAATGCGAGGATATGAGAAGAGAAAACAGAGTGGCTTCGAGGTCACCACGCCGAATTGGTGACGTGTAATGTGAAGTACCAAGATCCGGCCTGTAGGCGTCAACCTCTTGGGGCTGTACACCAGCCAGCGCCGCAACCATCTCGCGAGCCTCTTGCACTCGCGCGCGCGTTGGAGGTGCAGTGTCGTTGTCTGGGTCGAAGATATCGCAGTGAAGGTCGTCGGCAAGAATGTCAAGGCGGATGCGGGATATTTGCTCGAATGGATCAACCAGCTGCTCAGAATACCCGAGCTCTGCCAGAGTTAGATCGGTTTCGGGGTCGTGGTCGAAGAGGGCGTGTTTCGATATCCTGTCAAACAGCCATACAAGGTGCTTGCAGGGCCTCTGCTTTCGATATCTGGCGTCTGGGCACTCGCACCGCGGTGTTGAGTACATCTTGCTGTTCTTGGAGCCGATTCTGATAGAGCAGGGTACTATCTCCCGCATTTGGAACGCGTAAAAGAAGGAACCCTCTGCGTCGTCTTCCTCTTTTATACCGCACAGCTCTAGGGAAATCTGAGGGGGTCCTGGTGTCAAGACCTGGTGGTATAGTCCTCGGACCACTTGCTGCGTTTTGCGTGACAGTCGTGAAATATCATATCTGAAACCTGTCGGTGATGATATGACGCCTTGGTCACTACCGTCTTCGTCTTCCTCCTCCTCCTCCTCCTCCCACTCATTCGCGTCATCATGTCGTTCAGATCCGGACATCGAGGGGCTCGCCCTTGGTGAGAGTGTAGGACCTCTGGCTCGTGCCATCGCTGGTGTGCCTTCGAGGGAAAGCATGCTCATACCCGTAGTGGGAGAAGCGGACATGGAAGGGAGTCAAGATAAGACACAAGGAGAGAAGGCAGGGAAATGACCAGTCAAATCAGACTAGAGGCGTCAGAGCACCGTGCGATGTCGCAGCAGCCAGGAGGCAACTTCGTTATATGATTGGAAAAGGGTCTGAGGTAGTAGCGACGACGACGATGGTCATGGTGATGAGGAGGCCATACATGCGGCCTGATGGTGCCCTGGGATTTGACTGTGGACTGGATCGACAAGAAGACAAGAAAATAGGACGGGGCCGCCAGGTTTGACGAGAGGTATGATTGCACTCCTTGGTCCCGATAGTGAGAGATAGCCGCGAGGACGAAAAGGGGAAGGTCAAGCAGGTCTCGGGGGTGGAGGGCAGGGCACTTCTTTTCATGGACACCTAACCCCCGGGCTTGGTACTTGTTGGTGGTGAATGATCTATGGTCATAGATCCAAGGAATGTAACTTTTGTCTCATCATTCTTGGTCGGGCCCCTAGTTTGCAGCAACTTGCATGCGCCCGTCATTGCCAATCCCCATGGAGACGGGGTACCTATGCTTCGCACCAGGCAGTCCCTGCTTGACCGGCGAAGCAAAGGGGAGGAAAGAGACACAAAGAATAGGGGACTTTTGGAAAGCAGAAGTTCTGTGATTGCGGTGTATCGCCGCAATTTGGATGTCGGTAAGGAATTGATGAAACCTCATGAGTTCTTGAAGCTATATTCGCGAAGGAGCGAGATGGATTCCATCGGAAGTCGTCCAGCGGGAAGAATGCCCAAGGATCCGGCAGTTGGCGGAACATGTCGCAACATGTGTCAAACTTGTCGATAGCGTGAGTGTGTCAGTGGTGGGCAAGCATGGAAAACGGCGACTTGCCAGTCGTCTGCTCGGCTGCTGTTTGTGGCTTCACTGCAGAAAAGGAGTCGAAGGATGGGAGGTGTGGAAGTGATCAAGCCAAGACAGGCCCCCAAGGCCCACACGGCCTGATTTTGGGTCGCCTTGGGTGGCTCGAGCCTCAGCCACGCCTTCTCTAACACCCCATTGGTTGGAATTAGCGGGTGTATCGTCAGCCCTGTGGCCCCTGTCCACAGTTTCTCTCAAGCCTTGAAGCCACAATCTTTCATGTTGGCCCGCCCTCCGAATGAACTGGTGCTCGTACGGATGCATCACAAATCGGCCTTGCCTTGCCATTAAGACGGGTCCTTCGCTATCGAGTATAAGAAAACAGATGCGGCCGCTTTCCCCGGCCCGCCACCACCGTGCTCGTTACCATTGGTACTGACCATGCATTGCCAGGCCTCTCGATCTTCTGATCGTCACCTATCCATCCCAAGCCCCCTTCCCTATCGTATAGCGCCAACAGATTTCTAGAAGCTTGTACACGTCACGTCACCGTCATTTTCAGTCTGAAAATAGTCCGCACAGACGACTGCGGTCAAGTGACTTAGCACCTCAAGTATCATCGGTTCGAGCGTTACCACTAGCCACTTCACTGTTTCCGCGCTTTCCGAGGCGCTCTCTTCGTCCCAAGAATACCTCGCCTTGCAATGGGCCACTACCACAGAGCAATAAGGTGGACTCATCGACACAGTGCAAACAGACTGCCCGTCAATCTGTTTGTTTACTGTATCGGCAGCACCGCGGTGTAGAGTGTGATTCACTCGAGGCCACCGTCACATGTCGAGGCATTAACCATTGCCCCTGGGTCAGGTAATGAACAATGTTTGGGACCTATCATCAACGACGGGTTCCAGCCAATAAACTCACATCATTAACACCTTCGAGAAGACCATGAGACCGACCTCCAGGCCAACGTCTAGTTCCGTCGGGCCGTTATCTCTCCACAGCTTCCGCCTCCATGGAGATGACTAGAAAAGGAGCCGAATGCTAAAAAATTCATCCATATCCAATCACAGTCCCCGGCAAGCAACTACCAGCCGCGTGCTCCTTTCGGCTGTCAATAACGCGAGCCATCGCCAAGTCCGTGCCGCAAGAGCCGTCTGCACTTGGAAAGGAGTCAAATGAGCTTCTAGGGAGTTCACGGCGTTGTTGCCTGCAAGAGGATACCACTGCTCTGGAACGCAGGATGAGATGTCGCTAGCAATCAGCTCTTGCCGGCCACTGCAGATCAACTCCTGATTCCATCGCCAAAGCTCTGGCGATCTTCTTCAAACTTCTTGGACAGTGGCCATCGCCATCATGAATCATTATTGCCCGAGACCAGGCTCAGGAATTCTCACAGGACGATTCCGCCTGCTGACCTTGTGATTGGACGGCAGCAGACAGGCGTTGAATTTCAAAGATATTGCTCCTGTGCCTCACGGGAGCGCCCGGGAGTCCGAGACAGTTGCAAAGGCACCCGACTGGTCGTACCCCGCCCGTAGGGCTGATGATATCACTGCATTTCATGTCTTCCTGCAAGGTTCGTGTTGTGCTCCCTTCAAGAGCTTCTCGCAAATTCTCTCCAGTCTCTGAACCGCTCAAGGCCACAATCATTAATGTGGTTCCTCGTATGATTCAGTTCACTGGCAATCATGAGACACAAGGAACCTCTTCTTCGCGTCATTAAGCCGTATCAAGCAACATGACAAGGACCAACAAGATCCAGATGAATATGTCATTCGGCATGATCTACAACAAGTTCTTTGATCCCGAGGTGCGGTGACACAAATCCGCCAGCCTTGACCTACACGGTATGTTTCTCACTGGCCCGTTCGCCTGTTCAAAAGGACAAGGATGTGTCAACACACAGTTGAACATATCCCGACAAGGCAGCATTCAGCCTTGCAAAAAGTCCTCTTTGGGAAGGCCAATCTTGATTGGTCAGAGACGGGCATGCCATTGCCTGGCTTTCTCGGGGGCGATGCACGGAGCACCTTGCCTTGACAATACCCAAAGACATGCGAACCCGGGGATACGGTAACGGAGCGCCGAGGTCTAAAACACAAACACTGCCTCCCCCACTGCCCGATTGACGAAACCTCCAGTCTAGCCTCCCGTCGTATTGTTTTGCTCCGCCTCGAGGGAGGGCGGGCGGGCGGCCGATGGTGATGCAAGGAAGCGCGGCTACCTTTCTCATCAGGACGTCCGTTGCGGTGACGTCGGGGCCGAGAGAATGGTAATTATGCCACATGGGCCTTCGGTATCTCCGTTGCCGTGAAACCGCGCAATCTTTCAAGAGGATTCTCTCTCAGCAATTTAAGAGCCGAGCCATCATCTGGACGAGGTTGCCAGCCTGACTCGGTCGTAACCTCTTTCCTACAGATTAGGTCTTTCGGTCAACATGACCAATCTAATCCATGTATCGCCGCTCTTTTCATCACACCGAGTGACGCATACAGACAGATGTTCTCCTTTCAGGCGCCCAAGCCCAAAAGGTTTCCTCACTCACCTTGGTTCGTACCAGGAATGACGACTCATACACCGTCACTCCTCTTACACACTCTGGCAAAAGGAGGAACCGCATGGCATAGCCTTGGCTTCCTTAGCCTTTAGATATTGGTTGAAATGGTAATGTTGGCAAAGCAAACACCACCAACCACACAAGTCAAGACACCCAAAAAGCTGGTAGTAGTACTTCCTTATTACTACAAACATAACCCTCAACAAAAGCCCCCATCCCCACCCCTATCCTATACCCCTATCCCTAGAGTAGAATATCAATGCCCTTTAACTCTTTCACACAAAGTCAAATATGCAAACAATAAACCCAAACAACAGTACTTCAACACAAAGGCCTCCTCCCAAAAGCAAAAACGAAAGCCCAACGCGCCCATCCCGGCCCGTGTCATCATCCCCATTATATACCCTTTGCCCCTCTCATGATCCAAACGCCAGCCGAAAAACCATGACCCTTTCTCTTGCTGTTTGGTGCTGGCAAAAACCCTCCCTTTGAACCTCCCAATCCATCCCACCATGTCGCGAATCACCGCCAAAGGCGGGGGGAGCTACCTCAAAGGCAGGAGAGTCCTCTCCATGCACAATCCAGCGCCGGAAAAGAACGTAAAAAACAAAAAACAAAACACCACATAACGGCCCGTCATTCCCAACCCATCACCCACACGCCACGCCAAAACCCAGATTTTATGACTCAACGCCCAAGCTCTGCCCGCTAACTAAACCAATGCCCAGTGTCGCAAGTGTGCCATGCTAGTCGAATGACTTAAAAAAAAAAAAAAAAAAAAAAAAAGAAAGAAGAAAACCATCATCAAAATCCGCTCAATCCCATTGATGCTGGTTTTTTTCTTTTTTTTCTTTTTTCTTTTTTTTTAGTGGGTTGTGAGTGCCATGTCATCATCGTCAAAGTCGTTCATCAAAGTCGTTACAATCAGTCAGTGTCGCACATCAGTTAATCAAGCTGCCCAGCTCCATCACTATTGAAGCCCGGCGCTGATTTTCCTCTGCGTCGCGACAGGAGAAACATGGCTCGCGCTTCCCACCCGCCCGCTCGTCTTGCGAACCCCGGTGGGAGCCACGGCGCCTTGCCTCTTGGGACTGCTGTTGCCTCCGCGAACCTTGGTCAGAACCCCAGACGCGGAACTAGCTCGCTGGGCTTGCTCGTAAGACTTGGTCCTGGCTGCTGCGGTGCCGATATTCTCAATATCGTTGGAAGCATCATTGTCGACGACCTGATAAACGGTAGTCGTGGTCGTGGTCGTTTGCTGGCTGACGGCACGCTCGCTGGTGCGGCGGTCTGGGGACATGGACGCCGATGCCTTGCGGTGGGAGCGCATCCGGAGGTGCCACTCCTCGTCCGACTCGTTGCCCTGTGACGCCCGGTGCATCGAGATGATTTCTGTCTGGGTCTCCTCCAGGGCACTCTCCTCGACGGTGGCAACGACGTTGCCATTGCGGCCGTAGGGATAGTGACGATCCGTACCGGCACGGGCAGTCTTTCTTGGTTGGCCAGGTGTTGGCGCAGGAAGATAGTCTTCCTTGTTGTCCCGGGCATTGTCTACCGAATCCATCTCGCCCAGTGGTGTGCGCCCTGATGCCCGGTTGGGAGGGGTCGAGGCGCCATTCTTGCTCGCACTACGAGCAACCTTGTGCACCGCACGGTTGGGAGTGCTGGGCACGCCCTTGGCCGCGTTGGCAGCCATCTCCTTGCGGAGCTTTCTCTCGATGCGCTCCTCAAGCCACCATTCCCGGAAGATACCCTGGTTCAGATGCAGCCAGTGCTGTTGGGGACCAACGACCATACCGGGGCGCATGAAGCGCATATAGGCAATGACCTCGTTGGCGGTGAAACCATACCTGTAAATGAGGTAGGCACCAATCAAGCAGCCTGTACGACCCAGGCCAGCCTTGCAGTGGACAGCAATGCCCTTCTTTCGGACTGTGATCATCTCATGGGCGAGCCGGATAAATTTGCGCACCGTTGACAAAGGAGGGCAGGTGCCGTCCTCGAAGATCATGTCGATGTGCTGGATACCAAGTGCCTCGAAGTAAGAGGCATTATACAATACCGAGTTGAGGCGAACGACAAGGCCGATATTCCTCTCGGTGAAGTGGGTCAGTACATTGCGGAGTGGCTGGTTGATAAAGGCATCCGCCTCGATCTGTGCGAGGTTCTTGGGAAGCAATTCCCACCCTTCGGTGCCTTCTGGCGTCTTGGCCACCTCGGCAGTCTGCGGGGAAGCGAAGGCCAGAAAGCTGGGCGAAATCCAGTTGAAATCACCGTGCTCCACCCGCTCGAACTTTTCGTACTCGTCAAGGTCGAAGTTCTCGAGGACGCAGCAGCCCTCCTCCTTGGCCTTCCATACACCATAAACGACATCCTGAACAGTGATGCCATAGTCGGCCTGACTATAGCCGGCATCCCTGAAGGGCATCAGAGGGGGATCGACTTGGGCGACAGGCGCAAGGGCCAGATGTGGGGGCCATGACTGAATCAAGACCATGTAGCAAGCAAGGAGACAGGAAGCATTGGCACGGCCTAAGGCAAGTGGTTAGAATTGATAAGAACGACAAGAGTGAATATCGAACATACTGCGAGGATCGGCTCTGCTCCAGAAGACAATAGGCCTGTCCTTGTTCTCCTTTGCCCCAAGGATTTCGTGGAACTGCAGCGCAAAGCGGTAGAGATGTCCAATGTGAAACGGGCCGAAGTCGTGGTGAAAGGCATTGTAGAGGAGAGTATCGTCTACTGTGAAATAGAAGGGCTGCTTGTAGTCCTGGGCCGGTGTGGGTTCGGCGTTGCGCTGCGATCGCTTCCTAGGGGATCGGGGAGCGGGGTCGGGGTAGGGGAACAGCGTGTTGGCATCGGGAGCCTCAGTATAGGCAGCGAGATATAAACGGTCTTTTCGAATTGTCAGCCAGGTGATCGGGTAGCCAGTGACAGGTAAGGAATATTTGACAAGTCTGCGGTGACGGTGCTGAAGATGACGGGACTCCATAATCGGGCAGCAAAAGGATACAAACAAGGCGAATGCAGCGAGAAAACAAGCCATTGGCAACCATTGAACATACCAGGGATATACTCGATAATCTGCCCCATGTTACTGGCGTGGCGGGAAGAAGGTGCCATCTCGTCGTGGCTCGTCACTGCGGTCGAGGGTCGTGGGATACTCGGAAAGTGCAAATGCGCGCGTGTGCATGTACCCGTATGACTTCTCGTTCAACAGTGCAGGTTAAGGTGCTGCTTTCCGAATGATGATGGTTTTCCAAGAGTCCTTTTTTTTTTGGTCGCAATGGGGGTTAACAAGTAATGGAGGCAGGTGCCGTTGAGTCGGTGAAGACGCGCAAAACCGGTTCTTGTGAGGTGGCTGGGGACTGATGTCAACAACGACTAGGGTCGACAATGTGGGCGAAGGGCTCCTAGACTGGGAAGACCTTGACACTGTTCAGACCAAAGGCCGGCGGCGCAATGCAGTGACGATGGTGCTGTTTGCAATTGGGAAGGAGAGCATGTGGACAGGCCACTTTTGCGGGCGAGGTTTTATCGACAGGAGCCTGCGACCCAAGTGTTTTTGACCTTTGTTATTCCAACCCATTTGCATGGGGTCTCGTCTCCAGGGGACCGCTCCACAACACGGCAAAATCGGTTCGCTGTATTGTCGTGGACCAATCAGCTTCCCTTCTTTAGTGTCTGGACTCCCGTCACCATGGCAACCAGCCCAAGCTTCCTCCCAAGGCCAGTTTAAGCTCGCGAAGGGCCTAATAAGGCAGGGGCATTCTTCAGCCATCTTATCGCCCTCCAAATCTGCCCCACCATCAGCAGCAACCGCGCCAGTTCGGCCCATCATCGTCATCCGTCAACTCACAAGCAAGTAGCTTTTCCCGTGACGACTTTTACAGTTCATTAGCTGCCAGACCATCTTTTTTTCTTCTAGTCAAGAAACATAAAAAAAAAAAAAGGAAAAATAGCAACCATGGCGACCGACTCACCAGTAACTTATCCTTGTTCTTTGTATGTGTTTTTCCATTTTGTTTGGTTTCCTGCAAGATGAGTGTAATCTAAAGAATTAATACCCCGCCGCTAATCATTCGCAATGTTCTTTTGCTTTGCTTCGACAGAACACTCGATGTCCCGTTTCCCGATGCGAGACTTGCCAATGCTGCGCTCCAGGCGCTCCGAGTAGACAAGGAACTGTCTGCGCTTGTTCAAAGGGAACTGTCGGCTGTCGATTCCACCCTCAAGGTCCAGTACAAGGCAACAACAAACAGGATGCTGCGCGTGGCCGTCAACTCGTTTTTTGACAGCCTGGCGCTGGTATTGGAGGTGATGGAACAACTGGACGTCGATGTAATAGAGGCTAAAAAGGCGCAAGAAAAGACTGGCTGAAGGGGCAACTGGACCGTGAATAGAAAGAAATGCAAGGCAACCCACTGCGCCGAGCCGCGAGAGGTGAAAGGAGGTGATGAAGCCCATCAGACATCTGCAGGTCAACTGTGCAGCCTATGGAGGGAGTCCTACTTGTGGCATTGCTAGCTCCAAGAGGTGCAAAAGCGCAGCCTGAAGGCAGCTCACACTGCATCGCTGGAGCGTTCACTTCGTGAAGGAGCACAAACATGCCTAGGGGCATAACGAGGTGTTCTTGAGCCACCAGAAAGCACTCTGCGACGGGTATCTTTGGGACTAAAACAAATACTTAAAACTGCTCTTCCTTCACAAGCTCGCCCTCTATCTGCCGTTGCAGCTCCATATCCATGTCTACAGCCATCGCATCGCCGTCGTCTGGGGCAAGCCTATCTTCCTCGACATGGCCATTCACCTCGTTTGGTGTGGTGCCATTCAGCTGAGCCTCAAGCTGCCGACTTGGCCGGTGTCTAAACACCTTGATCGTGTTGTCCTGCCCACAGCTGACCATCGTCTCCCTGTTCACATCCACCCAGAAGCACACCCCATCATGCGCTCCAGTAATCCGTTGGACAATTCTCTTGTCCACAACATCCCACATCACAACATCGCCGTCCTCGCTAGCTGATACTATGAAGGGCTGCGGCTTGTCGTCTTTGTCCGCCTCATATCCGTCATCGGCATAGGTAAGAGCGCCAAAACAACCCCCAATAGAAAACCCTTTGTTCTTGTGGCCTTGATACGTCTTCTTGACCGAGCCAGACACGTAGTCCCAGAGTCGGATCGAGTTGTCGAGGTTGAAGGCTAGAACGAACCTTCCGTTGGGGCTGAAGCAGACATTGGTGACGGCAGGGTTGTCTTCGTGGACCAGGGTTCTAAGGCACTGCCCGGTCGAAGTGTCCCATATCCGACTGTGGGCGCAAACACACCGCTGTTAGTTATCAATCAACGAGATTGACAGGATTCTGGGGGCAAACACTCACATCAAACCGTCTGTGCTGCAGCTCACCACCAACGTCCCATCGTTACAGAACCCAATCCCGCTCACTGGATCGCTGTGCGCGGGCAAGCTCCTCATCAACCGTCCTGCTCTGACATCCCACAAGAAGACCGCCTCGTCATAGCTCCCACTTGCCAGAATGTTGCCTTTTGGCGAGAAGGCCAGGCAGTACACGTAATTATGATGGCCTAGTAACGGACCGTTACCAGTCCTTCCCCCTCGTATCGTCGATGAGCCTCGATACTCCTTTCCAGTCGCATCTGGTGTAGAATGCGCAGCATGCGCCGGGTTCCCCGTTAACCTGTCCCACAACCTGATGGCCTTGTCGTCCGACCCTGTAGCGATGGTGTTGCTGTCTGGCGCCCAGGCCAAGCACGAAATGCCCGCCATGTGCCCGACGATGGTGTCCAAGCACTCGCCAGTAGCAGCGTCCCATATTTTGGCTGTGGCATCGGCCGAGGCAGAGGCGATCCAGCGCCCGTCAGGGGAGATGCGCACTTGGGAGATGGCTTTCATGTGGCCCTTGAGGCAGAGGTGGGGTTGGTAGTTTGGTCTGATGGGAGGTCGGTGAATTGATGGAGGAGTGGGTTGGGCAGACTGAGAACGGGATATAGACTGGGAGCGAGATCGGGAGCGCGATTGTGATCTTGAGTATGGTGTTGGGGAGCGAGATCTGGATCTAGATAATGACCTCGATCTTGACCTTGAACGGGATCGGGATCTTGAGCGTGAGCCATCATGAGAGGATGTAGGTGATCGGGAATGATATCTTTCTCTGCTTTGACTGCGTGAGGCCCGCTCGCGATGTATCGAAAGGCCCTGGGTCTGTTCGACGAGGCCGGTATCGTGAGGTGGGGTGCTGTCGCGTGCGCCAACAGGGTTGCCGGGCGAGTTGTACTGTGGTGTTGAGTTCATGGTGTCGCCGTCTACTCGGCGCCGTTTTGAAGGTGGTTCCGGGAAAGGAGTTGCCGTTGCAGAGTCGAGCGCCGACATGCTCTGCGGCTGGTGTTTTGTTTCAGCGACGAACTGGTTCAAGGAAAGCTCCGAACGGCCTGCCTGCCGGAAAAGTTTCCAGGTCGCGAAGCCGCCGATCGTTGACGGCCGCGTTGAGCGTTGCAGCTGACGGGACGTGACAGGGGGCTTCGCACGCTAAATCTTGGCTGGATCTGCTTCCGCGCAGGCCGTTGGCCGGGGATTAATTCAGGCGCGCACAAGCCAACACCCGTTGAGTTTAGCGCAAAAAGGAAACGCCTGAAAGAGACACGGCAGGGAAACCCAGGGTTTGGTGGACGCCATTGGACGGGACCGGGGGGTGTTGGGAAGTTGCTTGAAGCTCTCCTCTTCCATCAAACATATCTGCTTCATATTAAGGGAGTTTTTATACATTGTGAGGAGTGCATCTGTTTTGAGATCTATCTCATATGAAGGCCCTTGATTTCGTTGAGTCTTAAGCCATCTTTTCACCAGGAAACGCGAAGAAACTCTTAACACGATTCCATACGAAATACACTAGGTATAACATCACCAATTTTGAAGCACCATGGAGGAGATACCAACAGAGCTCAACATTGTGTCACTCAATTGCTGGGGCCTCAAATACATCTCCAAACTTCGAAATGAACGCCTGGCCGAAATCGGACGCCAGCTTGCGATAGCAGACCCTTCACCACACATCGTCGCCTTACAAGAGTGCTTCACTCAGGAGGACTACAAGGCCATACGACGCGAAACGCGCTTTATTCTCCCCTATGGAAAGTTTTACTTCAGCGGTCCCTTCGGCGGAGGGCTCGCCATCCTCTCAAAGTGGCCGATCGAGGAGAGCACCCTGTTCCGCTACCCACTGAACGGCCGTCCGACGGCTTTCTGGCGTGGGGACTGGTACGTCGGAAAAGGGGTAGCATGCGCAAAGATTCGCTATGGGCCGGCGGCGAAGCAGATGATCGAGGTCTTCTGCACTCACACCCACTCTCCATATGAGGGTGGACAGCCCGACGACTCATACCTCGCCCAGCGACTGGCGCAATCATGGGAAATATCAAAGCTCCTTCGTGGAGCTGCTGAACGTGGCCATCTGGTGCTCGGCTGTGGAGACTTCAACATGATTCCCATGTCACTTGAGCATCAACTCGTCACTGCCAACACACCCGTGCGCGATGTCTGGAGGGTCCTACACCCAGACAGCTCGCTCGGACCAGCAGACCATCCGGCAGAGAAGGCTCGTCGTCGCCCAATACCGACCGCAGAGTTCAATATCGAGGAAAATGGCGCTGCGTCGGACGGTCCGTACTGTACTTGGAGGTGGACCAAGGAGCAACAAAAACTCCTCGGCCCAGGAAAGCCTCCTGTCACCGTCCCTCCCGATACTATCGGTATGTACCCCCCTTTTTCTTCATTACTTAACACCACTGGCGTATTAACACCAACCCAGACCGCCGCGGCAAGCGCCTCGACTACATCTTCGCCGGCTCAGGTGACATCTCCTCCCTCAACGGCGGCTGGGTAGTCAAGACCGCCCGCGTCGGCATGATGATGCGCCACCCAGAACTAGGCTGCTCCCTCAGCGACCACTTTGCGGTGGAAGCAACCCTCGCCTTCCACCCTTTATCGTCATCGTCCTCCTCGTCCTCGTCCTCCATACTCAACAACAAACCAGCCTCCAACGGCAAGAGCGCCAACGCCAACGGAGGAGACGAATCTCTCATCCTCAAAGCTCCCCCGAAAATACGACAACAACAGCCCAAAGACGACGACAGCACCATCCCCGACATTGACGACAAGCACGTCCAGGACGGGACCTACCTCCAATCCCCCACCCCGTCCTCCATCCGCGACACCTCGTCGTACGACGCCCAGCTGCTGTCCTTTCTCGGTTCTGGCCACCACCAGCTGCCGATTTCGGCGTATGATTTCATTCTGCAAGAGATTCAAAGGTACAGGGTCCGGGAGGAGAAGCAGAAGAAGTGGCGCGGGTGGCACTTTTTTGGGTCGTTGGCGGTGTTGGTGGGTTGTTTGGTGGGGGTGTGGTGGTCACCGACGAACTGTGTGACCTTTGTGCTGGTGTTGGTTAGCAGTTTGAGTCTGGTGGCGGGGACGGTGGATGGCTTGATGAGTTTGCTGTTTTTCAGGAGCGAGCTGGGGGCGCTGAGGGAGTTTGAATGGGAGGTTATGAATGCCAAGGCTAGTGCTGGGGGTGAGGGGCTGGTGCCGACTACGGTGGGAGGGGAGAGGGAGGAAGGGAGGGTGTGGTAAGGGGGGGGAGGGGGGGGGGGGGGGGTGATGGTATACGACGGGAAGGGTTGAGGGAATGATAATATGTAATAATGGCGGGGAGGAACAAGCCTGATGAGATACAACGGGATGTGTGATATGTGTGGAATGAGGTGTTTATATACCCAGGGAGCGCCTGTCTAGTTGCGTCGTAATATCACTTTTAGTCCAATTCTTCTCCATGGTTTGATAGGTCAATGTTGAGATATGTCGCTGGCAGGCTAGTTGTATGCCCTGCCGGGTAGGTCGGAAGCAATTACCTGAAGACTCTGGGGTCCTTGGACTGCGAAGTACGACGGTGCGAAGTGACACCGAAGGAAGGCAAGTATAGGGAACTATGCCCTGTAAATAGCATGGCAGACACTGAACTATGCCCTGGAAGAAAGTGTGGTAAACCAGTATATTGACTTTGACTGTTTGACTTGAACTTGAGAAAGGAAAGAAAAGACCATTCTAAATACACTGCGTGGGGAGCCTTTTATAGGCATCCAAGACCTCGTTTTTCTCCTTATCGCTCTCCACAACTTCCATCGGTTCAGTTGGCCACAGTGGCTTGTATGAGAACTTTGTGGCTCCTTGTGACCGCTGTGGGCGTTATGGGCGTTGTGGCTTGAAGCCTTTGAGTGCTCTGAGCCACCCTTGCTTTCTTTGTTCTCTTTGCCAAGGGCTTACTCGAAGACAACGGCCTACCCGGCCCCCTTTCTTGCCTATGGTTTTATATATATATACATAAAAGCTCCCCTCAAATTTCGCCCAGCATATTGACATTGTTTCTTCCACCCCATCTGGTCGAATACCTACCACGGATTCCTTCCACGGGCTTCGTTGATATTCTGCATAAAACTCGCGCGTGAATCGCCTGCAATTCGTCAAAGCGCCGCAGAGCCCCCTCGATGGCGAGCTCAAATGCGTCGTCCGCCTCTGGCAATGGCGGAGCAGCAGCTGCTGCACACTTGACCTGGGGGGTTTTTTGTTTCGTAACGGCAGTCCCCTCTGTATGCTGCCTCGTCGATGAGGTGTTGGCATCTTTGTCTTCGGTCTGGAGACAAGGGACGGCATAGGCGGCATTGGGTGGGGTGTCCTTTTTGTCCAGTAGCCATGATGGTGGTGATTCTATAGGGGAGGGAGGGTTGAATTGGTTGGTTGGGATTGTCTGTTTGGTAGGTGGTGGAGGAAAAAAAAAAAAGGGGGGGGGGGGGCAATGTTGAGAGATGAAAGGCCAGGCAGAGTTGTCTTGTTGAGTGGGAGTCTTGACGTATTCATTCTACCCTTTCAGTGCCATGTTTTTCTAATTCTTTGGTACCTAGGGTTGTGGCGCCTTTAGGCGTAGATAAGACTAAGTACCTGGTGTGAAGCCGTAGAGAATGGGGATCCCCTGAAACTCCGTGAAGACCTCTTTTGCGCGTTCATCTTGATGGGTGTCGCTTCAAGCCTAGGTCCTTTCTTCCCATGGCTAGTATTTTATGGAGTGTCGAGTGGGCTATTGCTGCCGCCTCTGCCTTTTTACCTATGAAGCAAAGGCCTCGGTCAAGTCCTTCTTGCCGCGAAAGGCTGTCTTCTCCATCCAGGCTTCTAGTTGTCCAGTCGCACGGAACTGGGCGTGCATTACATCCTGACAAAGGTAATCTAAACAGATGTTGGTAAATGATATCGTTTAGAGGTAGATAGTTGCGGAGATGAGATAACTCACAATCCCAGACGGACTTCCCATGATTTCGAGGGAGTCATCTTTCACCTCCCTATAGCGGCCATCCAGCTTATTGAGAAACTTGTCGTTGTGATTGTCGAGAAGGTCCCGGACGCAGATGAAATTGCAGTTACTATTACAGATTCATATCATATCGGAGGCCATTGCTTCAAACTCGTTGCGCAGTTCCTCGCGTAACAACGTCTCGAAGTCGTTGAGGAAACCATCGTAGCCGGTGGTGAGCAGGGCTTTGGTTTCTATTTCTGCGCGCGTTCTTTCATCAACATTGTCAATTTGACCGTCCTCGTCGGACATTTGGGCACCGACAGAGACTTTAGTGGACTTGTCTGACTTGGAAGCGGTGTTCCGCCAGAGAGAGCGTCGAAGAAGGAGTGTTTTGATCCCATGGTGGTGATGGTTGACGGTGACCACCTGGGCGGCCTTTGTTGGTGCTGCTTGCAAAATAAGAAAAGAAAACTATCATTACAGTTGACCGGGGCCAGATGCGTTTTAGAAGACGGGAGCTCTTCCCCGATAAAAAGACGGTTGAAGGTCCGAGGTCCGTTTGACTCTTTTCCTCGTACTGCTTTATGGGCTTGCCCGTCATTTCCACCGCCACGTCTGAACTTTTGATCTTTTGCTCTATTTAATGCCCTGATGGGGTGTTCCCACACTGTGGCTTGTTTTCGGAAGAGGACACCACAAGATCTGTGGTTTATGTTGCTGTTACATGGGTTTGGTACTCAGAGTTCTTCCTCACCCAGCCATTGTTCAAATTCGAACCAAGAGCTTCCTCAAGTTGTCGTTCGTTCCAGACCACGCCCATATTTTCACAGACTACAACAAGAGAATGTCCACTTAGGTTGTCACTCGAGAGCTCCTGCACCTTCTCAGTCGCGGGCTCCCTGGTCTGTTCAAACCAAGTGCTTCTCGGCTTCCTTCTTGTCTTGACCGCTCTCATCATGGGTGTCACAGCATAATCGCAATAATACTAGGTAGCGAAAGGTGGCTCATGGAGAAAGGGACAAAGGAATTTACATCAGCCATCACTTCCTCAACTTCCGGAGAGAGGCGTGGGGGGGGGATAGAAGGCTTCCACCCCATGATGATGGTTTCCTGTCAGCGGGGGTGGCTTGGCTCGAGTTGTTGTCGGGAAAGAGGAGAGATACGGAGAAGAGAGTGTCCAAGAAGCTTTTCTGTGCGGAGTTAAGCTCACCTGTAAAGCAAGTCCATGCCGTAACGCAACGGGTTTGACCCCATGCCCGAGCCATGAGCCCGTTCTGGCACTAACCCATTGTCTTTTCGCAGTTTCGCAATCGTAACTACCTTGTGGATATTGTGATAATTTGGGCGCTTGCCTTCACGATCTCCAGCAAAAGGAAAAGTAGGCTTTACGGTGGCTACGCAGAGAATGTGCACGTCGACTGCATGAACAATAAGTAGGTCTGCCTGCTTGTACAAAGCACTGGTGAATCGCCAATCATCAATGCCTTATGGAGTAAAGCGTCGATAATATTTCCTTTGTTCTTTTATTTTATCGTTATTCCCTATTCGATTGAAGAAATTGGAATTTTTCTTTGGTGCCCTTTAAACGGGTTGAGGTCAATTGATAGCACCGTTCGCCCTTCTCATGACTGCTCTTGCCAGCGCTTCCTTCATAGATGATAGCCATTAGTTCGATTGCATTTCCACTCTTCAACCGTGTATAAACAAGAGATGCAAAACATCTGCCACTGTGACAGATACCTCAAAATGATGCACCTAAGATTAGATCGGCTAGAAAACCACCACCCAACAAGACTCGGTCACACAACGAGAAGTACCTAAGCAGACAGATAGGCACCGAAAAGCTTCTATTTCATTTCTAATGAAAAGTACAGCATTTATATCAATTTCACTTCTTCCCCTTTTCCTGCATTATAATAAAGACACACAAATAAATAGTATACAGGGGGGGGGGGGGGGGGGGGGGGGGGGGGGGGGGGGGGGGGGCGGGGCCGGCCGCGCCCCCCCCCCGC